>LQNS02278094.1:31420094-31436595 GCA_001587735.2 Parhyale hawaiensis
TTGGTGGGGTCTGTTTTTTGTATAATATCTATAACTGCCCCAGTCATCCACTGTCTGAGTTTCTTCCGGATCCATTTGTTCGGGTGAGGTATACTCGGCGTATTGGTGCTCTTCATGAGTTTGCCTTGGAACCGTTACGATGCCGTATGGGCCAGTATTCTTTTTGCCATCGTGTGTGGATGTTAGGAATGGCCTTGATGGCTCTGTCTTTGCTGGGGCGGGTATTGGCAGCTTTAAACGTTCTGTGCACAGAGCTATTCTGTGATCTCGGATCTTTCTTTTTTTTCACTCTTTTGTTTTCTCCACCCGCTGGGCTGGTTGCGTGGGGGTTAGTTAACCTCATGGAGGTTCTCCGTTCCTACGTTGCCAGTCTGGTGTGATTTAATAATAATAATAAGAGCGGGACCAAAAAATAGGCTTGGCCCATCAACACCTGGACAAGTACACACAGTCAGCTTACCGTGGGGTATTTTCAGGTGCAAAAGAGTTATACAAAGTGGATTAAAATAGCATAGAACCTAAGATTCGTATACATTGTAGCGGCTATGGTTGCCACTTTCTCAACTTGACTGTGATTACAACACACCTCAGGCTACCCCGTCTCACACAATATATCCATTAACTACAAAATATGGGTCCAATCCTCCCTGGGGCAACTTACCCCTGAGATAGGGCACACTGCGTTCGATGTTTTTGCTTATATTTTAAACAAACTAAGCATATTCGTTCAGATTAAATACGCTAATATCGTCGTTTGAGCCAGAGGCAGATGTGTATAGACAATATCTGCAGGTCTTTGGCCAAAGTTTGGCGAGCTGTAGGCTATTTTAGACTCAGGAGGTACAGGAGCTGCTCCCCAATACGGAGAGTGCCACGGAGCCTCTCGCTTGGTATTGTCTGCCTCGCAGAGCAGCTTTTGGGTCCCATTGTGTGGGCTCAGCGCCCCCTCCTCTCTATTTTTTCTCTCTCTCTTTATCTGCCCTCCAAAATTGCCTGCCTTCGTTCCTACTCTCCGCCATATTTATCGGGCAATCTCTCTTTCTCATTCTTCTGCGCCATATCCGCTACAGCCGCCGCTCGCCAGTCCTAGACGCCAAGCTGCTGCGCATCCGCTAAGACTTTGTGATTGGTTCTGCAGTTGATTTGCTTGTGGAGCAGGACATTTGATCAGCTGAAAAGTTACGGATTTACAGGCCTTTTATGTGGCTGACATAGAAATAAGTTCGATTGTGCTCTGTTGTAAGACTTGCGGCTCTGGTTTACACGTATAGCAAGAAGTAATTTTTGCTCTTCACATGACAATTAATCGTTTTTAAGCCCTCTTCATGTAAAGTTTTGGTTGTTGACGTTATTTCCATGACCTATAATTAATTAAGCAGGAAGCTACTTTTTATGAACTTGACTGCCACCGTCAAAAATACCATCCCGAGATTGATGGAGATGTCTCCAATGAGATTAGAGTCTTTTCAATGCTGCTTTTATTTGACAAATTTACAGTTTGTGGCGCTAGGCATCCGCTTGTGTAGTTACACAGAGGAGAATGACTTTCATACAGAGTTTGTGAGATAATGAAATATTAACACCAAAACCCGTAGATTTTGCTTACTTTCCTGGTGGCAATTTTCTTGCTTGGAGGTTTTCACCGGCAGAAAGCTAACAATGACACACAAATATAATTCCATCTATCTATAATATACTAAAACTCCCTGAACTATGCCTGCTTGCTTACTTATTAAATCCGCCAAGGAGGTTATGTTTCTTCGTGTTTGTTTTTCACCAAAATAATTCAAAAAGTTACGAACCGATTATGACGAAATTTACAGGGATTGTTAGCTATGTTAGGAGGAACAGAAGATTAACTTTTGGTGAAGATATGTTTATCCGTTTGTTTGTTTGTCTGCCTCATTTTTCTCAATGCCATTACTCAAAAAAGTTTTAGATGGATTTGATGAAATTGACATGAGTTGTTAGGTATATAACAAAGAGTAAATGACCAAATTTTACTAATGATCCGTTGGCTCATTCGTTTGTCACTGTTTTTAATTTTATGCTTGTTAGCACAATAACTCAAAAAATAATGAATTGATCTTCATGAAATTTGTAGGGATTGTTAGTAATGTTAAAAGACATAAATGATTAAATTTTAGTGCAGATCGGTTTGTTCGTTTGTATGTTTGACTCTTTTGTCATAGCGTTTGTTAGCAGTATAACTAAACAAATTATGAACGGATCTTCAAGAACATTCCACAAGCTGGTATTACTATTAATAGGCACATATGATCAGATTTTGGAGTTTATCCAAAGAATATTGAGGTTTCAGAGCTAATTTGAATTTTTTGCTACCGTTGCCTCGCTTGGCGGAGGTATGCGCTCTCAGAGTGCTCTAGTTTATTTAATTATTTACTTGTGTCTTGTTTGACACAGTTTCTTCGCTTTTAGACGGGAAGAAATTCGATGGATTAGGGCACAGCCCCCCCCCCCACTACTTCCATGGATTAGCTCTTTAATTCGATTGTATCTGTGATACGCACATGGAGCCAGCCCCTTAGTTGCAAGAACGGGCACGATAATTTCAAATACAACTGGAATACGTAACATATCAACTGAATTTGCTTACTGACTGCGTGTGAAATATTCGTTAGAGAAGCAAAGAAGCTGTTGATGGTGAGCAGTACGGGCAGGAGTGGACGGCCGAATAGCGCGTGGTTTTAGGACCAGCTGAATAACACCTGCTGGAGCAGTCCCGCCGCTCAGACTGCTGTTTTTTCCAGAAGCAAAGACGATTGTGATGACGACCCAATTGGTCACGAGCCGTCTAGTATTATAATAAAACTCAGTGAACTGTGCTTGCTTGCTTACTTATTTACTAGCTGGACCCGTGAAACTTTCACGGCTTTGTAAGGCCTCTCAGACAGACCCGTGAAACCGTCATATTTTAGCATGGTAACACCGCCATTATTCTTCAACACAGGGACTCCATGTGCGATATATTAAGTTCATCCTCTTGGTTGATAATACTATCCATAATTCCCTGCAGTGGAGTAGCCAGGGGAGGATCGTGGGGGACACACTCCCTCCCTAAAAAGTTACAACGCGCCCTTTACTGGAAATGAGGCCTTGAAAAAATGTACTGCTTAGGGTCTAGCTTTTGTGTCTCGCTGCCCCCCCCGTTGAATTTTGCTAAAACTCTTAGTGCCCACCCCCATAGGGAAATTTTCCAGATCCCAACCCGTTCATTCAAAGGAGCCCAGGGGCTTAAAAATTATTAAAAAGATCTTGCCCAGCTGCACAGGACTGCTGACCCCCGCTTATCATTGGACCCGTGGAACATTTACATAAGTTAGCAGAACCCGTGAAACGTTCACTATCTGGCTTAAGGCGCTTCTGATAGATCAGTGAAACCTTCGCATTGTACCATGTCAATTCTCCATCAGCATCACAAACAACACCGAGATTCGATGTATGATATCTTATACGACCAGCCCTTTTGCTGACAATAATTAGGCTACTGAAGCTGCCCCCGTCTAATAGGACCCGCGGGGTATATTTATACGTTACTCTGTGCTCTGTCTAACTGGACCCGTGGAATTCCTTTGGCAGCAAACAACGATACAGGTTTCCAAAGATTTATTCTTGAAATATTCGGGCGTATAAACAGATAAAAAGACCTGGCCTGTGGCCGAGAGATTAGTCACCAGCCGTATCACAGATACGCCAGCTTCCAGAACTCAATGAAGCTCTAATTTCCTCCTATCTATTAATGATGAAGAGCGTGACGCAAAAGGTAAGGACGTACGTACGTAGGTACTAGCGTATTAATATATAGACTAGCTGGACCCGTGAAACCTTCACGGCAGACACGTGAAATGTTCATATTTTAGTATGGTAACACCACACTTATTCTTCAACACAGCGAATCGATGTGTTATATATTAGGTCCATCCTCTTGGTTGATAATAATATCCATAATTCCCTGCAGTGGAGTAGCCAGGGGAGGATCGTGGGAGACACACTTCCTCCCTAAAAAGTTTCACGCACCCTTCACTGGAAATGAGGCCTTAAAAATGTACTGCTTAGGGCCTAGCTTTTGTGCCTCGCTGCCCCCATTGAATTTTGCTAACACTCTTAGTGCCCACCCCCCACATGGATATTTTCCATGTCCCAACCCGTTCATTCAGAAGAGCCCAGGGGCATAAAAATTATTAAAAAGACCTTGTCCAGTTGCACAGGACTGCTGACCTCCGCGTATTATTGGACCCGTGGAATATTTATATAAGTTAGCAGCACCCGTGAAACGTTCACTGTCTGGCTTAAGGCGCTCCAGACAGATCAGTGAAACCTTCACATCGTACCATGGCAATTCCCCGTCAACATTACTAACAACACCGAGATTCGATGTGTGATATCTTATTCGACCAGCCTTTTTGCTGTTAATAATTACTGAAGCTGCCCTTGTCTAAGTGGCCCGTGGATTATTTTATAAGTTGCTCTGCCTAACTGGACCCGTAGAATTCCTTTGGTAGTAAACCACGGTACAGGTTCCCAAAGATTTATTCTTAGAAATTTCGGGCGTAAAAACAATTAAAAAGACCTGGCCTGTGGCCGAGAGATAAGTCACCAGCCGTATCACAAATACGCCAGCTTCCCGAACTGAATAAAGCTCGAATTTCCTTCTATCTATTAATGATGAAGAGCGTGACACAAAAGGTAAGTAGGTAGGTACGTACGTACGTAGGTACTAGCGTATTAATATATAGATTTACTTGTGTTTTGTTTGACAGAGCTCCTTCGCTTTTAGATGGGAAAAAATTCAAGCCTAAGTGGTCCACATGGATGTATGCCCTGGCCCCTGGGAGGTCTTACAGTCCGTAATACAATCCATGTCATCGTTCAGGAGTCAGATCGAGACGGATATTTATGGAGCGTGGTAACGTGGATACCGACCCCTTTATAGCTACGTTGAGTGCAGAGGCGTTTCTCCGTGAACAACCAAAACTACGCAACCATAAACAAAGTTATGGTTCTGTTGGCGAGCAAGTAGAGCAGCCACAAGGACATTAGATGGTATTCATCGCCCTCTCTTGAGAAACAAGACAAACTCATCTAGTCAACAAACAAATATCCACTCCGCTCTATAAGCAATCACAGACTTTACAGTCTTCAATCACGCTGTTTTGGTGTGAACTTCAGCCTAACATAACATATAACCATAAACAATACTTCGTAGCCGGATAAAAATTCAATTCCACTCCGAACGATCAACTGAGGCGATTCTTTGTGCCAAAGTTGTGTGCGTGAATACAACCACAAGTTGCAGAAACCACCAAATTCATGTCGACGTAATGACCAAAAACGTGGTTGTCGCACAAAGACTCGTTTTGGGTTGTGTTTAGAACCACAAATCGCAACTTCATTTTGAGTGTGCTTATCGGTCTTGGTTGTGACGTCACATTGTTTACTTGCAAAGTGAAGTTGTTTGATTGGAGTAGAATTTGAATTTAATGAGGGCTAAAGAGTTTTGTTTATGGTTATAGGTTACATAAGGCTGAAATTTATACAAAAACCGCGTGATTAAAGACTGTCATTGTTTATAGAGGGGTATAGTTATTTGTTTGTTTACAAGAAGAGCTCGTCATGTTTGTCGAGAGAGGGTGCTGAATTCCATCTCATGTCTTTGTGACTGCTCTAGTTGCTCGTCAATGGAAACATAACTTTGTTTATGGTTGCGAATTTTTGGTTGTTCACGGAGAAACGCCTCTGCACTTTGTACGTAAACAATGTGACGTCACAACCAAGACCGATAAGCGCACTCAAAATGAAGTTGCGAGTGTGGTCGTAAACACAACCAAAAACGAGTCTCCGTTCGACAACCACGTTTTTGGTCGTCACGTAGACATGAATTTGGTCGTTTCTGCAACTTGTGGTTGTATTCACGCACACAACTTCCCCACAAAGAATCACCTCTGCAGGAAGGAATTGAAATTTTATTCGTGGCCAGTATCACTAGCTTAGCTTAATAGACAGAAATTCGAGGGTTGAAGATAACTTCGATTGTACCTGTGATGCGGTAGTTCCTAAGCTCTACTGCATCAATGGGCACGTTAAATTCGAAATGGCTAGGGAAATGCAACTGAAAGACGTAAAATATAAATTGACGATGCTGACAGCCTGGGCGTTGAATATTCGTTATAGAAGCAAAAAATCTGTTGATAGTGAGCCGTACGGGCACTAGTGCACGGCCGAATAGCGTGTTGTCTATGACCAGCTAAATAACACCTGCTTTTTTTCGGGAAAGCAAATACGATCGTGATGACGACCCACCGGGTCACGGGCTGTCTAGTTTGCAATTTAAATCTGCAATAGAAGTTCACAGGAGTTTAGGATTATTTGACTATTTAGAAATCCCACTGTCATTCAGTAGCTGTATTGGCTCCTTTCAATATCCTTCAGACCGGGACGAAAAGACAAAGCAAGCAACGAACCAGCCAACAAACTGCTTATTTTGAAGAAAAGCATCCATGGCGCTAGTTGCTGTACTTACTCTGCTATGCGAGTATGAAATATTCTTACTATGAAATGATTAAATTGTAACATTAATAGCACTCCCTTTCCCCACTTATTTCCTGAACTGATGATGGAGCTTGTCTCCGAAATGTTTTAATATATCATTTTTAACTGTCGTCTTTGCTTTTAAATTCCTAAAAAATTGTTTTGTATTACATCACACCCTCACACAAGATGACATCGATGTGTTGTGCTTGGCAAAAACGCCCCAATTCCTGTTTTGCTCCCACGAAGCTTGCGTTGTGAATGCTCGCCCAATTTTAAGGCATAACTTTCCGAAGTCTGCTGTTTGTGAGGCGAGACTTTGCACCCTGCCGGCCGGCCCTAACTTCAGCTGATTTTTTCGGTAGAGTTTCGCCTGGGGCAAAACCTTGCATCTCAGGTGGCTGACAGCGTGCCCGCTCCCTGGCTGCATGGATATTGCTCCCGCTCGCTCCTTTCACTTAAATTTTCCTTTGAAAATTTCTTTTCTGGATACTGAGAGCCCGCCATGCACTCTTGAATATTTCGGACGTGCTCGAAAGGTGGAGGCTCAGCCAAACGAGCTGTACTCCCAGATTCTAATGCAATAACAGCCTGAAACCTTTGCCATGTTCCGACCCACACCTGCCTTGCTTGCTTCTCTAGATACATTCTGGTTAGAAAGCGAGATAAATTTGCTTATTTAGGTTTTATGAAATCACTTACGATCTGAGTGCCACCGAGGTTTCTACTGAGGGTAGCGAGTTTTTTTTTTCTTGGGATGGTTTTGCAGTGAGCATAGACACATGATTATAATCGATGTGCACATATTCTGGCAAGAATTTCTGTTCAAGTAGGTACGTCTTCTTGAGATGGTTCTATAGTGAATATGAAACATAAAGCTGAAGACTTGCTACTGAGGGTGGCTTGTTTTGTGAGATTATTTAGAAACTTAAGATGCTGAAACTTCCCGTGAATGAAGCCGTAGTACTATGTGCTTGAACGTCCCATCCGTTGAGAACTTCCATTTTTCGGTTTTCAATTCTCTGCTTTTCAAGCTTTAGCAAAGTGCGAGATACATGAGCTACTACTATCAAAGTGCTTCACTAGGGGTACCCATTCGACTTTGGTTTAGTTACTTTCGTTCTAAAGGTACCACGAAAGAGATATACGTGCGTACCTTTATGTTTTTCCTTTCAATATCGACACTCAGACTTGTATTCTTGGTGAAGTTAGCTGCGTTTTATTTTCTTTCAGCGTGTTTCTTTCTTTCCAATCAAAGAGCTTCATCTGACCAGAAAAGTAACTTTCCAAAATGTCGGCTCTGCTCCTTAGCGACGTTCGGACTGCCGGCCACGTGCGTATTTTCACTGAAGAATTTTGTAATGACGATCTCGTGTGTAGACTCCTGCTTTGGCAAGATCTGGAGATGAATCATTGCTTACTTGTTCGCTTCGTGTAGTTTATTTTAAAGTTAACGTTATATCTTACCATTGTAATGCCGTGTTATGTCATAGTGTGGTAACTAGGCTAATATTAGTTTACACACTTGTTTTAAAGCGGAAGCTCTGGCTGGAGATAGGCATCAAACAGGCATGGCCTGTTTTAAGAACAACTTATGTAAGGAAAAACGTTGGCAATGTGAAAATTTTTTCACTTTGGCAATAAGCATTGCGCTAGTCGCATGGTCTACCTATAACACATAGAAAGCGAAACTTTGGCACATTATACCTATTTCATTTTCTATTTATATACATACATTTATGTCCCGTGCAGTTGCCCTTGCAACGTTTTCTGAATAATCCTGCCCTTAGGCCGGGCGCACATTGAGACCCAGGCAACGCAGGTGACACAGCGCAGAGAAGGGCAGAAAACTGTGTTTCACGCACTCACATTGACACGCAGGACAGCACAGCACAGACACAGACCTGTGTCGGCCTGCACGACGCAGTTGTCCGAAAGCAGTTTCCTGTGCCACGTGCCGCGCAGGGGCCCGGCTGCCACATTTTTCCGAGGAAATATTTTAGTTTGATGGAAAAATACTCTAGAATAATCCTGAATTTACTCAAAAATATCTACAATATAATTTAACCTAATAAGTATCTGCTAGTGGTTGCTGTGAGATGTTTGATTACTCTTATAGTGCGAAATAACGCTGCAAAGTGTTATTTTTAAGGAAAAAACCTCTTTGAATGTCCAGGTGTTGACTGGTTGGAGCGACTTTCCTGAGGTAGCTCTTATAATTGAGTGCCCTTGAAAGTTTTGAGAAATCAACTGTACTCCGTACGATGAAGTCTTTAGTTTGCTCGATGTATCTGAGTAGCTTTTAACGATTATCATTGAATAGTTTAATTAGCCTGGTTTCTACAACTAAGTTCAAGTGGTCTGACAGAGAAAGCGTTTGACAATTGCAACGCGATGCCAGGAGGCAAATTTCTAAAATTGTCTTGTTTTTATAGAAAACGTGTACTTTGATATTGATGTGAATGACAGCGCTTGCCATCCTCATCACTATCACAGGGGCAAAGTAAACGCTCCAGTGTGAAGGTTTAGACAAGTCAAGCATCAAATCATCAATTTACTGGCCTGTCATAAGTGGACCGAAGATATTATTGTATTGAACAACACTTTCATCTACTTCAGATGTGTTCTCACAAATAGTCCAAACGTGACATAAACGTCCTTATGAACTCAAATGCGCGTTTATCCTAAGATTTGCTATAATTATGGCGGTCAGCTTTCCGGGCTGAAGCAAATTTCACTGCTACATAGTTGCTATTGGAAACTTTAGTACTTTTCTGATAAGCGAAATAACAACCCAATTGATGCTTAGCTTGAAATAATATTTTCAAGGACCGTAAAATGAACGGACTTCACAAAAAAGTATAATCACAATGTCAAAGGTTTATACATCGCATTTTTATAATAATAATAATAAATTGGCTGATTTCACGAGAAAATGTTTATAGGAATCTTTTGAAATTTCATGTATTTGAAGAAATTGCTCCAAATATCTGTAGATTTTGGGCTTGTTGGAAAAAATCTGGACATCTGTAGATCAACATTATGATCTGTAGATCTCCAGATATATCTGTAGCTCTATCAACACTGGCCGCACATGACGAAAGACTGCGTCTCAATGTGCGCACCACGCCTGTGCTGTGCTGCCCTGCATCTGCCCTGCTCTGTGCCGCTGCCCTGCTCGATGTGAGCCCGGCCTTACACTGGGGCATGATATCAATGAAGATCTAATTACCTCCGCCAAGGAGGTTATGTTTTTGTCGAGTTGGTCTGTCTCTCTCTTTGCACGTTTGGTTGTTTGTCTGTCACCTACACTACAAAAAAAAAATCGTAAATTTAACGGAGGAAACTCCATAAGAAAATGCTACCTGGAATGCCCCGTTTTTGGTTTAATGGAGAAATCCAGTATTTTCTCCTTGGCCATCTTCTATACGTACGCTTGCATCGGGCTGTACCAGATGGCAGTTCTCTATAAACTGCCATTTTACTAGATGTACCGAGTGGATCTCGTTTGTAATTTCATTTGTTTCTTTTGAAAAAAAGGTAGTATCTGTTGACCTTACGGTTCAGGCGATACATCATTTAAACTGCATTATTAGGAACCAAACTCGTAAACTGAATGCAAATTAAAAAGCATGGTAGTAAAACGGTGTTTAATACTTATTCAACTGAGCAATATCATTTTCCTGACAAAGTGTGTTTTAGAACCTAGCTTTTGATTTAAATTGATCAAATTGCAAACCATTTGTACATTCCCCTTAGACTACAACATTCAGCAGATACATTACTATTGTACATATATGTATCAATATGTATCAATCAGTTACAAATAAGATAAGACATCAAATAGCTTGAACACATCAGCATGCAACAATATTTGCTTTAATACAGCTTTAATATAAAACTACTAGACAGCGCAATCTGTAGAGATGTTGACTTCCGATCCGCTATTATGACGGTTCGAGTCCCGCACCTCACCCTCTTTTTTTCACGTCTATTGGAAAATTACGGGATTATGTAAATCTTACGCGATTTTGTTGGCATTTTTGCTGCCAGCAATTTTCCCGTGAAATTTACTGATTTTTTACAGTGATGATAACTCAAAAAGTTATGAACGGATCTTTACGAAATTTACAGTGATTGTTAGGCATGTTAAAAGTAACAGACGATTAACTTCAGGTGAAGATCCTTTCAACTGTTTGTTTGTCCGCGTCTTTTTTCTTAGTAGTCAAAAAGTTATGAATGGATTTTTGTAAAATTTACCTGAGCTCTTAGGTATATTACGAAGAGTAAATGACCATATTTTGCGATGTTCTGCATGTTTGTTTCTTTTCTATGTGTTTGATTTATGCTTGTTAGCAAATAACTCATATAGTAATGAATGGATTTTTATTAAATTCACTGCAATTGTTAGAAATGTTTAAATACATAAATAATCAAGTTTTGGTGATGATCACTTCATCTGTTTGTGTGTTTGACTAATGTTTGTCAGAATGTTTGTCTGCAAATTAAGTCGAAAAGTTATGAACGGAGCTTCAAGAAAATTGGAGAAACTGTTATTACTACTGGTAAAGGCACAATTGACCGGATTTTGGTGCCGATAAAACGGAAATCATTGTTACATAACCAATTTAAACTCCTAATTGAAATTGCCTTACCTGGTGGAGGTGTGCGCTCTCAGAGTGCTCTAATTTCTTACTAATTTGGATAGTATTGTTGATCTTTATAGAGCGGGGCAGTTCCTTACATAGATTTAATTTTTCTGTGTTCCAATTTCAATATAGAGCCGCTTAACGCTCTTTCAAAGTTGGCGTCTTCCACATATATTTAAATATGTAAATATTGTTCTCTTGGCAGGCTTCCTACAGCTGCTCTATTAGAAAAAACCTACACTATTTTCGCGAGGTGAATTACTTTTGAGCAAAGCTGCAATGATGTAATGCATACGGTATTTTAATTTTATGAATCGTGCTTGTTGGTTCATGAGAAGTACTTCGTTACTTTTAGAACTTACACCTTTGTTACGATATTTTGTATGCATTTACTTTACATTCATTATCGTGATGTTCAGTTAGCTTTCATCACGACGTACTGGGTCTGGAGCCAACCTTGAAAAGAAACTATTTACACTGCCCAAAAACTCATAGTTGCCGCTGGGTTTTATGAACTCATGAGTGCTATACAACTTTATGCTACTGTTTCGAGTGTGTTAATAAATATGATCATAATTACTGGCCTTGCTATTATTAGTGATATTTTTAGTAAAGCGAGTGACAATTCTTACAGCGTGCCGTGTTGTTAATGTTTAATGGAAAACCTTTGCATTGATTGGAGAGCAAATATTACTAAAATTACGCTCTTGATTAATATCATCGTTATGTTTTGAATATTTTTCAGTGTTTTCATCATAAATTTAGTGCTGATAAAATTCATTGAATGGAATTGTTCAAGACCGTTTGAACAAAACACTCTTTCTTAAAGTAGGATGAAGGTGAAATATGATTAAGAGTTAAATAATTTTTTTTTGTCACTGAATACTCGCTTATGAAGTTTATCTTTCTCCATATATGTATTCGTAGGTTTAACTCGAGGCTCCAGATAAATATATAGAAACGTGAGTTTTGCTGCTCCTGCTCAGAAATGACTTCATCGACGGAGTGTCCTTGATCATTTGTTTAAATTATACCCAAAATTCTATTATATTATATGACTTAATTTCTTGCATTTGTTATGGAAGGAGCCTAGGGACAGAGAAATTTTTATAACGGTAAGCTCATATTTACCATTAAAGAAGTAAATCTAAATGATAAGTCAGAGTAGTTTTGCCTTTTAAAAGGTAGTCATAAACTTACAGTAACAGGACTTCTGTGTATACGAGCATGGTTGTTTAATGCAAGGACGTCGACTAGTCGCTTGGTTGATGTCTCGTGTTAAGTAATAATTGTGGAGGAAATTGGAGAAACCGGTCTTTGCAAGACAAAATAACCTTTGAAGTCTCGTGCTCAACTGTGGAGAAACTGAGGATTAAAATCTCTGCAACAGACAATCTTCTTTGATGTCTCGTGCTCAATTATGGAGAAAATTGATTACAATCTCTGCAAGAGAAAATGTTTTTTGATGTCTCGTGCTCTGGGGAAGATACCCTTTGCGAAATGAAGTATTCTTCACCCCATTCCACAACAGGTGTATTTTGGGGCTAGGTATCGCGAGCATCAGGGATGCTTAAGTGTTTTACCGCAAGGTTTGTTGAGTCACGTCCTAGAAATTTCTGTTTACAAAAGTTTGAACTCTGGCTCCCCTATCCTTCCTACTAATACTAATATTAACAATAATAATGAAGGTCCTCCCCCCCCCCATGATGGCAAAATATCGCGTGCCAGCATTGCTTCTTTCATTTTGCATAAATATAATTTTGTTTTTGCATTTCTTTCTCAGCTCGCTGCTTCCTTGCGTTGAAGTCATGGATGAAAGCATTTTTTTCTCTCTACATGCTATTTAAATTTTGTTTCACTTGCCTTCCTGGCAAAGTGCGCGCTATCGCAGCGGACTTTACTGCCAGAATCGCCAGAAATGGCGCTGGTCGTGCTTTTGGCGTCGGTTTATGCCCTAATTTTGAATCGAAATCCGCAGGTACGCGTCACACATTTTAAATAAGAAAAAAAAAAGAGTATGTAATAGCTGCTTCTTTAGCTTGCGCTGTACATACAGCACGACCCAGAGTGTAAAGACACGAACGGGCAACTAAGACAGATCACCTTGGCCGAATTGGTGGCCCGGAAATGAGGGTGTGTGCATTGTATCATCATCTTCAACGATACAAAGCAACTCAACATAGCACATTGTCAGAAATTCAATATGCAGTCACATTCTTTTATGAAACTGTGAACTTGTTCTGACTAATTTTTATATCCATGAAAATACATCTGATCTGTCGTAACTAATTGATGAATATGAGAATTACACAAACGCAGCAACTAAACTAGTTTTACGTTTTGCTATCACATCATTCTGAGACTGGCTAAAGATTCACCAGCCTAATCATATATCAGATAATCTCGTCTGGATTAGCAGTCTATATACATTGGGAAGGCTTACAGGTATGTACTACAACCAAAATAGCTCAAGACGAGTTGTAAAGTAAACTATCCAAGCACTCATGGCCAATGGAGAAGAGATGTCGGCACCAAAGTGTTTCAGCTGCCACGCCGACGCTGCTGAGACAGCGGTTAATATTTCCAGCGCTAAACGTCATCTTTCATTTAGTTCGCCTCGTTTATATCATACGACGTTTACGCACGTGTTTGCAGCACTTGATAATGACAGCAAAATTGTGTCTGTGCTGCTATTCTAGTACCCTGGCGACTCCGACTGCATCATAACTTGATACAAATTGATATATATTTTTAAAGTTATAACCTCCGCAGAGGAGGTTATGTTATTTTTGAGTCTGTCTGTCTGTTTATTTATGTGTCTGTCTTGTCATCAAGATAATTCAAAAAGTTATGGTCGGATATTTATGAAATTTACGGGGATTGTTAGGTATGTTAGGAACAAATGATTAATTTTTGGTGAAGATCTGCTCAACCGTTTGTTTGTCTGTCTTTTTTCTTGGTAGCACAAAACAAAAAGTTACGGATGAATCCTTATGAAATTTTCAGGGATGTTGGGGTTCATGCGAGGAGCAAATGACTAAGTTATGATGATAATTGGTTAGTTCGTTTGTGTGTTGTACTAATGTTCGTCAAAATGTTTGCCAGAGCATAACTCCAAAAGTTAGGGACAGAGCTGCAAGAAAATTACTGTAGCTGTTGTTACTGTCAAGAGACACAAATGACCAAATTTTGGCTATGGTAATAGGAAATTATAGTTTCAGGATTAGTTAGACTTTTTTCGTTAACGTTGCCTTGCCAGGCGGACGTATGTATGCGCGCTCAGAATTCTCTAATTATTTGTCTGGTTCATCCGGTATTATTCTGATAATCTGGCCCGCCCACTTGCAACCGCAACAGTTGACGAAGGACTGTTTAGTTCCAAACAGGTTGCTCGTGGACACAATTATGTATGGTAGAGTGTGGCACTGTTACCTGTACGTCAGTTTCCGTTTCGCTACACGTGACAGTAACAAAAATTTGTTCATTTCATGATTGAAGTATACTGTACTGTGCAGGTTCCTTGCAGAAAGATCACTGACATGTGCATCCGTTATGTAAAATTTATCGTACTTTCAGAAGTGAATTAACCGTCTTAGAAGAAGAAGAGTTACGGATATTATTTTTGTAAATGAAATTCTCCGCACTTCCACAATCGAAAATTCACCAACTTGTTGGGAGCCACCAACTTCCGGAAGTGAAATTCATCAACTTTCGGAAGAGGAATTTGACTACTTCCGGAAGTCCAATTCACCAGCTTCCGGCAAAAAATTCACCAACTTCCGGGATGAAATTCGATAAGGGGCAGAAGCAAAATTCACCAACATCCGGAAATGAAATTCAACTGACTTTCGAAGCTGCAATTCACCGTCTGCCTCAACTAAATAAAGTATGACCCATTGCCGGAAACGAAGCGTGCTGGCTGCAGGAACCTGTCGCCACAATCGAGACAAACGTTCTTCCCCAAAAATACGGGCCATCTGCTACGGCGAGACCTACACTCGCTCTTAAAAAAAAATGCGATTCGGTGTTTGTTTGCTACAAAACATTTGCTTAAGATTTATTTTTTCGCTGGACTGGGGGTTATAATACGTACTAGCGATTTATGGAGTTCCAGGTTGTAGTGCATAGTTACGACGTTCTCACCGCAGAGCTAGGGTACCTATTAGGGGAGAAACTTTTGAGGAAATTATTGCATTGTAATTGAAAATCGCTCCAGGGAAAGGGATGAGTGTGCTGATGGGAAAGCTACTCAGAGTCTCCGTCATTGTCCCGGCTTGTTCCTTTACACGTTGCTCCTTCCTCATTTTTTCATCCATTATGTTTCATCTCTAGAAATTTTAAAAAACTTATTTATATAGTTAGAGGATAGGACTAATCTGAAATATCCCACCCTTCAAAAAACACAGCTGTTCAACTCGTTCACTAATTTAACAATAATATGTATGGTTCAAATAGGAAACGTCTATTTACCCTTCTTTGCGTTTCAAAATTTTAAAGCTGACATCGCAATGACCACTAAATTAGCTCCCAGTGGTTGCAGAGTATACCAATTATCGCTTTCTTTCCTCGGCATTAATGAATGCGTTCCCTGTTCTCTGGCGTCTCTGGTTGTTGTGCTCACGCAGTGACTTCCAGACGTCAGGAGCAAATTCCTGTCAAGTACATTCCTATACGTTGTGCAAGCGCTATATATGTGCCATTACATGTGGAGCGTGGAAGTAGTGTCCCCAATGGTGGGGTACTCAAAGTGGCAGATGACGACTCCGTCTTTACTGGTACAAAACCTTATTTTTCAGTCCTGATTTTGGCAATACCTTATAGTTTTGGCGAGTGGTCGTACGTGGAATGAGAGCTGCTGTACGCGGCGGGCTGCGGTGCACACGGGCAGCTGCACACGCACATGAGTACGCACACAGCAGCCCGCCCCTCCGCCATTGCGCGTAACGATCGATAGAGTGAGATCCGTGGGTGCCGTGGTGGTGACGGTGGGTGGTGCCGTGGTGGTAACGGTGGGTGGTGCCGTGGTGGTGACGGTGGGTGGTGCCGTGGTGGTGACGGTGGGTGGTGGTAACGGTGGGTGGTGCCGTGGTGGTGACGGTGGGTGGTGCCGTGGTGGTGACGGTGGGTGGTGCCGTGGTGGTGACGGTGGGTGCAGACATGGGCATGCTGGGCTGGGTGAGAGGTCAGAAGGTTTACGGAGGAGCTGGGTAAGAAGTCAGAAGGTTTACGGAGGAGCTGGGTAAGAAGTCAGAAGGTTTACGGAGGAGCTGGGTAAGAAGTCAGAAGGTTTACGGAGGAGCTGG
>LQNS02278094.1:31447696-31468204 GCA_001587735.2 Parhyale hawaiensis
CGCGTGTGTAACGTCGCCTGGACCTCGTCCGAAGTATCATCACAGGTATCACAGGTAAGTCAAAAGCGGATCAAACAATGCACCCAACACCCTTATTTGAATCAGCAGAAGAAAAAATCGAATCCGCGTAGAAATCTTCAGCCTGCGAGACAGCACGACCTCACGCAACAAGAGCATAATTATCACACAATTGTCAAAGTCCAGCAACAAGTCCCGCAACAAGAGTAGAATTATCACACAATTATCCAAGGCCTCTATAGACGTACCCTTAACTGAGCCCGAGACGACAGTGCCCTTGCACTCTGTAGTGTTACCTATACATCCCAGCTTCCGTTTGGCTACAGCGGGCTGCAAGATTCTGCAGTTAGTAGTCAATCAACAGCAGACATCCATACTTGATTGTCCAGGCTTCCCATGGAGTCTAAAGGATTGTGAAAAGGACTTCCCAAATATGTTGTCTAATTTACACTTTAATTAACGATTTAACGCTGCTTTTTCCGTCGGAATAACACTGTTTAGGACGTTCACAGATGATGCATTAGAAACGAAACCGTCACCACAGGAAATAATAAAAACTTTGGTAGTGAAGCATGAAATGTGTTTTTTTTTTTAGTAAGAAAAGCAAATCCAGCGAACAGAGATCGTCGTTGGGCGATGAAGTAAGTAGTGATCATTGGGAAGCAAATTTTGTTCTTAAAATTTTATGCATTCTGTGTTTGTTCCATAGTTTCTTATGTAGGTAAATATGTTTTTTTTTTGTCACAAATGAATATGCTCTGATCATTATCATTGCGAAGAATTTAAATTTTTTCTGAGTTCTCTGGTTAATCCATTACAGCCGTATTGAAACTACCCAGTTTTCTGAGGAAATAAAGATAGTTTGCATATTTAATTCTTTAATTGTGCCACCTAGGGTCGAAAATCTCTCGAATATTACTGTTGTTTTGTTGGCATACTTATGAAAAAACGAGTAGTAAATAAATATTTCAGCAGGAAAACGTTAATAAATCTACAAATAATCAAATTCAATCGGAAATAAAACTCCTTCCCAAAAGAGGGACGGGGATCCTAAATGGATTATTTGGCAAAAGTTTTCACCAAGATTATACAACTCAGCTATAATTAGGACGATTGCGATAGGCTGGTTTTGTAGTTGACAGTTAAATGCGGTCTAGCTTAGTAGCGGCAAATTGCGTGTGCAGGAGGCTTCTGTCTCCGGCTAAGATAAGGTCTGCACTTTAGCGGGCACTTGCCCTCACTGAGAGAAGTGCTGTACCAAAACAATAGCGCATACCGGTGCACGGCGCATATACCGGTGCACGGACGAAACATACCCGCCTCAGTGTTCTCGAACATCACGAAAACCGCACTTTTCGTGCTGTACGAACACCCCAAGCGTGTATTTCCCTCGAGTTTACGATTTTAGAACCACACTTTTCTCAGGGAAGCCTAATTATAATACATACTGACCAATCCATTGTCCCCAAGTCATGCTCACCTTCGATCACAGACGCAAACAGAAACACATTAAGTGTACAGTACAATTATCGTGCTGCACGAGCAACTCTGGGCAGACACTTTCCTTAGGTGCATCAAAACTTGTCCTGGTTTTGAGACAAGCCTTTCTCAGGGCACTGACTGACTGGGATGTATGTGGGAAGAAACGTTATTGGCGTCTTTTGAAGCAGTTCTTGCTCCTAAAGACAGCGAATTTGATTGGTAGTAGATCGTTATTTTTCTCTTTTGGGTTTTTTTAGAGAAATAATAGTAATTTGTGCGAAGTGCATGGGTGAATTTCAGCTTATCCTATTATAAAATAGACTGTGTCAACTTGTCACGGTGCTAGGCCTGCTTTGATCGTAGAAATTTCAGTTACGATGGATTTTACCTATACACTTTCCTCTCTAAATTGATATAATAATCTTACACGATAGTACGCAGAGAATTACAGTGTGCAGCAATGTGCGGCAATACCATGCACTGGTATATGAGATTACAAGCTCTAAGTGTTAACAGGACTCTGCATACAGAGAATCGTGATTCTCTCTCTTACTCAGGCTCTGCTATTTAGGTGATAGGGTTCTTGTTCCTACTGCACGGGGTGCTACCCAAAAGTTCACGGTATGCTTGTGTAATTCGTGAAGTCTAGCTAGTACTATAAAACATATCCGTTGGTACCTTATACAGTCTTTGCGAGTCAGTACTAAAATTTAAGCAGCTTCGTTGCTAGACAATCGCGTTCAGTTTTGATGATTTCCTTTTCCCCGCGCACTGTCGTACGTTACGTGACGTTTGCACTTGACGGCAGCGAATCTCAAAAAAAAAACGTATCTGCATAAACGTTTGTTTCAAAATCGGGAACACTGCTGCAGAAACGCATCAACCGCTAAAGAAAGTATTTAGGGAATATGCTTTAGGTCGCAGCCAACTTACGAATGGTTGAAGCGCTTTTAAGATGATGGAACATAGGTTGCTGATGATTTTTGTTCAAGATAGGCATAATGTCTATTTGGCCGCGACTTCTGAGTAGTGAGCTCAGTTTCTGACCAAAAACAAACGGCATTGGTTCCTTAACTGCCGTATTTACACGACTTTCCACCGTGTGACTTTTCCTTCTTCCCGATATGAAAATGAACCTAAAGGGCCGAAATTTAACGCAGCTGAGGAGAATTCAGTAAATAGAATTGTCAGTGATGCTGAATCACCTTGTGAAAAAGTAATTCTAGAGAGCTATTAGTAGATGGAAAAGACACAGGGAGCGGTGACTACTCTTCCAAAGGGACTACTTTGAGGAAGACAGTGCTGAATTAGGTCCGGGTTAGGGTAATTTATATACCGTATATATATATATATTAAAATTTTCCGGAAATTTTTAGGCAGGACTTCATATTACTCGATATAAGAGAGAGGCCTTGTAGCTAAATAGCACAACTTGAGTAAGATAGGACTAAATAATCATCTGAACTGAGTATCTGTCTTCTGCGCAGCTTGATGAAATGATCTTATGAAGTAAATTTAGGGATCATGAGAGCCTCAGTTTGCTTCTTCTGCATTTATACAGTGTACTCCGTATATATAACCACAGGACAGTCAAGCAGCCTTCATATTTTACATACGGATTGCCTAACACATTCCTGTGAACCCTGTTTGTCTTATTATTCCCTTACTGTAGTACTTGGTTACCCCTCTACCTCGTGGCCACGACCTCCGCCTATTACATTTTCACAGACGCCTGCCTGTGTTCTAATTCATGAGTTGGCAATAGCCCACCTGCGTGCAGTTCATTTCTGCTGCTCACTTCCAATTCATTTCTCCAACTGCAGCTGCTCTACTGCCTGTTAGCTTTGCTCCGCTTCAGCGTACACGTAAAAAAGAGCCGAGCATCGACAGCTCGAGCGCGCTTTTCTAAATAGCTGCCATTGCGAGCCGCCAAGAGGCCTCTAGCGGTCGCTATTGCGATTGCTAAGTCGACGTCTTGCTCGGCAGTTGCGGTCCCTGCGGAGGGGATTGTTTTCTGCCCTCGATGCCTGGGAGTTGCAGTCCTCGTGACTTTCTAACAGTGAGGGAGATGTTTATGTTTGAAGTATGTGCTTGATGCTGCGCAAGTGTTTGTATGTAGTTACGTATATCCGAAAGTTACGGTGCAGGTCGATGGTGCTCAGGTGTTGGGTATTGTGAATTATTGGGTATGTATTCGCATGCAGTCAACGTTCCATGGAGAGAAGAGGGATTGTTTTATGTCCTCCAGCTGCAGTCCAGTCACAACTGGAAGAGATTAAGGGAAATGTTTACGTTATGGCACGTACTTCCGGCTGTGCGAGTGTCTGTGNTTCGCATGCAGTCAACGTTCCATGGAGAGAAGAGGGATTGTTTTATGTCCTCCAGCTGCAGTCCAGTCACAACTGGAAGAGATTAAGGGAAATGTTTACGTTATGGCACGTACTTCCGGCTGTGCGAGTGTCTGTGGGGCTAATGACACCGGGAGTTCATAACGCAAATCGTTGGAGCTCAACTGTCGAATTGTAGCGTCTTGTGAATGATTTGTGTCCGTAGTCACAGTCCCTCCGTTGGCCTGGATTGGTTTCTCCCCTCGATACCTCGGACCTGGAGTCCGGCCGTTACTGTCTAAGAGCACGGAATTACTTTTTTTTGAAATGTGCGTTTCACTACGCGCTGCTGCTTCTATAGCTACATATATCGGAGTTAGGGCACAGGTCCATGAGACTTACTTGCACCCTTCTCCAATATTGCACTTTCAGTATAATCGTTATCTGCCGTGTAGTTCACTTAGTCTTACAGACACCTTATTAAATGATAATTACTAGCGTGCCAATATTGTATAGGAGTAAAATTGAATTCTAGAAATAGGTTGATTCACCGGGAATCTAATTTTCAGGATAAGACGAAGTACCAACGTGATCACAAACATTATTAAAAACCAGATGTTTCGGATTATTGAAAATCCATCATCAGTGTTCTGAAAATACAAAATTCGGATTATAAAAAGGTGGCTAAGAACAACAAGAATTAATCTCTCAAAGGTAACAGCTAAAAAACATGAATTATCTATGAAATGATNGTATTCGCATGCAGTCAACGTTCCATGGAGAGAAGAGGGATTGTTTTATGTCCTCCAGCTGCAGTCCAGTCACAACTGGAAGAGATTAAGGGAAATGTTTACGTTATGGCACGTACTTCCGGCTGTGCGAGTGTCTGTGGGGCTAATGATATCGGGAGTTCATGACGCAAATCGTTGGAGCTCAACTATCGAATTGCCGCGTCCTGTGAATGATTTGTGTCCGTAGTCACAGTCCCTCCGTTGGCTTTAATTGGTTTCTCCCCTCGATGCCTCGGAGCAGGAGTCCGGCCGTAACTATCTAAGAGCACGGAATTACTTTAGTTTGAAGTGTGCTTTTCACTACGCGCTGCTGCTTCTATAGCTACATATATCGGAGCTACGGCAGGTGCATGAGACTGACTAGCACCGTTCTCCAATAATGCACTTTCGGTATAATCGTCATCTGTCGTGCCGTTTACTTAGTGTTGCAAACTCCTTATTAAATGATAATTACTAGTGTGCCAATATTGTATAGGGGTAAAATTGAAACTTGATATGTTTGAACGGCTCATGGTGGGTTATTATGTATATTGTAAAGAGATAACCTCTTGTGCAAATATTTGAAATGAATCGGTGTGTATTTAGAGGAGGTGAATGCATTGAAACTTGCATATACTTTGTAATGAATCCTGTACATAGTGTAGCTTTCAGAGCAATTGTGCTTCTTTTAAATTTAAATCGATTCATTTCCATTTTTACATTAGAAATAATTTCATTACTAAATAGCATCCCATCGAGGGTCGTTCAAACATATTAGGTTTACAATTTTACCCTATGCGCTACTGGCACCCTAATATGCACTGGGCAAGACAGACTGTAGTTGACGGTGAAGAACGTGGAGCCGTCTAAGGCGCACTGGGTTGTCGACTATTGTCTGCCGCTCCATCCATATTGGCGAATCCAATACTCAGAACTGAAATTACGGACGAGGTAAAGCCAGTAAAGGTCAGCGGACTATTGGTCAGCAAAATTAGGCCTTTGAGTGTTGACTTGTCTGAATCTTCGGACACGTGTAGGTGCTGTGGTGTAGGTGCCGTGGTGTAGGCGCTGTGGTGTAGGTGCCTTGGTGTAGGTGCCTTGGTGTAGGTGCCTTGGTGTAGGTGCCTTGGTGTAGGTGCCTTGGTGTAGGTGCCTTGGTGTAAGTGCCGTGTCCTCGACATGTTAAATCAACTTTCACGTGTTGACTCTCAGTCAGTTCCCTGAGAAACTTCCATAACTCGAGCTTGCTCCGCAAAATAAGGTTTTCAATCGGCTAGACACAATTGGGTTTCTGCTAAAACCCGCAACACGATTCTAAGGGACGAAGTCAAAGCTCCTGTCTGCAGGTCCAGACAAGTTAAGTAGAGTGGGTTTGGAGTAGATGAACTTTAACAACCGAATCGCAAGTGCCTCTAAATTGCCTTACTCTCAGTAACCAAATCAAGCAGGCCTTTAGTCCCGGAATGTTTACTACATATAAGTATCATCAAGCAGTGGCTTTAACAGTGCTACGGGTGGTAATAAATAAAAAAATACGATTAATTATAAAATGAATCATAATGCATGACGTCACGATAATGAAAACATTAACAATAAACATGATAATATTGAAGGGAATTAATAAACACATATAATGCATGTATACTCTTGGAAGGGAGCTATTCCGCCACCTACCTAGCATGCATATATTTATCCACTGGATGTTCAAACTTGCGAACATGGTGAAAGATACGCATTTCATCGATGGCACAGCATATTTGGGCCTGACACACACAATGGTTGCGAGTGCCTTTTCCGCAGGAGATGTTGCAGCTTGCCGCAGTTGCTGCTGACGATTTTAGTGTTGTATAGTTAGGTAGGCTCTCAATACTTTCCCTTCTGTTTCGGGAGGTGGGCGGCCGGTAGAGGTGGCCGACCTATTCCCACCAGACTTCTGCTTTTTTGTGTTTCGTTTCCTTTCCCTGTGGGGCATAGCTGAGCGAAAGCGTTCAGCCATGTCCGGGGGTTGGAGATGCACAACTTGCGCCGTTTTCCTGTCAGTAGCGCACTGACCATTTAGAATCTGAGACCTATCGGCAGAAAAGCCGAGACAAAAATCATTGATAATTTAAAACGCACCCTTGTGGCGGACGAGCCGGTGTTAAACCTTAGGAGTAGTTCGGCGCGATATAAATATTGTGTCCCTGATGCGCTAGTAAAACTTCTACTACTGCTACTACTACTATATGTATACAATATATATCGCGCAAACGCCACTGATATCACGTAACACGATAACGTATAATACTGCGGTTAGCGATAAATTTGAAATCGTGACGATATTAGCAAAATGGGGACTACGATCACAGGATGCGCTGTAGATCTCCTGACAGTAAATTACACAGTAAATTGTAGCTCATTAGTAGACGAGACAACACACGTGTGATCTGTAAGATTATGAACACAAAATATTACTGTTTGTCAGTAGCAGTGGAAACAGTAACCCACCAGTGAAAATATATGATACGTGTCTATGGACATATCTATGATATATATATATATATATATATATATTTGATATGATATATATGATACGTGTGGTTGGATACACACGAATATTGCATTAAAGGTGGGATTTGGAGCCTGCAGGTGACGAAAAATGCCACCCAGACGCAACGCACTTACCCGCATGCTTTCTCAAATTTCTGCATCCTCGGACGATAGAACTGCGGTTTTTCATCGTTTTCGATACTCCGGACTATAGCACCTTAGATATTCCCGACCATAGTACCTTATATAAAGAATTCATTTTTCTAACTGCTGAAACATGGGCGCCGCATGTGAAACTAGAGCAGTCTGAGAGCGCATACCTCCGCCTAGGGAGGCAACGATGGCAAAAGATTCAAATTGGATCTGAAACCATAATTTTCTTTGCATAAACTCCAAAATCTAATCATTTGTGCCTTTTCAAAATAATAACAGCTTGTGCAGTTTTCTTGAAAATCCGTTCATAACTTTTTGAGTTATACTGCTAACAAATGTTATGACAAACATGAGTCAAACATACAAACGAACCAACCAAAATTTAATAATTCCTATCTTTTAACATTACTAACAATCCTTATAAATTTCAAAAAGATCTCTTCATTTTTTTTTAGTTATTGTGCTAACAAGCACAAAATTAAAAACAGTGACAAACGAACGGACGACCGAGCGGAGCATTACCAAAAGTTGGTCATATACTCTTTGTTATATGCCTAACAACTCGTGTTGTTTTCAAAAAATCTATCCATAACTTTTTGAATTATGGTATTGAGAAAAAAGAGGCAGACAAACAAACAAACAAACGTATGGACATATCTTCACTAAAAGTTAATCATCTGTTTCTCCTAACATACCTAACAATCCCTGTAAATTTCGTTCAACACCGTTCAAAACTTTTTGAGTTATCTTGGTGACAGACAGACAAACAGCAAGATAGACAGACAAGTAGACAGACAAACAGACAAACACTATGAAAACATAACCTCCTTAGCGGAGGTAAATATGTGAGGCTACGACACATATACAGATAAATTATGCTATATATTAAAAATGCGAAACCTTAACTGGACACTTTTTCCCAGTTAATTAGTATTCGTCTTCAGAGTTAAAACTAAAGAAATGTTAATTATATTTCAGTACTCTGTAGAGAGCAACAAAGTCGTCCATTTGTCAAGTGTGTTTTTTATCCTCTTTGTTACATTGTTTTGCGTCTCATATATTCATATTTTTCTTCTCACTCAATAATAATGCATTCGTTACTTTACAAGTACGGTATGTATGTAATGCAGCAACTACTGAATGGAGATATACGCGTACAATATGCATATTATTATTAATATTATTGTTGTTACGAGAATGCCCGGGCTGTCAAAAATTACAGCGAGGACTTTAAGATGACCTGCCTGCATTTAACATGCTTATGAGGCTCCGCTACAACGGCCAACTCAAATTGTCATAAGAAATAAATCTCTCTCTCACTTTCAATTTATCTAAGCAGCACAATCGTTTCACACCTTAGATGATATGCAAAAAAAATGAGCTCATTTTAGCAATACTGAAATTAATTAAATATCCCTCCATATATATATCCTACCTAGCGTATAATTCACCTTTAGTATATCAAAAGCTTTGTGTTGAAGCGAAAACTGCTCCTTCCATCAAAGGAAGAAAGCAAGCGGGAGATAATTATTATGTTTAGTGTCCCATGAAAAATCATCGCTTCGCCTGTGCTTCGTTGATTATCTACTGACTTTGTACGTGGTGAAATGAGAGCAAATATAGTTTCGATGTATGGAGAAAGTTATGAAAACAAAACTCCACTTACTGGAACCTGTGGAAATTCCACAGAAGACAAGCATCATTCTTCGATGATATTTGAGACCCGTATCATCCATACAAAATGAGAAAATACATTCTAAATCAGACAGCATATCTTCTACCTATGACCTCCAAGCAGGAGCAGCCTAAAAAAAATGAAAACTTCGCCTGCCAAAATGGTATCCAAGATGCCTAAGTTTTTTCCTTTTTGATACTGAAGCGTCAAGGTCGTACTAAGTAACAAACAAAGGGGCAAACAAAATTATAATGTAAATATAGATGATAACGCTAAGAGAAGCTATAGATATCATTATCGTTACGATTTCAACGTTAGCTGAGCAAGAAATACCTGTAGTTAAAAGGATGAGGATCTTCCTTTCGCCATCTTTAGCAACCTGGTCCAATCTTAACTTATCCATATTCATGAAAACGCTATGTACATAATTGCAAAATTTGCAACCTGGCCTATTTGGTTAACAGCGTGACACGAAACATACAAATATATATAAAAAAATAACATAAACATCCACTGTAATTGTAGACGTGTTGTCCTTGTTTTAAAATGATTTTGAACATTCTTTCGCCCATTGACGCAGTCAGCTCTTTCATCTTACGAGATGTTATCGATCCAGCAGCAGTTCGAATTTGCCACAGAGTCTCGTTCGATGAACACATACTGTACACCTCCCTCATACACCTTCCTCTTCAGGATGGACCACTGATATTCGATGGGGTTGAGGTCAGGAAAAGCTGAGGGGCCATGTCATGAGGTGAGCCTCTTTGAGGCCTAGACTGCTCAGGAACGCCGTACGTGGTGGTCTTGGTGGCGTCACCGGAGTGCGATGTTATATCACCATGCATGAATATCAGCTAATGTCGGCGTGCTAGTGGCAAGTCTTCCAACCAAAACCACAAATGCTATTCCAGAAACCGGCAGCAGGTGTTACTGGTGATTTTAACACCTTCGGGGGCTCGATATTGTCAAAGAATCTCGCCACCAATGATTCCTGCACAGAGCATTACTCCGCCCCCACTCTGCTGATGCCGAAGTAGAGTTGGACGAGGCTCTCCAAGAGGTAGCCAAACCTTGGCTTATTCTTCGGGTCCCTCCAAGGTACTGTAGTTCCAGCTTTATCCGTAAAAAGGGACATTGCGAAAATCGGTCTTCATGTATTTCTTTGTCCATGTGCTGTGTTTCTTCTTGTGGGACCTGTTCAGGATGAGTCTTGAGATGGGTTTCACATTTTGGCCACCTACTTGAGAACACGGCACAGGGTACTTTCCGACACAAGTCCAATCCCAGCACCTTTGACTAAGGCAGCATTGGTTGCTCCGGGATTCCAACAACCTGCCTACGTATTCTCTGCATATCGCTCTCGGTTATCGTCCTTCGCTTACCCCTGCTATTCCTGACCATTCATGACTGGGTTCTTCACGTAAAACTTCGATGTGCTGGAGTCTCATCCAAGTTCTCTGGCTAACTCGACCACTGAAGCACCATCGTCAAGCCCTTGTTTAAGCCGCCCATTCTCTGTAGTTGTCAATCGTCATTGACTCAGCATCCGTCACACCTGCCATAACGTGTGACACGTTAGAAATTAGATCAAAATACTGTACATAAAGTCACATAACTTGGCGCTTACTGCATCGATGTTTATGAAAATGTATCGCTACACTGACTTTAGTGGAAGCTTTCCTTGTATTGAATATCACTTTGATATTGTGCCTTTAAAGTTAAGTTATTTTTAAAAAATCTACCTGCAATAAAGCGTGACACGTACTTTATGATCTAGTCCTAGAAGCGAATGGATGAGCGGATCAAACCGAAAGTAGAATAATTTTACGAATTTTATCTGCAGTGCACTTTAGCTCTCCTGCTCGGCGGCGTCATGCAAGCCAAAACTGGGTAAACGTTTACTTTTTTACTTGAATGGAATAAAGAACATAAATTTCGGCTCCGTGGCTCAGAGACGCCTTGATATCATATCAGTAGGATTTTTTTTTTGCTCATCCGAAACTCTTGTTTCTCAAATAAAGAATTTAACTTTGAAAAAATAATTGCCGAAAAAGAATCCTTTTGTTTAGTACCAGATTTCGTACTTCTATGACTAGAGAACCTAGCTATCACAAAGACGGCACCTATAGCCTGACCATTTTATCAAGGCAGTTTGGCAGTAGTAAAATTCCTCTATATCGTTGTCAATTCTATGGGTATTTCTAACATTTTATTCGGCCCATATCTTAGCCCTGCTCACTACCTGTATATAAATAAATTTCAGAAATACCCACAGCANTGCGTGATGCTGTCGCTCAGTCTCTGAAAAGGGACTTGTCGCGCATTAGTGCATGGTGCTAGGCCTGGAGTATGAAGCTGAATGCCAGTAAGACCAAATCGATGATTGTCAGTCGGTCTCGGACACTTTTACCGCAGCAGCTCCAACTAGAGATTGGTGACACTTTGCTTCAGGAGTCAAGCTCATTGGAGATTCTAGGTGTCGTCTTTGATGGGAAGCTCACTTTTGAGCCGCATATTAGAAGGTTGGTGTCATGTGTTTCCACTAAGATTGGGCTCCTGCGTAAGGTGAATTCTGTGTTTGGTGACAGTCAGGTTGTCTGCAGATGTTTTTATGCTTTTTTGCTGCCTGTGTTAGAATATTGCTCCCCGGGCTGGGCTTCAGCTGCTGATACTCACTTACGTCTGTTGGACCGACTTTTTAGTTCAGCCAGCAGGCTGTGTGCTGATAATGATCTGGTGAACCTGTCCCACTGGAGAGAAGTAGCTGAGCTATGTATATTTTGTTTTGTAAAGTGTACAATAATGAGAGGCATTTTTTGTATTCTTCTCTCCCTGCCCTCAAGGTTTTTGGGAGAGAGACTCGTGCTGCGTGCGGAGCGCACTCTTTCACTTTGGAGGCTGTCATATGTCGGACTAATCAGTTCTGTCAGTGCTTCGTGCCCTGGTCGGCTAAAGTTTGGAATTTGTTGCCTGCATTGGCTTTTGGTCGTGTTGGCCTGCAGGCTTTTAAGTCGGCTGTTAATGGTTTTTTGCTGGATTTGCTTTAGCAGCGTTTTGGGCTTCCCGGTGTTGCAAATGCTTCATTTGGGTTGTATTACCTGTCCGTGGGAGCTCAAGTGTGAAGTTTTAATAATAATAATAATAAGGATCTTCCTTTCGCCATCTTTAGCAACCTGGTCCAATCTTAACTTATCGAGATTCATGAAAACGCTAGGTACATAATTACAAAATTCACAACCTGGCCTATTTTTTGCCTATTTCGTTAACAGCGTGACACGAAACATACAAATATATAAAAATATAACATAAACATCCACTGTAATTGTAGACGTGTTGTCCTTGTTTTAAAATGATTTTGAACATTCTTTCGCCCATTGACGCAGGCAGCTATTTCATCTGACTAGATGTTATCGATCCAACAGCAGTTCGAATTTGCCACAGAGTCTCGTTCGATGAACACATACTGTTCACCTCCTCATACACCTTCCTCTTCAAGATGGACCACTGATATTCGATGGGGTTGAGGTCAGGAAAAGCTGAGGGGCCATGTCATGAGGTGAGCCTCTTTGAGGCCTAGACTACTCAGGAACGCCGTGGTGGTCTTGGAGGCGTCACCGGCGTGCGATGTTATATCACCAAGCATGAATATCAGCTGATGTCGGCGTGCTAGTGGCAAGTCTTCCAACCAAAACCACAAATGCTATTCCAGAAACCGGCAGCAGGTGTTGCTGGTGATTTTAACACCTTCGGGGGCTCGATATTGTCAAAGAATCTCGCCACCAATGATCCCTGCACAGAGCATTACTCCGCCCCCACTCTGCTGATGCCGAAATAGAGTTGGACGAGGCTCTCCAAGAGGTAGCCAAACCTTGGCTTATTCTTCGGGTCCCTCCAAGGTACTGTAGTTCGAGCTTTATCCGTAAAAAGGGACATTGCGGAAATCGGTCTTCATGTATTTCTTTGTCCATGTGCTGTGTTTCTTCTTGTGGGACCTGTTCAGGATGAGTCTTGAGATGGGTTTCACATTTTGGCCACCTACTTAAGAACACGGCACAGGGTACTTTCCGACACAAGTCCAATCCCAGCACCTTTGACTAAGGCAGCATTGGTTGCTCCGGGATTCGAACAACCTGCCTACGTATTCTCTGCATATCGCTCTTGGTTATCGTCCTTCGCTTACCTCTGCTATTGCTGACCATTCATGACTGGGTTCTTTACGTAAAACTTCGATTTGCCGGAGCCTCATCCAAGTTCTCTGGCTAACTCGACCACTGAAGCACCATCGTCAAGCCCTTGTTTAAGCCGCCCATTCTCTGCAGTTGTCAATCGTCATTGACTCGGCATCCGTCACACCTGCAATAACGTGTGACACGTTAGAAATTAGATCAAAATACATAGAGTCACATAACTTGGCGCTTACTGCATCGATGTTTATGAAAATGTATCGCTACACTGACTTTAGTGGAAGCCTTCCTTGTATTGAATATCACTTTGATATTGTATCTTGAAAGTTAAGTTATTTTTGAAAAATCTACCTGCAATAAAGCGTGACACGTACTTTATGATCTAGTCCTAGAAGCGAATGAATGGGCGGATCAAACCGAAAGTAGAATAATTTTACAAATTTTATCTGCAGTGCTCTTTAGCTCTCCTACTCGGTGGCGTCATGCAAGCCAAAACTGGGTAAACGTTTGCTTTTTTACTTGAATGGAATAAAGAACATGAGCTCACTCCTCTTATATTTTATCTCTGATGAAGCCGCTAGCCGACTCATATCACAGAGATTTTGCCGCCGAGGCTGCATCACCATTTACCGCAGTGCTCGTTAGCTCTCTAGAGTGGTCTCGGCAATAAGGCAAGAACTGGGTAAATATTTACTTTTTTGGGCATAGGACAAAAAGCGGAGGCTCGCTCCTCTTATCTCCGTGCATGGTGAGCTCAAACTCCTGTAAGTCTTCTTACAAGTTTGTGCCATCTGCTTGCGCTCCAAACCCCTATTAAACTAACCTGCCTATGCACTTCGAAGTTGATAGCTGCTTTATATAGTCTGGAATCTGGAGTCCACTCGTTGCCTATTTAATCAACACCTACACTTGTTCATTTGCGAGCGAATTTATACTGATCTTACCCCTGCATGATTTGTGGGGCATGAAATAGATAAAGAAACTACTGTGCCCGGTCGTCAAAGATGACTGCCAATAATTTGTAATGATACCTCTTCATAGATCACACTTTCGTTAGTGTACCTGCGTGTATCTGTACCGATGTACCAGTAAGTACGTTGGAGTCTCGCTACCAATTCCTTATTTTCCAGATATAAGTAACTTGCGGATGATAGCTTCGCTTAGTGTCTAAAGATGGGCCCTGCATGGAAGCTTCCTTAATATACTTGAACAATGAGCGGGAGCTGCTGCAGGTATAGCGAAATAAATAGTCAAGAGCAACCCTGAGCAAACCAGATGCTGGCCGCTACGCTAGTGAACATAATACATACGGTGCGTGCAGCGGGCTTTCACGCCCTCCAAATTACAGTAAAACTGTATGCGATGTAACGTGCGAGTGTACAGAGTGTGCATTGTGACGTTGCTTTTGAAGGATGCCATGCAACTGCCACTTTAGAAGAACCTATAAGAGATGGGAGTTTACGCGTGCACTCTTGCGAGCAGCGCAACCCTTCCTTTCATTCTTTTACATGAAAGAAAATTTTAGTAGGCCATCAAGCATAACTCATAAAATAAATTTCGGCTCCGTGTCATAGATACTTTTTGATCTCATAGTAGTTACAAAAATTATTCTTCTTGGAAATAGTTGAGCAATATGCATCATATAAATTTCGGCTCCCTGCCATAGATACTCATGATATTATTAGTAAAGAAATATCCTTTTTTATATTGTGGAGCATTACAAATAGCATAAATTTCGGCTCCGTGGCTCAGAGACGCCCTGATATCATATCAGTAGGATTTTTTTACTCATCCGAAACTCTTGTTTCTCAAATAAAGAATTTAAATTTTAAAAAATAATTGCCGAAAAAGAATCCTCTTGTTTAGTACCAGATTTCGTACTTCTATGACTAGAGAACCTAGCTATCACAAAGACGGCACCTATAGCCTGACCATTTTATCAAGACAGTTTGGCAGTAGTAAAATTCCTCTATATCGTTGTCAATTCTATGGGTATTTCTAACATTTTATTCGGCCCATATCTTAGCCCTGCTCACTACCTGTATATAAATAAATTTCAGAAATACCCACAGCATTNCAGTTTGGCAGTAGTAAAATTCCTCTATATCGTTGTCAATTCTATGGGTATTTCTAACATTTTATTCGGCCCATATCTTAGCCCTGCTCACTACCTGTATATAAATAAATTTCAGAAATACCCACAGCATTGGCACCGCTACAGAGGAATTAGACCATGATCAAACTGCCTTGATAAAATGGTCAAACTATAATGATAATGCTTCTAATTGTCAAACGTTAAGGCGATGAAAATTGGGAAGAAATTAAAAGAAAACTTGGGAGCGTATCATAGCTACTGATATTGGCTCTGTATATCTAGCTAAGGCCTCCTGGAACACACTCTCTGTCCAGGGGGCCTTGATGTAGCCCTGCGAAGTAGTAAAAATCCGAATCTCATAGCTGGAGTCTGCGCGAATAGCATCGTATTTAGTGAAAACATTTCATAGCCGAAAAAAGGCCGAGGATAATGTAACGGATAAAAAAAAAATGGAAACCAAATAACGGTTGCATTTGGTGCTGCTAAAATTGCGCACAACATGTGAAGAGGCATTGGCAGCAACAGACGATTTGCACAAAGGAAGCCTTTCATCTCTCAAGCTCAAGAGCAAGATAGCAAGAAGTACGGAGCTACCTTCTTGCCTAACTAATACAGGTATCAGCAAAACCTGCATCTGAAGCATACTCCGGAAATCTAAATTTTTGTCATATAAATGTGAGGCTCGCATTTCCTCTCTCCTCATGCCCTTGGTATTCAGTAGCTGAATTTTCTTGTCTTTTTCCTTCTTTTCCTTAATAAGGGGACGGAAAAGCCAGCCAACCGACCAAGCCACCATCAACTGTGTATTAATATATAGTGGATTCTGAAGAATGTCTTACACTTTGCTTCGTTGATCATCTACTCAATTTGCGAGGGAGCTCGGAGCAGCTGAAGTTTGGATGCGAAAAGACAGAAAGTATCAGGCTTCATGATAATGCTAAGAGAAGCTGCAGCTTTCTTCACTACTTGGATTTCAACGTCGGTAAAGCCAGAAATATAGTCAAATTTGAGGTTAACACACTTTTGCCTTCATCTACAGCCAGTTTTATTTTTGCCCATTTGTTTTTATTATCCTCGAACGTGACAGAAACAACGAAAAACTATCAAATAAATCAATAGATTAATCAATACGTGGAAATTGGTCTTTATTATATTGTATGATTTCAAACTTTATAATGAAGACCAACGTGTATTTCATCTGTTCATTAATCTGTCCACATCTGACACGCTTTAAGAAAACAGATAACCAAAAATTAGTCCAGGTTGGAAGCTGTGGCCATTCTGTCACGCTTTGTTGAAATCCGATGTGCATAATATAGATCAGCTTGAAGATAGCGGCAAAGTTTGTTAACCTTAAATCTGAATGTACCTGTTGCGTTATCAACGTCGAAATCCATCCAAAGAAGATTTCGAAGATACCTACAGCTTCTCTAAGCACACTCGTCTCTCTGTCTTCTTTCTTTCATCCCACACCCAAACTTCAGCTGCTCTGAGTTCACACAGTAGAGTAGATGATCACCGGGACAAAGGGTAAGATATGCTTCAGAGATCAGCAGAAAGACGAAGACGAGCAAAGAACACGAAGATTTTGAAGTAGCAATTATTTGATTTTATTTTTTTCAACTTTATTTTCTCTTCTGATGCAACAGCTTCTCGCTGTAGAGGAAAAATACCATTCAATTTGATGTTAAAACGTATACTTTATCTATACGGAGCCGATATTTGTATGATGAGTTATGCTTGATCACATGCAAACTGAAAATAAATATTTCTGCATGCCATTTAAGGGAAGGAAGATTGCACTACTGGCTCAGAAGAATGAAGCCATAAATGCTCATCTAGCATGTTTCTTCAAGTTGGCCGTAGCATGACATCCTTCGTAAACCAAGTAGAGACGAAAGTGGGATCAGGAAAGAAGTATCTGCCCAAATACCTCGCCGTTATTTTTTTAGAACTAAATGAACACTATTCAATCAATGCATAAATACACATTCGTCTTTCTTATATATTTTTATTTAAATTGGACAATTAGAGAGTAATATACTGATATATGTTCAAAGTTTTGTTCCCCATAACCAGAAAAAAACAAATCGCACAATGCAATGGACTATAGGCATATATAATACTCTTAGGAATGACTGTTCTGGGGCTTCTTTGTTATAAAGGCTTTGCGGATAACGGCAGTGTGTAATTTTCCTGTAAAACATTTGCGACCAAGACTTCTGTTAGTATCAAAAACTTAAAAGTAATAAACTACTTCCAGTGGAAGTTTAAAAATTTAGTTGTAGTTAGTGATAGGAAATATTATTTCTGATTATCAATGCTCCATCATCTTCCCTTCGAACTTCACCACGTCATCCTCAATTCCACAGTCTTCTCTTCAACTGCACAGTATCCTCAGCTCCATCATGTCCTCAACTTTACCCTACCAGCCTCAACTCCACCATGTCCTTCTCAACTATACCAACTATCCTGAACTCCACCATGTCCTCAACTATACCATGTCATCCTCAACTCTGCGATATCTTCTTCAACTCCACCATGTCCTCAATATGCCATGTCATCCTCAACTCTGCGATATCTTCTTCAACTCTACCATGTCCTCAACTATACCATGTCATCCTCAACTCTATGATATCTTCTTCAACTCCACCATGTCCTTCTCAACTATACCATACTATCCTGAACTCCACCATGTCCTCAACTATACCATGTCATCCTCAACTCTGCGATATCTTCTTCAACTCCACCATGTCCTCAACTATACCATGTCATCCTCAACTCTGCGATATCTTCTTCAACTCCACCATGTCCTCAACTATACCATGTCATCCTCAACTCTGCGATATCTTCTCCAACTCCACCATGTCCTCAACTATACCATGTCATCCTCAACTCTATGATACCGTAGATAAAGCACTTTCATAAAAAAAACTCGATCATTATGGCGTTCGGAATGCAGCAAATGCACTGATTAATAGTTACCTGTCTAACAGGGATCAATATGTACTCTGTAACGATGTCAAATCACATATATTACCTATTAATTCGGGTGTCCCCCAAGGAAGCATTTTTGGCCCGTTATTATTTGACATTTTTTATTAATGACATTACTACCCTCGGTATGAATTGTGTATTGTATGCGAATGACGCAGTTTTCTACACCAATAGTAGAAATTTTCAAGCTGCTATAACTGATATGCAAACTTTTTTAAATGTGTTGTCTGAATGGTTAACTCAAAATAAATTAACTGCGCATGAGAATAAAACCAAATTAATGTTTTTCTCCCCCTGTACTCACCAACAGTTGCCACCTATCTTCTTTAACAATAACTTCTAGAGTATGTGCCCCAAATAAGATATCTTGGACTGATTCTGGATGAAAAGCTGTGTTTTAAGTCCCATATCGAAGACATTGGACGCAAGCTTAGCAGGGTTCTCGGCATAATCTATTCAATATCCAATTATGTTGATAGTGAATCGTTAAAAATAGTTTACTACTCGTTGGCTCATTCAGTGCTGGTCCAGAATATCATCGTTTACGGCGGAGCCCCACGTTGTCACATTCACAAACTTGAAGTAATATTGAATAATATACTTAGGCGAATAGTACGTGTTAGACGTAACGAAAACAATGTGCCTGTAATGAGTTGCAGTGAAATGTACTTGTCTTTACAAATGTTGCAATTTCAGGATGCTTATAATTATTCCTTACTTAAATTTTTTCGATTTGTGTCCTATAATCATCCTGTAGTATTTCTAAAGTATTTCAGTCCCCTTATTCCCCAACAAAATTACGAATTGAGACGTTCTGTTCTCAATCTCCCTACTGTGCGTGTAGATGTTGAGAAACGCGCTACAGTATTTCAAATTGCAACTCTTCTCAATAAACTTCCTGAGTATTTATTAGATCCCATTTCTGATAATGTCTTAAAAAACGTTTTAAAGAATACGTCATACAATTTTATTAGCTTTTCTCGGTTTTATTTTGCCCAAAAAGTTTGTTAAACTTTCAGTGGCTACGCAGATGCATTATTCTATAGTGTATTACTACTTTACCAAATATTTATAATGTATAAAATGTGTCTGTGTAATAAACCTAAGCCTAACTATCTTCTTCAACTCCACCATGTCTTCGTCCCTCCTCCTTCAGTCGAAGGAAGTGTCATGTTGGCTATCACTAAAGGCAGTTGCACACTTCGGACATTTGTTCGCTGTAGATAGTGCAATATGTTCGAAATTTCTGTTGTATCCTTGCAAACAAAACTGTGACTTCACCAAAAAGTTGCTAATTTTGGTAATTGTTTACGAGAGGGGCTAGCGTTAGGTGAGGAGTAACCTAAACTATCCTAACATAGCCCAAAAACACATGAAAAGAGGTTTTCCATTACACTGTGTGACTGTGGTTATTTTCTCTCAAAGGAAAACAATTGGCAACTTCAAAGTCAAATATCTCGAAAACTAAGCATTGCGCCGACTTGAAATTATTATAATATTCACGCTTGGTTTAAGAAAAACAAACTAATGTAAAACCATGAGAAAGCAGCCCGAGCCCTCTCCTAAACAATTACCATAATTTTCATAAGTCATGTCAGTTTGCTTAGCCAGTGTCAATAATAAAAATTTCGGATATCTCTTCAAGTTTGAGACGAAGTAGAATTCAGACAGATGTGCAATTTTCCATCGTGTAGAAGGAAGCGACTCAGGAATGGGGCGCTTTCTGCTGTGCACAGGAAGCAAACGTCTAGAGTGAGAATCTGGCTTTAGGCATGAACTAAACTTTTATTTTTGAAAGCGAAACTAATCTCTTCACGAGCCTGTACACACGCCAGTCAAAAGAACGAATTTCGTCATCTCCTCGTCCGAATGCGTTGATATGTCCTTGTCAATAGCACACCGGCGGTCGCAAAGAATTTTGAGTTGTAATTCTATTTAAGTTTCAAGATGTGTCCGAAATTTAACTCACGGTAGTTACTGACCGAACTGAAGTGACGGCTAACATTTTTAGACTTTTTTGGTCAACTCAAAGCTGTGTTTACGAGGGCTCAACTCAGCTTAGCTGAGGAAGCTAGTTCTTTTAACTAGAGTGAGTACACTATGCAAATACAATAGCAAGCACTTCTAATAGTCATGGTTCTAGACCAGTGGTTTCCATCCCGTTCCTTGCTGCGGACTATAAACTAAACCAGAAAAATGCCGTGAGCCATTTTATTTTTGACCAAGATGAAAAAGTACACACAACAAGCGTTTTGGCTTAGAGATTATCAGTATGTTT
>LQNS02278094.1:31488475-31507222 GCA_001587735.2 Parhyale hawaiensis
TGGAAATTTTCCAGGTCCTAACTCGTTCATTCAGAAGAGCCCAGGGGCATAAGATTATCAAAAAGACCTTGCCCAGCTGCACAGGACTGCTGACCTCCGCATATCATTGGACCCGTGGAATATTTATATAAGCTAACGGCACCCGTGAAACGTTCACGGACTGGCTTTAGGCGGTTTAGATAGATCAGTGAAACTTTCGCATTGCACAATGGCAATTCCCCATCAACATCACAAACAACACCGAGATTCGAAGCATGATAGCTTATACGACCAGCCTTTTTGCTGACAATAATTACTGAAGCTGCCCTTTTCTAAGTGGACCCGTGGATTATATTTATAAGTTGCTCTGTCTAGCTGGACCCGTGGAATTCCTTTGGCAGTAAACCACGATGCAGGTTCCCAAAGATTTATGCTTAGAAATTCTGGCGTATAAACAATTAAAAAGACCTGGCCTGTGGCCGAGAGATTAGTCACCAGCCGTATCACAGATACGCCAGCTTCCATAACTCAATAAAGCTCGAAGTTTCTTGTATCTATTAGTGATGAAGAGCGTGACACAAAAGGTAAGTAGGTACGTACGTAGGTACTAGCGTATTAATATCTAGATAGATAGATAAGACTACTCGTGAGCGCCGTGACCGGGTGGATCACTATCACTATCTTCTTTGCTTTCACACACACAAAAAAAACAGTTGTTATTCAAATGGTCATAGACCACACGCTCCTGCCCGTACGGGTCACAATCACCAGCTTCTTTGTTTCTCAGAGAAATATTCAGCACTCTGCTTGTAAGCAAGGGGAAATATATATATGTGACGCAGTCCAGCTGTATTTCCCATATCACCTTTAAGTTTAGTGTACAGGTTACTATGCTACCGAGCTCAGATTTATATTCCGTATCACGTTACAGTCGAATTAAATCTTCAAAGCTCGAATTTCTTCCTATCTGATATCGAAGATTCTGTGCGCAAACAAGTAAATAAATAAAAATAAAGTTGACAGACTTTTAATATAGATAGATGTGAAAAACACAGACGAAAAGGCGCACGCCTATGGTGAAACGAGCCTAAATTTACATGCCTTGTGACTCCCAATGCCATTACTTAACTTTTTCTAGACAATAAACGCTGTTTTCGAAGGTGAGAAATGAAGGACAGTGCTACCACCGCTCTCTTCCCATTACTTCAATGGACTCACGTTAGTTCATATTACATGACATTAGGATAGGTAGCATCTCGTAAGGTGGGGTTAAATCTCATTAGCTTAGGTTGCGTAGCACTGAGATTTGGTTCCGTTTAAGTTGAGTTAGTTCACGTCACATCAGCACTGATTAAGTAGGATGCCAACCTCCCGATGCCTCTGCGTCTTCGCTCTTGGGAGGACTCTGCGGAAGCTCTCAGCGCGACTGCGACTTCTGCGGACCAATCGTAGTCACTCATCGTGGGAAGAGTGGTTACGCGGGCCGTTGTGGGGCTTCTTTTCTTCCTCTCACTCTCTTCTCCCGCTTGTACTTTTTCGCTGTCTCATGTTTGTTCATTCATGGACAGATCCTTTCTGCCGATGACCTGCCCGCTCATGTCTAGGCAGCTCTTTCCTTACTTGTTTTTTCATCCCTCTGTCCCATTTCTCCCGTTATCCATCCTATGATGCGGTGATATCCACCCCAATTCCGGCCCTGCCTATCCCTGCTCAGTCTGCTCACGGAACGTCACCCGCACAGGGTGGTCCTTTCGGTGTTCCGCCTGCGCGCGCTGGGTCCACAAGCCCTGCTCTGGCCTTTTCGGTGCCGCTAGTTACCACCCGGACTGGAGGTGCCCCAGTTGTGCACCTCGGCCTCCTCGATCCCCCTCACCCCCTCCTGTCTCTCCCTATCCTACTAACGCCCCTCCGCTCATCGTTGTGCAGTTTAACTGCAATGGAACCTGCATTGCAGATCTGAACTATCCGCCTTCCTCCACCGCAGCAATATAGCCGTCGCAGCTCTCCAGGAAACCAAACTCATTCCCAGCTCTTCCCTCCCCGTTTTTCCTGGCTACACTTCAGTCAGGAGAGATCGTCCTGCCGCCAATGGCGGTGGTGGTCTCTTGTTCCTAATCAAACAGGAAATCCCCTACCAGCAGATTACCACTAACCACCTATTCCCCAACGACCACACAGTCGAACGCCTGGGTGTCACCGTCACCCTGTGTTCCTTATCGCTCACTCTAATTGACATATACGTCCCTCCAGCTACATCTTGTCTCCCTGGATACAGGCTCGCCTCTTTCGCCCTTTTTGCCGACTCCCTGGCTGACACCCTCATTATGGGTGACTTTAACGCCCACAATACTAACTGGTTTTCTGTAACCCAGGATGAGCGGGCCGCCGCGCGGGGTGAGGAGATCAGTGACTCCATTAATAATGGACCCTACTGTCTTCTCAATGGCGACTCACCCACCAGGGCCCCTCGGGACGGTCCGGGCTCCTCTCCGGACCTGACCGTTATCTCTGCTCATCCTGCACTTGATTACACCTGTTCCTCCACTACCACCCTCTCATCTGATCATCTACCCATCTTGATCACAGCTGAGTCGAGTAACTCTACCCCCTCCTGTCCCAGACGCACCTTCGTTAACTTTAGGAAAGCTAGCTGGGAGGAGTTCACACGCGAGTGCGAGGAGCTTATTACCTCCCTCCTACTCCCCTCTTCCTGTAGTGGCGGACTGAGGGCCCTCAATCGGGTCCTCTTATCAGCTGCTAAGCACCACATCCCTGCCGGTCATCGCAAGGAATATATCCCCCGACGCACCTCGGACGCCAGAGACGCCATCACCCACCGTGATCAACTCCGCTCCACGTCTCCTCAAGACCCCTTCCTTCCTCAGTTACAACAAGATGTGGATCACCTCATCTGTGGCACTGCCCAGGAGGTCTGGAAACAAACGATCCAAGAATGCGACCCCAAGAGCAACCCCAGTAAATTCTGGTCTCTGCTCCGCTCACTATCAGGCAAGCAGTTCTCCGTCTCTCGTAACCAGCCCATATCTTTTGGAACTCACACGTTCACCTACAACGGCGATATAGCCAGAGGCTTTTGCAAGCAATTTACCGCCACCTCTCCCCCTGTCCTAGCTACTTCGCCCAGACAGGCCAGGCGACTCCTTCGAAAGCGTCATGATCATGGGTTCACTCCTTTCACTCCCTCTCTAGTCCGTGAGGCCATAGTTGCCTCAGGGTCCTCCACAGCTGTGGGCCCAGACCAATTGTCTATCCTACATCTTAGGCATCTGGGCCCGCATGGTCTCATCTATCTTACCAGATTATACAATCTCTCCCTTGCCCACGCAGACATTCCCGCCTTATGGAAGTTAGCAGTTATAATTGCCATTTTAAAACCATCTAAACCTGCGGGTAAAGGATCCTCGTACCGCCCAATATCGCTTCTGTGTCCCTCTGCGAAAGTCCTGGAGCGCCTCCTCCTGCCTTTGATCAATGAGGCTTACCAACCTGCCTCTCACCAACATGGTTTCCGACCTATGCACTCTACCACATCTGCTCTACTTTCTTTGGCCTTCCAAGCAACCCGCGGCATGAACAAACCCAAACCCCCCGACCGCACAGTGGCTTTGTTGATTGACTTCAGCAAAGCGTTCGACACCGTTCCTACTGAGTTCCTCCTCTCCTCAGTTTCCAGCACCACACTCCACCACAATGTTGTTTGATGGCTCGCGGCTTACCTCAGGGGACGAGCAGCTTGCTGCCTCTATAATGGCTTCCGTTCTCAGTTCCGGGCTGTCAAGGAGGGGGTTCCTTAGGGTTCGCTCGTCTTGCCTTCCCTGTTCAACCTCTACGTCTCTGACTTCCCCATTCCTCAGGACCAGCTCTGTTACCCCTCTGTAGCATCTTGTGCCGACGATTTCACTGTCGTGTCGTCCCATCGCAATCCTCTCACCGCTGCTGCCGCTCTCTCGGATCACTCTGACTCAATCAGCAATTGGGCAGCTGACAAGGGTCTTACCATATCAACCTCCAAATCCAATTCAACTCTATGGACAACCGACACCCATCAGTCTGGACTCGACCCTGGTATCACTATTGACGACTCTGCTCTGCCTCTGGAGCGCCGCCTCAAGATCCTCGGCGTCACCTTTGACACCCACTTTATTTTTACACCGCACATCGCTTCTACAGCTGCTCGAGCCTCCAGCCGCCTCAGATTGCTCAAGGCCCTGGCTGGCACACGGTGGGGCCAGTGCAAGGAGACTCTGCTTCTCACATACAAGGCATTTATCCGACCTCTCTTCACCTACGCTGCTTCAGTTTGGTATCCTGGGGCTCGCAAGTCCGCTGTTCGCAAGCTGTAGACGGTTCAAAAATGCCGCGCTCCGCACAGCGACCGGTTGCCTCCGCATGGCTTCCGCGGACCATCTCCACTCCGAGTCCAAGCTCAGCGATGTCCTCCCTCCATCGGTCTGTCGTGCAATCTTCACTAGACCGCCTCCCCGTAAACAGGGTTTTGGGCTTTGCCCCACCGGAGATTTCACCCGATGAGGCGGTCCTCTCGCATGCGGCCTGCTCCACTCTATCACAGTTACGCTCAGGTTTTGCTCTGCCCTGATGTCTTACCGCCATAGGATCGGACTGGCTGACTCGGACTCCTGCCCTGAATGCTACCTCGCCCCCACACCGTGAACCACCTGTTTGAGTGTCCCGCCCACCCCACTACCCTCCTTCCCACCTCTCTATGGGACAGCCCTCTATCTGTAGCTGACTTCTTGTGTTCCCTACCTTCTTTTTCATAGCTTCCGCCACATGCCCGATCCCCTCCGGAGCCACCTCCTACGTAAATACAACAACAACAACAACAACAAGTAGGATGCCATAGGCGCTGCACTTCCCTTTAACCTATTCTATCATGCTCCCAGGCTACATACATTTGCCCCTTCTTGTTTCATGATCTCAACCACCAAGATGAGATTCTTACTGCTTTCCTAGCGGTCTCCTTGTATTCTTCATTTATTAGTGGACCCCGCGCGTGAAAAAATTCACGCAGTAATCGATATATTTGCTTAATATAAGCCGGCTCAAAGTCTTCTCTGCTTCGACTTGCTTCTTCTTCATCGCAAGAAATTTGTGGTGACTGATGACACTTCTTCATTGATTGTACTTTCCTTACTAAAAGACATATAGCTAGAACAAAACGCTATACGACCGCCAACTCCAATTACTATCGTAAGAGATGCGTGCTTTCTTCTGAGCAGTACACTTCAATTCGTCTTCAGCANGGGATGGTTGTTTTGCTCAGCCTGTAGGCGGGGGGCTGAATGTGAGGGTTTCGCAAGTGGTAAGCCGGTACGACTGGATGCACCTAAATATTGGTCAATGCGGGCTTTAAAGTGTTGTCCAGTGCAACCGACGTATGAGGCACTGTAGGCCTTGCACTGGTAACGTAGATAACACAGGACAAAAGTGGTGAGGGGGGTTTGTCTTTAAATTTGAAGTAGGACACTTCGGTAAATGTGTTTTTGTATGAAAATTTGAAGTTGATATGTGGGTAGGCTTCAGAGAAGAACGTTTTCAAAGTGTTTACTGCACTAACAGATGCTTTGTAGTGAAAGAATTCCAATTTACTGACCGAGGGCTTGATAATGCCGGGATCGAACAGTTTGTCTAGGAATAATTTGCAGTAGTGGTCCAGAAAATGGTGCGAATAACCGTCATTTTGAATAATGTTTGGAAAAAGTCAATTTCGTTTGAAAATGTAAGGTAGGAGGAAGACAAATAGTATGCTCGAAATAGTACAGTTTTATTTCATTCATTTTGAATTGATCGTAGGAGTGACTGAAAAAATTTATCCTGAGGCCTTAGACGGTGGGTTTTCTGAAAATTCTAGTGGTCAGCGTTGAGCCTTGGTTAGTTATTAAAACATTGAGAAAAGCTAAAGAATTATTTGATTGACTAGTGTCTCGAGCCGTCATTGTAAATGACGGCATATTGGGTTATTAATGACTGGTGCATGTGTTCGATAAATGGCGGCAGTTAGTTAGCCCTTCAGGAAAACCCCCGCTGACTCCTGTGCTTATTACTGTTCAGAAGGCTTCTTTATTGAAAATTCAGCATTCTGCCTAAGAAATTGGATCTATATATATTTTTTTTAGTGGCCCGTGCCGTCATTATAAATGACGGCAAAAAATTAACACTTCACCAAAACCCCCGCCGTCTTTTGGGCTTCCTCATTTTTCCCCTATCTAATGCTGAAGAAAAAGATTCCAAGGTACCCAGCTTTTTTTTCGCCTTTTGAAATTTGAATTTTCTCCTATCTTATTAGTTCTATTTTTCCCTATCTAATACTGAAGAAAAAGATTGCAAGGTACCCAACTTTTTTTTTCGCCGAAGAAAAAGATTGCAAGGTAAACCACTTTTCTTTTTACATTTTGAAATCTGAATTTTCTCCTATCTTATTCCCATAGAGCGTGACAGGAAAGATATAAATATATATATAAATAAATAAATAGATAAATAAATAAAAACACGACGTGAATTATTATATAGTACTGATAAACACACGACGGTCATTCTTAGTGTTAGATTATTGACGAGCGTATCTGCATGGCGCGTAAACTCTGACTGTGATTTTATACTTAACTTTTATTCTACTTCAGTTCCTTAGGTTTACGCTCATTGCTCGCGCTTTTGCAAGTATAGTCACAGTTCATTTCCAGAAGACAGTTGTGTCATTTCAGTGTATGCGCTACGTTCTTAAATTTTCAGGTTTGTGACGTCACAATTGCGTCACGCCACTGTTGCAGCGAGGAATCTTTTTGATATTTCCCATGTGGCGCGACGTAATTTTGACGTCAAAAATCTGGAAATTTAGGAACGTAGCGCATACATTCAAATTTGACACAACTATCGTCTGTAAATGTAAGTTCCATGCCACATGCTTGGCTCTATTCTGAATTTTAAACTTCTTTTAAACATTTATATTTACTACAATGCGGAAGTGCGCCAGTTTGACTCCGCGCAGCATCACTGGTGGTCCGATATACCAATTGGATTTTGCCTCGCCGAAACCTGCTGTTTTTGCTGCCCGTAGGCTTATTGGTACGTACCATCTCAGATATTAGTGCGCTGGGTGGTCGCTTACGTTGCACCCACCACTCACCAGCTGCTCTCTGTGTTTGAAGGTCTGCATTTCCAGTAAAGATGTGCTAATGTTATCAAGTGACATAGGACCTGGCAAACTGCGATACAATATAAAAAATATGAGACAATACGATGGCATCTATAGTTTTTTCACGCAGTTTCCATGTCTACAGCTTGTAGGAGAACAGTGCCAAGTTTATCGAGGCTAGAACACTGGTGTTGTTCTGCTCCAGACCTTGTTTTGAATAAAAGCTTGGTCTCAGACCATACAGTCTAGCTCCTGCGAGCCAAGCTTAGAATAAAGATTTACAGGAGAGTGGAGTAACAAAAATCAAAGTACAGAGTGGGAGCCCTGGGTGAGAGTATAAGAATAGACGAAAGTTTTGGGAAAATATTGTCGTCGTCTCATCGTATCACGTCTATCACCAGGTCCGTCCGCTAAGTTATTCATAAATTATAGGTATTTATTTCATCTTACAGGCTCTAGTGGTTGCTCAATTTATTAATTTTTGCGCTTGTTAACTCGAGAGTTGATTTTTTCCCCAATTTTCTATATGTAGGGAGAGGACATTAAATGTAAGTTACATAAATGTACAATAAAATCTATATTATAATTCTGCTTGAGCCTCTATCCGTCCGTCCATGTGTCTGCACGTTACGTTTTTTACAATAAGCCTAAATAGCGGAAGCTTCAACTTGCAAGAAGCCCTTATTTTCGCTGGCAGGAAATTCAACCATGGCAGTGGCAGTCGTCTTTTCGCTGGCTCTTGAAGAAATTTTCACTTTCGACGCAAAGTTCATTTTACACGTGTCATACATACCGCACCGATTTTCATATTTTGTAATATTCACGTTGCTGGGGTGGTGTAATGATAAAAAAAAATGGGAAAATTCATGGCCAGGATACTGTGCTAAGCGAGGTGTTCTGAACTGCTTCAATATAAAGCATTTTTGAAATGAAAGCGCAATGTTTAAAGAATCACGTACACTGACAGAAAAAGTGCTTTTGGCGACAGGAATCAATTATTGATAATAATGGGTTGAGAGTCGTGGTAAGCTATCGCACGTCAAATATAAAGCAGCCACGGGTCCCGCAATAGAATTGAAATCATCAAATACACCGATGGAAAATGAAACTGTTAAAATTGTGAAAGTGTAAATACTGTTATCTTTAGACGATGAAAAACAAAGGTTAGCGAAGGCGTGTAATTATAAAAAAAGCAAGGAAAAAATACCTCCGAAGTGTAATATTGCTATACTTGTTTGTATGCTTTAATGCTATCTTTATCTCTCTATCATGATCTACAAGGGAGAAAATTTTGCTGGTAAACATCTGCGAGATGTACCGGTGATATTACAGTGTTTAGATAGCTTGTGATAGGGTGGATTAGGATGGATTTAGGCATGACTTGCCATACACGAGCTACGTTGAGCTGGTACGAATCGGTACACGGTAGCGCTTCTCGTTCTTGGAACAGATGGTTCTGGGCTCGTGATTAGGAATGAATCCATAAGATACATCTATTCCAAATATGTACAGCTGCAAATTGACACTCAATAGAAAGTCAAATAGAGAGTCTAAAAACGGAGTAAGTGGCCCTCGCTTTAGCGGAATAGCTGCCGCGGCTCGGAGTTTACGCAGTTTTTGAATATAATAATATTAGACAAGTCGAAGCTGCATGCACAGCAGTGTAATGGGAAGGATGGAGAGAAACGTTCGCATGCTTCGACTCTCGTGTGTAGCAGACTTGAGGTCAGACGCGGTTCGCAAGGCTTAAAGATAGGCCCTATTTATGGGGTTGGTTACGTTAGGTTAGGTTGAGCAGCTGCATCAGGTCGAACTAAAGTGAGTTATAATAGCGTAGGTTGGGATTGCTTTACTTTAAAAAAAGTGAGAACATTCTCTAACCGTGGATATTCCACGGGTCCCGCTGGTAAACACAAATTGTTTTTATTACAGTAGCATGATTGTCAGGTAGCTCGATCTATTCGAGAAGCCTCTTGGCGAAGCTGCCGGAGCTCTCCAACATTAGCACTGCGCCCTCTAGTCCTCAGGATCGCTATGCGATGCCCATTCGAATAGATTATATGATATTGCAGTACACAACTATTTGTAAATGCTATATAGTTGAAATGGAATAAAGATTGTCATCTACTCGTATTTTTGACTAAAAGCTGCAGAGCTGAAGTCACTCGGCAAAGTCCATCTCTGAGCCGCACTCTATCTTTATATCAATAATATTCAACTATATCTGTGGGTACGTTCATAGATTGTCAGCCACTTAAAAATAAAAGTAGATATATTAGGACCAAAGTGTGATGGTAACCATGCAGTACATACGATACAGAAGAGCATGGGGAGCTTCATGCAGTGCACTTCACAGTACCTACAATATGCAAACATGCCCCGTAAGAGCAAAGGTCTCTGCTCGACAGCATCTGGCCCCTGAGGAGCCGCTGCATCTTTCATGCACCGGCCTACTTCTCTCAAATGCCAAGACTTTGATTGTCTGCTGCTCGTCTCAACTCTATGTAGTTCTCGGCTTATCTCTCTTTGCATGTGGAGTAGTTCAGCGCCGAAGTGGTGTATTTGCAATGTGTTCTTAATTGCAAGAAGTAATGGCTGTTGTAGCAGGCGTCTTGTCTAGCTGCAGATTTGGCTTAGAGCTCATTGTATGTGTAGTAGAATTCCATACCAGCACGATATATGTATATAAGTTATATTACAAGGTGATAGTTCACTGAACTGTGAAAACAAAAATTGCCGTCTGTTAAATAGTAATCATATCTGCCTGCCACTTTGAGCTTATTTCTCTTAAGGCGTCAAGGCGACTTCAAACGAATGGGATATCAAAGTGTTCTATAAGCTCTAGGAGCATGCAGATGTGTTGCTGTATCTTTTTATAAAAGAGGAAAAAGGGTATAACTTTTGAGGTCTAATTATATATGCCGGTTTTGTAGAACTCAGGACATTCGCTACTGCAATGCAAGGAAACTCCTGTGCGTTGGCATATGAGGTACGGAAGTCGTAAAATTGCAGTTAACTGCAATTGGATATTTTGTTGCTAGTGCATATTCCAAGCGTGAATGTAACAACAGACTTATTCTGAAAGGTTTCTTCTTTCTTTCTCCAAGAAAGCTATATTTATGCTGTGTCTGTGCTCTTGATACGCAAATTGAGATGAAAATCAACGAAGGAAATGGAGAGGAAAAGACGTGCTTCTGAAAACAGGATCAAGAGAAAAGTACGCGAAAGTTTAGTTGAGGTAATTCTTTTCTTCCTTTGCGTGGGGCATTGTATAGTTGCTTATATACTCTACACGCCTACACATTTGTTCACCTTCCGTCTCGTATGTCCCCAACATTTATTCCTTCTCTCCTCTCAAATCATTATTGCCGCTAAACAACACAGCGCTGCTTCATTTAATACGCTCGTAAAATGACTACACGCCCTCGTTCTCAAATTGCACTAACATGTTATCTCATTAGTTCCATCTTCTGCCGCTCGCGATGACTTTATTTGGCCAATCACATCGTTTGGAATGTAATTTGAAGAGTCGTAGTCTAGCAGTGACAGAGGGCAATTACGTCTCGCTGTCTGCCTCGCTGCTTGCCAAGGTCGCAAAGCACATTGGCCTCCTGTTGACAGACCGTGAAGGATCGAATTATCTACATTCCTGTTTGCTTCCTGTGTGTACAGATAACAGTAATTACCAACATTACAGAGAAAGGGGTATTTTGTATTTTTTGTAGAGTTATTAATGTGTATTTACATTTAACTTTTCGTAACACTCACGAATGAAGAGAGATTGGCATAAATTTGGCCAAGCTGGAAGTGCTTGGGAAGTTACGGGCACGTCAAAAGTAAAGCTCTTCTTCTTTTGCCAAATTGAAAATTCAAGCATTGAAGACGTCTGAACTACCTCTGAGTAGCGTCGCAGGTACTCAGCTTCACTGTCTTCAAGTCATGGATTCGATCAAGTAATTATTTTTGCCGCTGTTTCTAAGCGCCGCGATCGCAGTTAGTAACAAAAATACAATCTCCGGTAAGGGGACCGTTTCACCAAAACCTTCAAATTTTCAAACTTGCTTTTATTTCACTAAGCAGAAGCTATACATACATCAGACGGACCGGCAGACGAAGTTTTAAGCAGCAGGTGCAACGCTAAGTGGGTAGAACAGGGGGGTAGAGGAGGAGGGCGAGCCTCTCATGAAAAGTTCATCTTTTCGACTCCAAAAAGTTGCGTAATATTGGGCTGATTTCCATTAAACTTGTTACAAATAAGTAAAATTGAAAAAGAATGTGGGTTAGACTCATTACTTTTTCCCCATTTTCCCCATAGAAAACGAGTTATTCAATCAAAACGGATCTCCCCTTTTTCCCTTTGAATAACTCGTTTCCTACGGATGGGAAAAAACTGCATGAGTCCAACCCACATTCATTTTCACTTTTACATAACTGTGCCAAGGTTCATTCAAATCCGAACAGAAATAATTCTTTTTAAGTAAAAAGAAAATTCGTTAGCAGAGAAAAAGAGTAAAAATAAACAGAAAATTTTTATTATTGTGCATTGTTTCATGAAACTTGGTACAGATATGTGATATCGGGAGAAAAATGTGTGTTACACTCCTGCACTTTTTTCCATTTGCCCCATAGAAACCGAGCTACGCAAAGAAAACGGGTCCCCCTTACCCCCCCCGGGGCTGTTCTAGAAAATAAAGTCAACTTCATTCTTTCCAATTCTACTTTTTCCTACTTTGAAGCTAGAGCAATGCTGATTTCAATATTGGAATCAATACGGTTTGCTCTACAATTGCTATCATTAGATTTTGGAAATACAAATTAGTATAATTTTGTTCGTAGACTTTTTTACTTTTTTCCAGAAAAAAGTCACTTTCGAAAAGTGTGAAAAAAAGAAAAAACTAATTCGCATTTCAAAATTCTAATTATAGCAATTGTAGAGCAAAGCTTGCTGATTCCAATGTCGAAAACCGCATTGCTCTATAGTTTCAAAGTTGGAAGAATGGAATCGATTTTTTAAAAAATGCTAAAAACCGTGTTCTAAGAATAACTCGTTTTTTAGGTATCAAATAAAATATATAAAGAACACAAACCTCGTAGAACATCATATTATATACGTATACAACATTTCAGAAACGTAGCTGCAATAATAAAAAAAAACTCATAAAAACGTCAAACGGTCCCCTAACAGTAATACCAGCATTGCAGAAAAAGGGGCATTGTGTATTTTTTTGTAAATTTATTTATGTGTCATTTACCTTTTCGTAACACTCACTAATGAAAAGAGAGTGGCAAAAATTTGGCCACGTTGGAAGTGCTTGTGAAGTTCAAGCATTAAAGACGTCTGAAGCACCTCTTAGTAGCGTTGTTAGTACTCAGCTTCACTGTCTTCAAGTCATGGATTCGATAAAGTAATTATTTTTGCCGCTGTTTCTAAGCGCCGCGATCCCAGTTATTAACAAAAATATAATCTCCGGTAAGAACTTAGCAACATTAAAACAACGGACTCACGACTTTGGAAGTCAAATTTTACCGAAGAATCGTGAAAGAAAAAATTATACAACTAGAGTACTCTGAGAGCGCATGCCTCCGCCAAGCGAGGCCACGGTAGCAAAACATTTTCTCTATATAAACTCCAAAATCTAATTATGTGTGTCTTTTGATGCTAATATCAGCTAGTGCGATTTTCTTGAAGATCCGTTCATAACTTCTTGAGTTATACTGCTAACAAACGTTATGACAAACACGAGTCAAACATACAAACGAACACACCGATCTGCACTAAAACTTAATCATTGGTGTCTTTTAACATTACTAACAATCCCTATGAATTTCATAAAGATCCATTCTTTATTTTTTGAGTTATGGTGCTAACAGGCACAAAATTAAAAACAGCAACAAACGAACGAATGAACGAATCATTACTAAAATTTAGTCATTTACTTTTTGTAATATACCTAACAACTCATGTTAATTTCATAAAAATCCAACCGTAATTTTTTGAGTTATGGCATTGATAAAAATGAGGCAGACAAACAAACAAACAGATGGACATATCTTCACCAAAAGTTAATCATCTTTTTTTCCTAACATACGTAATAATCCCTGTAAATTTCGTCGAAATCGGTTCATAACTTTTGAGTTATCTTGGTGACAGATAGACAGTAAGACAGACAAACATGACGAAAACATAACCTCCTTGGCGGAGGTAATGAATCTAGCATCGCTAAAGGAAACGAGCTTTCCATATCATCTAGAGATAAGTTTAGGTGTAGACTATACCGTAAATAGTGAGGTATTTACCTAAGGCCAAGATTGAATATCATATATTTCTCCCCGGGCGGGAGGTGTTCTTGGCTTATTCTGTAACAGCTTATATTGAAAATGCCGAGCACATTCATTGCTTAATAATATTACAGCTATGAATAATTTACAACCTAATCAACTAGGCTCAGCGACATCACACACCAAATTAGTTAACTGAACTAGCATCGAAATAGTGCTGCCGTGCGATCCCCCTCCCACGGGAGAATGCTCATCATTCCTATCCTGAGACGTTCCCTGAATGATACGCGAGACGTTTTCTCTCTAGCAATGAAAACCTAATTTTTGTACCGATATTTTAATCTTTACTATTCCTTTAAACCTGCAGTGAACCCAGCTGTATTTCGTGATGTCATAGGTTGCAGCTAAGAATTTGTATACAACTAGAGCACTCTGAGAGCAAAGTAACGAAAAATTTTAATTGGTTCTGAAACCATGATTGTCTTTCTGTGTACACCGAAATCTAATCATGTGTGACTTTTGACGGGAATAACAGCTTCCGTAATTGTTTCGAAATCCGTTTATAACTTTTCGAGTTACGCTGCTAACTAACATTCTGACAAACATTAGTATCATCACCAAAATTTAATAATTTATGTCTTTTAACATTATTAACAATTCCTGCAAATTTCGTTACGATCCGTTCATAAATTTTGATTATTTTACTAACAATCATAAAATCAAGCTCAGAAACAAACAAACGAACAGATCATATCCCAAATTGGGTCATTTACTATTCGTAATATACCTGTAACTTTTATGTACTTTAATAAAAATCGTCTATAACTTTTTGAGTTATGGTAGTAAGAAAAAATAATCAGACAAGCAAACGGTTAAACGGATTTTCAACAAAAGTTAATCATCTAACAATCCCTATTAATTTCGTAACGATCCATCCATAATTTTTTGCGTTATTTGTGATAATCAGGCAGACAGACAAAGACGTTAAAAACGTAACGTCTTTGGTGGAGGTAATTAAATCGGTAAGGCGATAGGGTGATGAGCAGGACATTATGTGCGGGGTTGCCGCCTGGCCTTTATCTTAATCAAACTACAGTATACCAAATCTGATGTGACGAAGCAATATGACCGTCTGATTGTTATCATGCTTAAATTCGAAAAAACGGCTCAAATCGGGGCAATAATGATGATTCGGAGAATAAATTGAACACATTTTTACCAGAGAGGTAGTGCTTGTAGGCATATATTAACAAACAAGAAACTAGAACGCCTCGTGGCATAACACCATCACCCGCGGTGGGGGCAAATTCAACGAAGTTATTTTTGGTGAACGAGGTTATAGGGCACAGCCCCAATCCCTGAGTAGATCTTCAATAATAAGATAGGAAAAAAAATAGAACGCCTCGTGGCGTGAGACCATCTGCCGCGATGAAGGCAAATTCGCCGGGGTGGAGGAAAATTCAACGCCGTCATTGTTGATGGCCAGCTAGGCCTAGTTTTTTTTGGCATGGGTCACATCCAGGTCAACCCAAAAAACTCCCTACAAAAAATTCTGAAAACTGCTCAACTCCTTCTACCTGTTTTTGGGTGGATGAACAAATCTACAAATATATATATACTTAAATCTTCAACAAAAACATTCTTATCGCCTCTCTCACTTTTTTCGCGGCTGATAATAAATATATCACGCCAATACATGTCCCATGCAGTGGCTGAAGATTTGTAATCGAAGCTGTCAAGAAACAGTAACGGGTAAGTTTCGCACTCGCACCCCCTGCGCTGCTGCGCCAACTACCAGTACAGAAATATTTTCCTAGTGTCCAGCCAGCACTGCAGTGCAGCCTATTGGATCATCTATTACCTTGCTTACCTGTATGGACGCTTCTCATTAAACTGCCCCTCTCGTACCGCAGATATACTACAACTTAAAAAAAAACTTATCGGTGACTATATGATAGAAAGAGTTGAACTGTCTCATATTCGCATTACTGTATTGAGTAAATATATTTGTTCGTCAGCAATAGAGTCATTTTGTCTTTATGTTTTGTGACATAGTTCTTGATGTCCTAAGTCACATCCATGAATGACTTCATATTTCCACTATTGTACTGTAGGCTGCTTGTAAGAAGGGTCGTGAGTACTATAATAAACAGTGCGGTGAGAAATATGCAGCTCATCGCTGGAAAGGGTAGACGTGGGACTTTCAAACTTTCTTCTGGCTGATCCTCCTCATGTGCAGCCCCGCCCACTTAGCAGACCCCTGCTGCAGCCCAACCAAACAGGTGCTCACGAGACCAATTAATGCTCCACTAGCTGTGACTGTCTCGGTCTCGCATGTGCTGTCTTTTCTCTGAAGGCATTTTCCCTCACTCGCAACTAATAGCTTCTGTTGGAAAGTTGATGGTAGCGACAGTTAGAGGCCATCCCTGGAGCTTTTACAACCAGCTCGACTGCTGTGGTGTTTCTTCGAAGCTCCTCCACTTCTCCAAACTTTCTAGCGAAGTCTCACAAAGCTCATTCTTCTACTCGATCGAGAAGAATCTGAATAGAACTTGCAGTTCTCCAAGTGCCTCATCTCGCTTCAAATATGATTAATATCATCGAACGGGTCGTACGAAGTTAGAACTTTAACTGAAATCAGACATACGAGTTCTAGCGGGTGCATCAGCGACTGCTCAGTTTTCAAAGGATGTATGATGGTAGAACATAAGGTACGTTATCGCGGATCGAAATAACGTTTGCTGAAATTGGTGGATGTGCTCTTTGAAGGGTTTGGTGTGCTCAGTGGACAGGTGGTCTCAGGTTTGGAAAGCAAGGTTTGGGTGCGATACAAGTTGGTCTCTGTGTTATCACATTACTACCGTGTAAAGTCTTAACCACTCAAGGAATTATTGGAGTCTGGCACAGCTTGTATTTTAAATAAATATGCTTTATTAGGTACACAGAGGGATATGGTACGCAAGAAGTAGCTTATTACTATAAAGTTACATCAGATACAGAGATCGAGTAATACCATAATTACAAACTACACTAGCTGCATTGCAGGCCATTGTTTGGCCCCTGTTAGGGAACTGTAAGCGCTGTCATAGGCTGTACATGTTATTATCTGGTCATGTTTCACAGATGCCTAGGGTCTAATCTTGGGTGAAGTCGAAGTGGAGAAATTGTAGTAATTATGGCATAACAAATGGCGCCTGTAGGCACTCGTACTGCGGCTATTTCACAGCAGATTACAACGCATCCGACAGCCCAGCGTTTATGCGATGTACTCCAGGTGCCCGCATCTCCAGGATGTCGGTTAAGTGCCTGGTAGCTCTTCTGAGAACATTACCGTCCAGCAAAAAAGGTCATCAGCTGCCTGGGCTGCGTAAGCACGACTAAAAGTGCGCAAAAGCATAGCACGCTGTCCAGTAGCGACAAAAATCGGGCGAAATGTGAAACAAGGGGTTTTGGGACTGCCAATATTGAATTATAATCAAGGTGAGCATTTTTGTTTTCTCTCGATCTAGAGGTTCAATTTTGCCCTTGATATGATGAAAAAATACTCTGAGATTTTTTCTCCTCTGCTAAGTGTGCTGTATTTTGATCATGGCATTCTTTAAGACCGTGACACACGCTAGTGTGGCACATGTTGGGCAAACTGACTGACAGCAAACAGTTTTATATCTCTTTTGGTCTTTAGGAGAGTTTAACAAAATTTACGATAAATAAACTGAAGAAACTCGTTCTTTTGACAAGCGTGTGTCACAGCCTTTAGGCTGCTTTAGATAAGAAATGTTCTCTACCAAAAAGAGTAGATGGCAATCGGTAGCTAAGTAATTTAATGTATGTAAGGTATCCAATGTCATATCTGAAGTTCGTGTTCTTAGTAATTAGCAACAGCTGTTTGTTCGTTAGAGGTGTAAGTAATATAACAACGGCAGATGTTCTTTCCGCTGCGTATTTTGGGCTATGTAGCGCTGCAGGTGTTCGCATTTGTATTATATTACATCTCGGCGGCTAAGTCGTCGGTAGACCTACAGCCATAGTTCGGTAACTTTTCTGCGATTCGAAGCCATGTTACTTACTTGTTTTGATTGGTTGGCTAGTTTCTCTCTGTTCCTATCTGAGGGCTTAGCTAGGGAAAATTCTTCTACTGAACGCCATGGGATGAGATGGGAGGATTTTTGAGCGTCAGATTAAATGCAAATAAGGGCCCTGAATGTGCTCCAGATACTGCCAGGTACTTCTTGACGTCTTCTCTTGGCCTTGTGAGAGGGAGGCTACTCTTCTGCAAGTGGCTGTTATGCGGGGGCCCACACTATGCATCCACACAGACAAACTGATGCCAGGATTCGAGACTCGTACGTCATTTATCTATACTACCATTCTTAAGTATGATGTCAAAAATCTTGTGAGCTGCTCATCCTAGCAACCAGTTGGGCGCGCAAATGCATCTGTGGGCCCGGTATTACTCCCACACGTTGTTTATCAGTAATACGTATAATTATCATCTATTATTATGATTATTATTATTATTTTTGCGGTGCGGTAACAAATTTGTTACTGTCTCTGATATCCGTTTGTTTTAATTTTCATCCACTCATCTCTATCTTCTTAGATCAAAATGTCGTTACTAGAGAAGATGCTGTCTGCCAAGAACACAGTTCATTTACAGAAGATAGTTACGTCAGATCTGAGTGTTTGCTTATACGGCCTTACAAACCTTCAGAATTGTGACGTCAAGCCAATAGCGTCACGCCATTGTGGAATTACCCAAGATTCCTCGCTGCAAAGGGAGTGACGCTATTGGGCTGGCGTCGTAATTCTAAACCTTAAGGTTTGTACGGCCGTATGGTCAAACACTAAGATCTGACATAACTATCTTCTGTAAATGAACTGTGGCCCAGAGTAGATATCGGAATTTCATTGGGTTTGATGTACGTATCTCTGTAGGTAGGATACCATCGTGGTGAAATTTTTGCCACTTCTTAAAATTTTATTCAGTGAGCTTCTATAGAGAGGAGGGAGTCAGGAGCTTCGTCCGCGAAGCTCAAGAGTCGCTTATGGCTGCAGCCAGCCACGAATGCACCAGTCGCATATCAGTAACTCCGTTTGTCTGCTGCTCCCCATGAAACTCACTGCTCTCCCATCATTTCACCAATGAGATTCATGAACGCGTCTCACAGCCACAAAAGATCTGGCTGACTCGCTGGCGAATCTGTAAATGAACCGCAGCTTCTTGGTTTTGTCTATTATCACCCGCGAACAAAGTGAGAAAGGTGATAATATTTTTGTCGAAGATTTAAGTATATATATCTATATATATATATATT
>LQNS02278094.1:31513892-31530026 GCA_001587735.2 Parhyale hawaiensis
AGATTCAGAAGAAGAGGCAGAAAAGGAGGCAGAAGAAGAGGCAGAAGAAGAGGCAGAAAAAGAGGCAGAAAAAGAGGCAGAAGAAGAGGCGGAAAAAGAGGCAGAAGAAGAGGCGGAAAAAGAGGCAGAAGAAGAGGCAGAAAAAGAGGCAGAAGAAGAGGCAGAAAAAGAGGCAGAAGAAGTGGCAGAAGAAGAGGCAGAAAAAGAGGCAGCAGAAGTGGCAGAAGAAGAGGCAGAAAAAGAGGCAGAAGAAGAGGCGGAAAAAGAGGCAGAAGAAGAGGCAGAAAAAGAGGCAGAAGAAGAGGCAGAAAAAGAGGCAGAAGAAGTGGCAGAAGAAGAGGCGGAAAAAGAGGCAGAAGAAAAGGCGGAAAAAGAGGCAGAAGAAGAGGCAGAAAAAGAGGCAGAAGAAGTGGCAGAAGAAGAGGCAGAAAAAGAGGCGTATAAGAGGGTGAGAAAGAGTCTACATCCAAATTTGAAACTCGTTCAAAACTACCCTGATGCTAGGGCAGGTGAGTCTACAACAAGATCAGCTGTCACAGCAGCGGTATTTGGCATCTTCCTTCAGATTGATGTGAGAAATATCGTGCACCTCTGTTATATATCGTTGACAACAATGTGAAACCCGAGATAATAATTACTTTTGACGACCCATATTATCAATGAAAATATAAAGATATTTGTGAAATCCATCAAAACTGTCTGATACATTAGTGTATTAGCAGGAAGTCTTGCTCCACTTCTAATCTAACTCTGCTTAACGCGGAATTTCCCCATATACTGTGACATGTACCCGAAATGTACTTTCCCTCTGGTTTCTTTCAAATCCGCGTCTCAGCCCGGAATTTCCCCATATACTGTGACATGCGCCCGAAGTGTACTTTCCCTCTGGTCTCTTTCAAATCCGCGTCTCAGCCCGGAATTTCCCCATATACTGTGACATGCGCCCGAAGTGTACTTTCCCTCTGGTCTCTTTCAAATCTGCGTCGCAGCCACGGCTGCGAGCTTCCATATTAAGCTTTTGGCATGGTGTTGCCAAAAAATGAAGGAACAGATAGTTACCGGCTGGCTGAGGTTCTCAAAGAAGCCAAAAGGAAGCAAGGGGATCCTGGTCCACACCATAACACTGCTTTGATTGCTCAGCACAAGAGTTTGCGTGTTGAATGGATGAAGGCAAAAGTTACATGGACGGAGGAGAATTGGGACACTGTGATCTTTTCGACGAAACGAAGTTTAATTTGGACGGGCTTGACGGATCTCAGTGCTACTGGCATGGCTTGAGGAAAGAAGAGGAACTGTTTTCAAAAAGGCCATTTGGAGGAGGATCTGTAATGATCTGGGGAGCCCTTTCTGCCTCTGGGAAAGCCAAGTTAGTAGCGATGGAAGGTAGACAAAACTCTGCTCGATACATTAGTGTATTAGCAGAAAGTCTTGCTCCATTTCTACATGATGTTCATGGCAATAATGCAACTTTTCAGTAGGACAATGCGGCTAGCCACACCTCAAAGCTAACAAAAGCCTGGTTGGCAATGAAGAACATTCAAGTTTTGGACTGGTCTGCCAAGTCTCCGGACTTAATCCCAATAAGGTAGAAACCCTATGGGAAATTTTGTCAAAGCCAATTTACCATATTGGGAGTCAATTTGCAAGTAAAGAATCCCTAAAATCTTACGTGAAACAATATTGGAATTAAATTCCAATGAAACTCCAAAAATCTCATTGATTCCATGTTGAACAGGTGTGTTGCAGCATAGCAATCTCAAGGGAATCCCTGCAAATACTAAATGATGGATATATTTCTTATAAATACAGATATTCAAAATTGTCTGATACTCATTTCCACCCTTAATACTGGACTTTTGGTCATATTTCTTTTCTGGGAATTGATCGTGAAAATGATTATACACACTAATTCTTATGCCATATAGAAGCAACATTCAAGCTTTGATTTGAAAATGTGGCATAATTGAACAGTTATTAGCACTTTTATGGGGTGCCTTATCCTTTTTTCCACCACTTTACTATATTGTGATTTCTAACTTCATTCCCGAGAAGCAACATTGAGGGCATTGAGTCTGGCTGCAGTTCCTGCTGATAAGTACTGTATAGTCTGCTAAAATACGGGCGGCCGACGGTGGTAAGAGATCTATTTTACAAGACGGACTCCTGTAAACCTGCTCTCTTGTATCCCATGGAGGACTCAGCCCCGCTAGTGCCTATTTCTTCGGTCTTCTTCTCTTTTCCCCTTTCGTCTCTTTGAGATGCTTTGTACCTTGTTTCCCGGCCAGTAGACGTTCACCGGCGAAAATCTGGAACTTAGAACTCACTTAGGTATATTCGCTGTCAGCCGCAGACAGTGCTGTGCTGAGACAAAATATTTTATTCTATGTGATGCGGCTTACAATTACTATCTAGCAAGCCTATTGATTACTTAAGTACTACCACTGGTGCTGAGCTAATTTCACCTCCAAGGATTTTCCACAAATTACTAGTAAGATTTAGATTGGGTCTCCAACAGTTTGCCTCACCAACTTAAGAGTATGATTTGGTTAGATTTTCTGATAAATATATACTACGACTTTTCAAAACTTCGAATTGCTGGTGCTGCACGTTTCAACACGACTTTTTACTAACGGCTACCCAGATGTTACTCCTCTACACAATGCTTTACTAAAGGTCCGAACCCGGTGTTGTAAGCCCTCCACCCCATATACAATAACAGAACCTCTATCAAAATTTCATAGACTTTGTTATGCACTTATTGTTTAGTTCTTCCCTTTACGGAGTTTCGTGCATTGCGTGTTATGAAAATTAACCAGATTAAACTTACTTCTGTAACTGAAGCGCACTTGACACGAATCTTCGTTCTGTCACGTCGAGTGGTTTTCATTAAACTCAAGTCCAACTTTTGCACTTTTTCTTTGTATAAACGGCTTTGGCACAGGTCGACATATATGTACATTATCCAATATCGTTCACACGACGAGAGGCAGGCAGTCATTCGCAATCTATATAGTCTTCCTAGCTTCTTGTGAGCTGCTTATGTTTTTCCAGATGCATTGTTAAAGCCACCTCTGCATAGCACACGGTGTTGTCTAGAATTATAAGTCGTACGTACGTGGTCTTCAAGGCTTTTTTGGAGATGAAGTACAGATGAAGTTTTTCTACGAAACAACCTAAGACTTCATGATACCATTCTTTTGATCTTTCTACACATATGACATTTCTGGAAATTGCAGAAAGAGACATTCCTTCATCATGTGTCTATACAACCTTTTATCAGAGGTTCTGTAACGGAACCATGTTCTAAGAATGCTTCCACCGAGTTAATAAGCTTTAGTAAGCTAGATAACAATATGTACAGTTTGTTTTACCAAATAAACGATAGAATCCCGCCGTTTTAATTTTTTTCCTACGTCGTTCTCTAATTTTGTACCTTCAAAAAATTCACGGTAAGTTTTGAAGCTGCGGAGACTCTATGTTTAAGAACATTTCGGAGCGAAATTTTGCACATGAATGACAAAATTCGTAAAAACTACATTCAGTTTAAATTCTAAGTAAATTTGCGAAGTAAAAATGTGAGTATTGCAAATGTTTCATTGCGTTCTGTAATTGACTTCGTTATTAGTTTAGCACCTGGCAAGTTGGTACTAGCCATGTCACCCACCCAAGCTTTGCTCTCTAGTACTGGGCAATGAATCCATGAAGAGTGTAGTATAGGAGAGGTGCTGTAAAATTCTGCCAGCTCGAAGGGCTCGCAGTCTCTAATGCCTAACTGCTCGTAAAATGTGAATATCGTAACTGTACAGTTACGGGCATGATCCAAACATTGGCATAACGGCTCAAACTATACAATCTATTCTTCCTCTCAAACTAAGCTAGTTACACGGTTACACTCACTTGGATCATAATTTGGTAATATCAACGTAATGAAGCAAAAAAATGTGAGCCATGACCACAGCGCTTCCTCGCACAACTATCTATTATACACTGTGGTAATTTATGAAGTGGTTCATAATCCTGCCCTGCTGCGCACCGACACATTACGGCCGCTACATTGGGTGTATCAAGAGGCTCTCAGCTGCAAACGCCGAGTAAATCGCTCATAGTTCCACGTAGCTATGTAGATAACGAGTAAGACGAGCAGCCAAGTTTCCATTTGCCAAGTATGATACTGAAATTGTACCTATTATATGGGGGAAAAACAAGCTTTACATATTGTTTACAGATCGCGAGATAAAGCCTACACTGCAAACAAAATTCTGAATTCTGTGAATAATACGGAAGAAAGGCTGGCAGCAATAATGCCAACAAAATTCCGTAAGATGTACGGAATTCCCGTAATTTTCCAAGCAGTCGTGAAAAAGGAGGGTGCGGTACGGGAGTCGAACCCTCGTGATAGCAGATCCGAAGTCAACATCTCTACACCGATTGCGTTTCCAATGGCTTATATGTAGGAGCTGTATTAAAGGAAATGTTGTATGCTAATGTGTTCAAGCTATGCGATATTAATTGATGCATTATATTATTTGATTGGCTAATGCAAGATTGTACATATATGTACGATAGTCATGTATCTGCTGAGTGTTGTAGTCTAAGGGGTATGTATATGTTGTGCACGTTTGATGGATTTGCTCGATCGATCAATCGCGCTGCGCAATCGGTGGATCGTTCAAATTTTTAAATAAAAAAAGCAGCCCTTGCCCCCCTAACCTACCCGATATTAAACCCGAATATAGTCCAACTTATCCGAAATTACGGCCTAATACCTACAATATCCACCGATTGCGCAGCGCGGTCGATCGATCGCGCAAATCCATCAAACGCACACGACATATATATTGTCCACAATTTGTTCAGCTTGAATAAAAAGCTGGGTTGTGATACAAACTTTGTGAGCAAAACGATATTGCTCGGTTAAATAAGTATTAAACAGCAGTTTTGCTACCATGCTTCTTACTTTTAATTCTGTTTACGAGTTTTGTCCCATTTAATGCAGTTTAAAAGACGTACCTCTGGCATCGCAGGATCAACGTATACTACTATTTTCAAAATAAACGAATGATATAGCAAGTGAGTTCCCACTTGGTATATCGAGTTAAATGGTAGTTTATAGGGAACTGGTATCTGGTACCCCGCCAAGTAAGCGTAGGTATACTGGTTGGCCAAGGAGAAAGTGTGGGAGTTCTATAGTTAACGAAAATACGAGGCTTTCCAGGTAACATTAATGGAGGTTCCTCCGCTAATGTTGCGATTTTTTATAAAGTGTATGTCACGTAACAAGGGCGAGAAATTGGCTGCATCATTTGTTTAGTATACACAAGACTAATATCATCTAACGAGCATGAGCAATACCAGTGTTCATCACCCACTAGGCAAGGGTTGACTGTAACTTTATTGTGGCAAATTCTTCAACTGGTGAATTCATCATTTACACCATCTATTACTCATGGATATCAATCCGTAATTTGTATGATACGCTGTTAATATTATCTACCAGGTATGAGATACAATCCACAACATCAATAACACATGACCCGCAATCCACATCATTGAATAGGTACCTATGAGATACAATCAACATTATCGAATTATGATGAAATACAATCCCCAGCATTTTTTAAGTATGACCCACAATCTACATCATCTGATAGATATGAGATACAACCCACATTATTTAATAGGTATGAGATACAATCTATATTATCTAATTATAGATATGAGATACAAGCCACGTCATATATCAAGAATGTCACACAATCCATATCATTGATAAAGTATAAAATAAACCAGCATCAATAATAACTAAATGCTTTCTGCATCCTTAATTAAATAAGACGGTGAGAACCAGGACAGACGCACGAAATATGGTTTATTAAAAAAGGACATTTCGGGCATCTTACCATCTTCAGTATAACAGTATGGAGAGAATAAAGAAGATAAGAAAAGTTACAACCTACCCAAAAATGAAAAAAAAAGAAATTTCAATAAAATATTTTCCTCGAAAACACACCTGGTGGAGTTCGTCGAGCCCCAGGAAGAATTATTGCTGTCCCGCCTGTGTATAGAACCTACAAAGAAACCTTAGTACGTAATACAGTATTTCTGCGCCTCTATCAGCGACGGGTCATATTAGTGGCAGTATTTCCAAGTCATTTCCATCTATACCTTTTACAGTTCTATTTGATCCGAAGGAAATAATATTTGATCCATATGAAATTGAATTTGATCCAAATGAAATTGAATTTGATCCAAATGAAATAATATTTGATCCAAATGAAATAGTAATTGAATCTAATGAAATTGAATTCGATCCAAATGTAATAATACTTGATCCAAACGAAATTGAAGTAGATCCAATAGAAATTGAATTTGATCATATAGATTTGCCAAAAAGTGAGTCTCTGCGTTTGGTCAACAAGGTCCAGGTGTATTTGGGCCATATCTCCTAAATTTCAAGCGCGTTTCCGGCAGAGCTTTCCCGTGTCGCTGTATTATGTCGTTTTGATTTTTTTATTGTTTGATGAAGAGCAGAGCTTAAACTTATACTGAATTTAGAGTTAGAAAAGTAACCAAATGTGTGGCCTAGCTTACAGTGCTAGTTTCTTACGCGATATTCGCCCGCCGTTCGTTTTTTTTCTCTTGCTGCAGAGCAGTTGAGAGTGAGCACGTGTGCGACGAGGCGTTCAATTAAACCCGTTGACTTAGTCTGCACTACGTTGCCCAACTCCGCTCAACGTTTTGTCGACGTCCGTCAGACTGCACGAGGTAGCTCAAACCACGAGCGAAGCAAGACATTTATATGTCTATGGCTCAAACCAAAATACGCATGCCACGCTGGCACACGCATACAAGATCTCAGCAGCCAATACACGAGCGATGCTCCAAGTCGAACAGTCGCCCGCTGGGTGTGGTAAAACACATAGCCAACACTTTGTCTTCGGCGGCCCGACTCCGCTCGGTATGCTGGAGGCAATACTCCTGCCAGCTATGTTCGGTGGTCTCTCTCTCTCTCTGTTTCGTCTCCACGCAACCACTCGCGCCTCAAGGATATCTGTATTTTCAACGTTATATAAAAAGTTTCACCTGTGCCGTACAACACTTTTGGCAATTATGACCATTGGAGAGAATTTTGCCGCGTGTTTGTTTGAAAAGAGACTCGTGTTTTTGTTGTCATACGCGCATGTGGCATCTGAAGCCCCTTCAATGGTGATAATTTTCGAAGCCAAGGCACATATCTCCGTAATTGGTAGACTGATGGCTCGTACTTCACATTAATGAAGCTCTGAATTTCTTTCAGTGCTACCCAACACCGGGTGCGGGATTCACCCGTGGCGGGTACGTGTGTGAATGTCGCCCTGGCTACTACCGGCCCAACATCACCCAACACCCGCCGGCTACGGCTGATACTCCCGCTCAGTCTCTAGACGGGTACGTACCTTAATTACTGCTGCTGCGTTATAGATACCGTATCTGTACCAGTCCGCGTGTCCTTATATCGGGCCTGTGAGTGTATAGACCTGCTCTTGCATAAAAATGTTGTTATACTCTATTTTAGTTCCTACATGCAAGAACATTACTTATACTTAATTGCTGTATATTGTATCGGACGGACCTGCTTAGTTTAGTGACATTATATTCAACTGTACGCAATCAGTCAAGAGGCGACTCAGTGGTTCGCAGAACGTCGTGACTCACTGAGGTCGTTTGGGCTTGACAGTATGCAGCAGTATATATTTTCTTATATTTTAATTAGCCTCTTACCCTTTACGTTTGAGTAAATTATCAGCATTAATCGCCCGCGGACGTAGATTTACTGCAGCAGTTCGAAATTCACTCCATAGGTTACGGTAATATCCTAGAGAGTTTCGCGGCATGGGAAAAAGAAGAAGCTGAAGCAACTGCTGCACGGCAGTTGCTTCAGCGACTTTTGCGTTCCTCCTGTGTCACACAGACTCAAGATGTTGTATCCATGCCTTTACTGACAGCATCTCTTGACCTGAAGTGATGCGGTACTCACGTTGACACAAGACAAAGATACTGCAATTATGCGGCCACAGAAGAGTTATACTTATGAGGTTTCTCGCAATTGGGTGAACTTACATGGTTCGCTGCAGTCACATGCGTCACCGTTGTAGTTAAATACTGGTGCCAAATTCCATGGAGTTACTCCCTACTCTTTTTACTTAATAAATTTGATTGTGGATCTCACCCTGATTCGTTCATGAAGTTAGTTATCCCTTTGCCATTTAGCGTCTCTCATGTGAAACGTTTGAATTGAACAATGCTATTCATGCGAAAACTCTAATGTAATTTTTACTGCTACAGGGCTAACAGCTCATATTGAGTGGCATAAAAGGCGAGTGCTATTATTGGTTGCCTGACTTTTCTAACATTCGTAGGACATGCGTACCGTCAACCAACGCGCTTTAATTCAATTGCCTATGCCCTCTGGGCAGATGTACGCCCTGCCCCGCAGGGTGTCAGGAGTGTCACGCTGACGGCGGCGTAATGCTGTCCTGCTCCACCCAGCCCGAGCGGCTCGTCAGAACGGCTCCTCTGCTCATCACCACGGCAGCCATCGCCATGGCTAAGACCTTCGCCATAGCCATCACCAGGAGACGCAAGTGGCCGGTGAGTCGCGCACGTCTTGTAAATAGTGTACTACTTCTAGCCAATCCGAAAATTGATTATAGGCGTTTATCAGGTAGTATCCTACAGACATCGACTGTAGAAAAGGGAAGTGGTTTAGCAAAGGTTATGCTTATGATGTACAGATGCTGATGATCTGAAATCGTTGGATTTGTTTGAATAGCAACATGCGCCTACGAATAAGGCAGGGAGCAATTCATAATAATTACGAGGTGAAAATGAACGGTACGGAGCCTTCAGACAATGCCGCGATTGCAGACATGTTTCCGTCTGTGTTGCAGTGACAGCAACGACGCAGAGACGCAGAGTAGCGTCAGAGGTCAATGCTCTTGGTTGTAAATAAACCTAGTTTAGGCCGTCGTTTTATATTGAAGCCGGGAATGGCAACGATGGAGGCTCAGCATTTTTCATTCACCCCTCGTAGTGCAGTGCCGACCTGCCTTCAGACAGAGATCAAGCCTCCATATTATCTGAAAGTGGCTATAGTGCATGCTCTATGTGGTAAAATAATTGTTAAAAATATAGATTATTCCAGGAGTTTGAACGTTAACATTAGCCCAAAGCTTAAAAGTTGTAGCATTTCAAATGTTCACCAAAAGACTAAAGCACGTGACGGCACCTGGTCCTGGACTATTGCCACCCAAACTCTCTGACCAACCATCATCACCTTGTATGACCTTGTGGTGCTAAGAATTTAAAAATTGCCCTAGGTAGGTGACTACTTTAATGCTGAAAGATCCAATAGACGTGGTTGTTCATATGGACGAGCTAGCAGCCACGAATTTAATTTATAACGGCAGAAAGTTTAATCACTAGCCCTGTATTTTTTGTGGATCTCGTTGTTTTACTACAACAGTTAGTGACCTGAAGCTTTTGTTACTTTAAGGCTTTGCTTATGTTTCTTGATTATGATTTCTTAAGCTCGAGAAAATGTATGAAGCATATTCTTGTTGATGAAAATATTAGACTCGTTCAATTTACCGGTTAGATCGAGATACTCGGATTCGATTAGTTTTAAATTGTCGGAAATTTTCATTCTGGATAGTGAATTTGCCACTCTGAAGCGAGTATCACGCGGTAAATTCTTTACTAATTGCGATTGAGATTTCCCCTTAATACTCATTAAAGTGCGAATCCAACGCTCAGATTAAAAGTTTGGAAAAATTACGTCAGTCCGATTTACTTACCTCGATTGAAGGGGGCCAATCGAGCAAGCATATAATGTGCACTTAGCAAGCTGTTCTGCTCCCCAGAAGCTGTTTCACGGTTCCAGTTTCTAGGGCGGTCGAGACTAGGGCTACACTTATATAGGGCTTATGGAATCGTCCTGTGACTTGCGTTTCGTTTTCTACAGGCGATCGCTTCTTCAATGTGGTCCATGTTGCTCACCATGATGTTCGGGGCCTGCCTCGTATATTGCACTGTGAGTTTACTTCTCTGTATGTTAGTGATGTTCGGGGCCTGCCTCGTATATTGCACTGTGAGTTTACTTCTCTGTGTGTTAGTGATGTTCGGGGCCTGCCTCGTTTATTGCACTGTGAGTTTACTTCTCTGTATGTTAGTGATGTTCGGGGCCTGCCTCGTATATTGCACTGTGAGTTCACTTCTCTGTGTGTTAGTGATGTTCGGGGCCTGCCTCGTATATTGCACTGTGAGTTTACTTCTCTGTGTGTTAGTGATGTTCGGGGCCTGCCTCGTATATTGCACTGTGAGTTTACTTCTCTGTGTGTTAGTGATGTTCGGGGCCTGCCTCGTATATTGCACTGGGAGTTTACTTCTCTGTGTGTTAGTGATGTTCGGGGCCTGCCTCGTATATTGCACTGAGTTTACTTCTCTGTATGTTAGTGATGTTCGGGGCCTGCCTCGTATATTGCACTGTGAGTTTACTTCTCTGTATGTTAGTGATGTTCGGGGCCTGCCTCGTATATTGCACTGGGAGTTTACTTCTCTGTGTGTTAGTGATGTTCGGGGCCTGCCTCGTATATTGCACTGTGAGTTTACTTCTCTGTATGTTAGTGATGCTCGGGGCCTACCTCGTATATTGATTGCACTGTGAGTTTACTTCTCTGTATGTTAGTGAATACTGCAACTGGAGGGCCCAATGACTTAACCCTTTCGCACCTGCCACATTCCGCAGGAATGGCTTTATTTGTAGCTTCCAGATGTGCGCTGTAGGCACCACAGGGTTAACCGTATGTGTTAACCCGGTTATGTTTTTTTTTTTGCTAGAATGAATCTTTGTCCCATTGTGTATTAATTGGTAGAGAGGCCTTTGCAGCGAGGTCGTGCAGCGTGGTGTAAATTGGGTGCTAGGACTAGGTAGAAAGCCTTTTCTTCCCCAGAAGTCTCCACGACACTGAACTAATAACGATAGCTCATAGAGGGTCGGAGCGTAAGTCCTGGTGTCTCTCTGGGAATGGGCCTGTTGGTCCGTCTACTGCCAGCTATAGATTCTACTCTAAGTATGTGCCGAGGTGCACACCGACACCCCAGTTAAAAAGGTACAAAACAGGCCACAGGCCGGCATTTTTTGCTTCTGAGTCTAGGTCGCAGTGTCCATCTCTGTAAACATGGCTGCTGTGACGGCTAGAGTTCGCTGCGGCTCAGTATCTTGGTCCACAGTTAAAGGGTCTGAACTAGTGGTTCTCAACATTTTTCCATTGGCGGCTCACTAATTTAGTATGGAAAATAGTGCGGCGCACCTGCCACCAGTTAGGATTTTTTTCAGTCCAAAGGCGAAATTGGTGAAACCAATGATTATAAAATCAAATGTATAACAGTTTTTACATATAGCTAGAAATTTTTTGATGAAATAGGCACCCAGAGGTCTCAGAGCTCCCCAAAGGCAGCTGTGTATGTAGCTGGTCAATTCTACCACTCGCCAATTCGACCACTGGTCAGCAAAGTCGACCTCCAGAACCAATAACTTTATTAAAAGCTGGACCACTTAGCTATCCACGTCTTGCCAAAGTGATGCAATATGTTATGTTGAGTAGGTTAGGTTAATTTTTTCTAGGTCAAATATAACAGAGTATCGTGCTCATCAGCGGCGTTTTACCGTGAACAGCCAACACTACGCAACCATAAACAAAGTCATCGTTCTATTGGCGAGCAACCAGAGTAGTCACAAGGACATGAGATGGTATTCAGCGCCCTCTCGCGACAAGCAAAAGCAGCTCGCCTTATCAACAAACAAATATCCACGCCGCTCTATAAAAACGATCACAATATTTAATCACGCTGATTTGGTGTAAACTTTAGCCTAACATAACCTATAACCATAAACAATACTTCTGAGTAGCCTCAACATTCAATTCTACTTCAAATAAACAAGTTCACTTCGAAAATAAACACGTATGACGTCACAAGCAAGACCGATAAGCGCACTAAAAAGAAAATTTCGAGTTGTGGTCATAAACATAACCAGAAACGAGTTTACTCGTGACAACCACGTTTATGATTGTCACGTAGACATGAATCTGGTCGTTTCTGTAACTTGTGTTACTTCACCACAAAGAATCGGCCCAGGGGTTGAGTTAGTATTGCCAGTGGGCGAGTTGGCAGGTGGTCGAGATGGAGAATGGTCGAAATGACTGACAACCAGCTGTGTATAGCATTCTGTCGATGAACCGGCAGTCATTCGTGTGATGAAATATCTGCTGGCACATTTACCTCTCTCACCAACAAACACACAGCCACAGATATTGTCTATCGGTATGTATTTTGCAAGAACACACAGTCACTGCACCACACACTGTCCCGACTGCGGGACACTCTGCGCATGCGCGACGGTCAGTTGTGAGTCGAGCGAGGGAGCGTATCGGTACGAAGTACGCCAGGCTGTCCACCAGCATCTCGTTTGAATCGTGTTTGTTACGTGTATGGAACAGCTTAAATAACGTAATACGTTCTGTTTCGTCTGACATGAGTGGTTTTAAGCATTTTTGAATCACATATTTTGAATCTCAGACCAAAAAGTCATGGACTTCACATGAAATTTATGATGAAGAAAATACTTATTATAGCTAATTGGCCAGTGACTGGCGGCGCACTAACCAACGAGTGCCGGCGCACTTGTGCGCCGCGGCGCACTGGTTGAGAACCACCGGGTCACTCCAATCAGATAAAACGCTACAACGGATGTTATCACAGAACACATATCGCGTTTACGTGCCAGAGAGACCAATCTGTTGCACGTGTGAATACCATCGAAAAAAAAAGCTGACGTAGGGAATGTGTTGAACTGCTCAGACTCGTACAAAAACATGTTCATTTGAATGTTGTGTGAACGGGCGTTTAGAAATGCAGAACATGTCCCAGGCATAGTGAAATGCAAAAAATATAAAATACAGAAACTTAAAACATTGTAATGTAATTTTTTTATTATTGAGCGTTTCTGATGTGTGTTGTTCCTCGATTCAGTACTATTTGGCATAGAGTAAGATGGCTAAACTCAATACTGCTGACTAGTGAAGAATTGCAAGACACATTCTAGACAGTCAAACTCGTGATTCTGTTTATACAGGGAAAAATGTGCTTGACGCTTCAGCTGATTGTATATTTTTTGTGGAAGTGATAAGGCCATTACACCCTTACACTCGACGGATCCCTGAATATATAATCACAGAGACTTACCTTCTTTAAACGAATAAGCGAGTTCAGTAGATCTATTTATTTTGAAATAATTATTAACACTAAGTACCTTGTTTGTTAATCCCTGCACTAAGGTTACGTACACTAGTGAGGCTGTGTAGACGCTGTTGCATCCCAATGTGACAGATCTCTGGACTAATGTGACGTTCACTATAAAGAATTGCCAAGCTACGTCTCATCATTATATAACAGCTCTCTGCACTGATGAGGTGTTCCCTAATGAGGCTGAAGTAGAAGTACCAGTGTCAGCAATATACGAAGAGATGCACGTACGGGCGACGCGTTGCCGTACAAGTGGCCGCATTGCTATAGATAGTAAGCAAGTTAAGAAGACGATGGCTGGAGCAGCCACGCGCAATCAAGGCCTTACGACGTACTTTAGAGATCAGAGAGCTAAAAATAGGTGACTGCGGAGCCATTGTGACAGGAGAGAGAAAGAGAAGAGAGAGAGGAGAAACTGGCCGGGCCCTGCAGGAAACTTGCCGCCGCTGCTAAACTTTTGCCCCACTGCTTTTTTTGTAGGAGGGGGGGGGGGGCGGCTGTGAAGCTCAGCTGCGGTTCATCCTACTGCGTCACTTAGTCGGTGTTACTACCAGCAGCAGGAAACAATCGGTTTCTATTAAGCTAAAGGAATCGGTTATTACCTCTGCCAAGGAGGTTATGTTTTCGTCATGTTTGTCTGTCTGTCCACCTCTTTGTTTGTCTGTCTGTCTGTCTGTCATCAAGATAACTCAAAAAGTTGCGGACCAATTTTGACAAAATTGACAGGGATTGTTAGGTATATTAAGAGGAACAGATGATTAACATTTGGTGAAGATATGTCCATCCGTTTGTTTGTTTCTCTGACTCATTTTTCTCAATGCCATAACTCAAAAAGTTATGGATGGATTTGTATGAATTTAACATGGGTTGTTAGGTATATAACGAAGAGTAAATGATCAAATTTTTGTAACGATCTGCTTGTTTGTTCGTTTGTTTGTCACTGTTTTTAATTTTATGCTTGGTAATACAATAACTCAAAAAATAATGAATGGATCTTTATGAAAATTATAGGCGTTGTTAATAATTTTAAAAGGCATAAATGATGAAATTTTGGTGCAGATCGTTTAGTTCGTTTGTATGTTTGACTCATGTTTGTCATATTGCTTGTTAGCAGCACAACTCAAAAAGTTATGTCGGATCTTCAAAAAAATTACTGAAGCTGTTAACACTATTGAAAGGCACAAATGATTAGATTTTGATGTTGATACAGAGAAAATCATAGCCTCAGAACCAATTTTAATTTTTCGTAACCGTTGCCTTGCTTGGCGGAGGTATGCGCTCACAGAGTGCTCTAGTTTGTGGTGTTGTTCCTCGTTTAGTAGTTCAATCATCATTTTACCTCAGTTTTTATACAAGCTTATATTTACATGTGCCTAGTTTATCGAGCGGGACACAATTAAGATGTAAAACAATATTTTTCCCCTACACGGTCATGTTTACAATGTACGGTGAGACGGAAACTCAAAGGAAAGAGCTATTCGAAAGCTGTGCATAATAAGCGGTCGTTTGAACTTGGGTGGCGGCTGTGGGCGGTCCACCCTTGCAGTTTTGAAGCGTATAAAACATTCGCACCAAACTACACCAATATAACGTAACTTTTGTACCTTCTTGCTTCCAAAACCGATGATGATAAAAACCAGCTTATGTCGATTCCACTCCTTTTAATGAGCGTTCTTCAGATGCTGTGAAAGGTCTGCGGCCGCCGCACTACCTTACGTAAATGTGGGAATAGAATAACAACATAGCGGCTGTACTGTAGTAGTTTATCTTGGACTCAGTATAATTTCACCATGCGGCCAAAATTGCCACAGCAATAATGGCCAGATTTTGTGAAGGCGTTCCTTTCAATACGCCCATGCTACAGACGTACCATCCCCGAACACACCTCTGCCACGGATCTCTGGAGTCTCTCCATTAATTTTTGCACCGAAAATTTTAAGTGCTATCGATTCGTTTCCTTTGATCGAGATATTCTAATCGGTTTAGCCTTAAATTGTCAGTAATGCCTTTGCTGAGCAATAGATTTTTCATTTTAGAGCAAGATTGAGGTTTCGACCGTCTCATGCGTAATAGTTTGATGATTCACGTGTAAAACTCAAAAGCACAGACGAACCGAACGGCCAGAAATGTGAATAAGTAGAAGCTAATCAGATTCGATCCCTTCTGTCAGGGTGGGCGAGTCGAAGAGAGGCGTTGTAGCATCCGTTGGTGATGTAAACATAGCTTAGTCGCCCTATGGTGTATCTAGCAAACTTTGCATTAAGCACCTAAGAATCTCACCTGTATTAAGCCAATACATTTCTAAACAAATGCGGTGCTTACCGTCAAATTAATATCAAAAAGGTATGTACTAATTCCGGAATGGCCTCAATAACAAAGAAATCCATTTAGGTCTAAGAGGTATAATTTCATGCTTGCTAGCACTTTATTCCTATTTAATAACCTATTCTGCATATTAAACGCAGCTCTACAAGACAGTGCAGTGAAGTCATATGGTCGAGCTTCTGCCCGGCATCTGTCCACAGTAGAAAATGCAGTCTACATCAGTATGCAGTAATTGGTCTAATGCAGCTAAATGAATCCTGTGGCAATGACTTTAGTTCAGTTTCTGATGTTTAATCTTCTTTTCTTTCTTTCCTTGAATCATCCTTATCCGAGAGTTTATAGGGACGTGTTCCGCATGCCCCAGGTGCTGGTGAGGTCACTGGAGGTCACTGTCCTTACTTGCGTCGGGGAGCAGTGGCTGCGGGAGACTGGCTTTGCTCTATACTACGGGGCCATTGTTCTGAA
>LQNS02278094.1:31562087-31583529 GCA_001587735.2 Parhyale hawaiensis
TTCTTCTAATAATTTCACACAACAGACATTTCCTCACTATTAACTCTTCGTCTCTTCTTACGTTAATTATCTTTTAACTAGTGAGGCAAGTAAATATATAGATGCATTATATGCCGGGAATCCGTGAGTAACCCAACAGGAGACGCATGTGTTCAACTGCCCCGCCGATGGGAATAATTTTTTGGTTGGATTTGTTTAATCTGTGGCAGCTATGAATATTGTAATTTACAGCACACAGTCAATGTAGTCTCGTGCGACGGTCTGTTAGGCATCTCACGATCAGCTGGGGCTCATCGTCTATGCATTTTTTGTTTTCTTCTCCCTCGTCTGCAGGTGATTCAGGCATGTTGATATCCTAAAAATCGCTCTCGACCATTAGGGGAATCTCCGGAGTTGTTGTCGGATGGAAAAGACCGAACATTTTCATAGTCTTTCTGCTTTAGAGGCTTGCATGTGATCGCAGTTTTGTTGCTGCTACAGAAATGCAGATGTTGCTCGGTATCGGAGGGAGACGGAGCGCTGGCTGGGGTCATGAAGGGTTGGAGAAGGTTAGAGATATCTTCGATTTTTTCATAGAAGTAATGTAGTCATATATTAGCTTTAGCCGCAGAACTTCAACTCTTAAGCATTTGTTGTACGACTTGGGATTGAGCTTCGAGGTAGAATCGCAATTGATCACACTCAAGACGGCTTCAAATTCAGTCCTGATTCGCTTGAGACCATCTCAAGCTCATTAGGATTTTGATATTGAAACTGAATCTCAATTCCAAGTAGCGGATCAAATGCTTTAAAATGAAGTTTTATAACATTTTTTCTCGTTGGATTCCACCTGCACACTTAAGATTTTAAAATTTTCCGAAGAAAGTTAGAGTAAAAGATCTGTGTACTCAGTCCACAAGGCCGTGAAACATAAAGTAAAACATTAATGCCAAAAGGGCCAGCAATTTGAAGAACACTATAATACAGTTAGTGATGGAGTGAATATCCGCATCTGCATCCGCGGATATCTGCGCCTTTTTTGGATATCCGCATTTGTATCCGCGGATATTGAAATGTAACATCCGCAATCGCATCCACGGATGTCAGAACTCTAAAATCCGCTACAAGATTCGCATTCGCGGATGTCCAAAAAAGGATATCCGACCCATCAATAAATACAACACGCATAAATCTCTATTAACGATTCAAATTAAATACCTCAAGGACTAAGTACAAACCAAGGAATTTGAAATTCGAAAAATGTAAGCTACGCTTTCGCAATAGTTTTAGCAGGAAAGAGCTATTACAACAACTTCAATAACTTAACGAAAGGACTTCCAAATACCGAAGAAGGGCTTCGCTCTCAGCACGCCACTATGAAATTACATGTCAATTATTACAATGAAAATTCCAGACAAGTCAATGGGAAGATCAGCCGTCCCTGGAAGAGGCTAATTCGTAGTTACCTGGAGTCATCTAGATACAGTCACACCGAAAAGTCCGGCAGCGTGTTGTCTGGAGCACATGTTCGTTGGGACGACATCCGCGGGAAGAACAAAAGCGATCCGGGAAGCATTGACCAGTCGCTGCACAATGTCGACACCAGACACGCGCCCTGCTGCAAGCTCGGCTGCTGTTATTCTTCCTTCAAGGAAAGCCTCACAGTTGGGAGAAAGGTGGAGGCAAATGAGATAGTGAAAAAATTAAAGGGTTTAAATTATGGGGATAAACGTGTGTAAAAATAAATAAATAAATAAATTCTCCGTGCAAGGGAATCAAATGAACTTAAAGGCATAGGGGCTTAAGGGATTTCTACGCCAAATGTGATAAATATGAAGAGTATAGGAAAGCACAGTACATACTATGGATATTTCGGAGGAGGCAAAGCACAAGAAGTAAACTGCATTAGATTTAAACTCTTTGACGCACAAATAGCATTTTATCAAACTCGCATTAAATTTAAACTCTTTGGCCTTCTAACAGCATATCACCACTCTCGCGCTAGGACGGCCAGATTTGCAAAGAGCAAGGAGGTTGAATTATTGAACTTCCTTGGCATAGAGGTTACTGTGCAAGGGGCTTCCTTATATACATGTCGCTGTCAGGTCGAACCACTGTACGTCAACACAGTATTTGACCATACGGTGCGCCGATAACGAACGCCGCAAACTAACGATGACAACGATCGAAAAAGATGATAACTAAACAAGAATCTGGGTCAATGTTTCGATTTACACGCAGGTTGTTGGGGGAAGAACAAACTGCACGGTGTCGCTAGCAAAATAATAAGTTTAAGAATCGTTGACCGGGGTTACTTGAGAGACGATCTCCATCGATTAAGTCTAAAGAACGCTATGCGTAAAGGCGAGCTCATCTGTCTCGTTCATAGGCACACAAGGATGCAGTACAAAAAAAAAAAAAGAGTCGACAATTTAATAAAATGCAGAAGTTAATAGAATAAATAATTGCGCGAAAGAATGGTGAGATTTGCAGCAATACTATTACGACGATTAGGATGAGCAAACTGCTGCCCTAAAAACGGAGTTAAGAACGGCGCCTCTTTGAACTGAAAATTAAAAGAACATAACAAAGTATAGGGACTGCTGGCTTCGTCATCCTTATCTATTAAACCAACAGTATTGCGGATCCAAAGATATTGTTAAAATTGTCCCTCTTTCAGTGGTAAAGTTTTATAGTTTTAGCCTCACTAGAGCCAGTAGGGTTTGATTATTTCGATGGAGGCTAGCGAATCTGAAGCTCGGCCATCTGCATGTTAAAATGGAAAAAATTGCACATTTAGGCCCCAAAAATAGTAGAAAAAACTGTTTCTCGCCCTCGGTTTTACATGCGTGTCATACAATATATGAGATAAGTCTTCATTTCAGTCATTCTTTTTTCATATGCCCTATATATACACAAAGTCTGCGATGAAGTGGCGATACTGACGTGAAGTCGACACTAGTTTCGCCCAACCTAGCTGAGTGAGAAGAATAACTAGCTCCTTTATCTTCAGATTGTCTTGGCATCTTACCGATGTTTACTTCTGCCTATGCCAGTATCTTTGATATCACTTGTAACGTGTGTGTGTGTATAAAATATTCACTCAGCTCTGGCATTGTGCATAGGAAATGAAGTATGTACTTGTAACAACTGCGAAACTTCAGCATAAAGGAATAGCACCATTAATTATTATTAATGCGAGTAGTGTAAGATACCGAAGCTGATATACAAAATTAATGATTCGCCATGTAAATGTCATTATATTTACCGCAACCAGTCACTGAGCGTTGTTGATGCTCCACTTAGGGTTGAAGGTATGAAGATAATTACTCTTAGCATGGACGTTGCCAAATACAACATTGATAAATATCAAAACTGACATCTCCGATCACCTTCAAGTGATTATCACCAATGAGCATCGATAAGAAGCCGCAGCCTCAACTGTCCCGGATCAGCTACAGGTTCACCAGAGCACCAAAACTCCAATGCTCTCTTTAGCGCTTCCAATTGCTGTTAAATATAACGACGCACCTCAACACAAGCGTTGCTGCTGCCTCATCTGACCCGGTCGGCATTTAGCTGTCCCGACTGGCTTCGTGCTCGTTTGCTCGACGATAAAACCGAAGTTTGTGGCTTGTTTAGTCTTTGCCGATGTGGCATTACGGACTGCGTACTAGTGAGTGGCATCGCTTAAGTCAACGCGGATGACTCTTACTTCCCCCCAGCCTGATTTCTCCCAGGAATTCTTTAGGCAAATGTGATGGCGCTGAAAACGGAGTGTATTTGGCTGCAGAGTGCCCTGCCTCTTGCTCTCCGGGGGCCATTGCCTTGATGGCGTAACTTGCGGGGAATTGCTGTAGACGCACCAGTCGTATGTTGCCGCACTCAGAGGAAGGGATGAAACCCGGGGAGGCCACAGCCTTGATGGCGCAACTTCCGGCAAATTATTGTAGAGTGCAGAAGTCAAGGGATTAGAAAGCCCGTGGAAACCTCCGGCGGTGTGACTTGAGTTTCGAGACTTTGACATACAGTACGGGTGTGGAGCGTCTCTTTCTTTAGCAGTTGCCTTCCAAGTAAATATATTGACGCAAACGAGGCGGGAGTTGTTATTATATATTTGTAGATGAAAAAGTTGAAACCGATCATGCTGGTCTCTTGGAATAGCTATTTTCATCCTACGTTGATCCTCAAGTTCTCAAGTTACTCTCCTAAATCTGTGTGAGTTAGCGCTTTTATTAATTTAAGTTACAGTAAAGGCGAAGTTTTTAGTGGAAGTAGAAAAGGCCTGTCTATACATTAGTCGAGTCTTTTGAACTTGTGCACTCATCCAATCGTTCCAATGCTTGTCGAAACAACTTTGCTTACGCCACCGAAGTTGTGGAAATGGTAACCGTCAAATCTGTTTGCTCGGCAAGTGTCACTTGGCAAGTGAACCCTACAAGAGCCAACTAAAATGTTTGTTTCTCCTAGGACAGCATTATTTGAAACGTCCTTTAGGAAGGATGCTGGTCCTTCCAGGGTTGAGAACGTCTTAGTAAATTTTAGAGTGAAATAAAACTCCAGACAGTGTAGTTTCCTGCTGCCTCTACGGCACAGCAACACATTCGAACGATTGAATGAGTGAACATGCACGATAAAAAAAAAAAAACTGACGTGTAGAGCGACCTTTTAATGCGTGGACCAGCCTCTAGCTACACTGTTGCATCCTTCTGCTGTTTTGGAGCCTTTTTATGCTTGGTGGATTTTCTAGCCGCTGATTAAATAGCGTTCTGATAATTTATCCCTACTATAAAAAAATGTGGAAGTTCTCAACCCTAGAAGTTTTCATTACGCCAAAGCTCGTCTACACGACAGTTAAATAAACGCGTTCTCTCAATTCAACGTCCGAATGTTTGTTTGTAGCTTTGTAATCACAACTAGGTGTCAACCAAATGAAGCTTCTAAAATACATGTATTACCCGTCAAAACTGTATGCTTAAAAAGTGTCAGAAGTGCAGTTTTTATATATCACCCCAAATATAGAATGAATTAAGTCAGCTGCTATGAAGTTTTGTATTGCATAAACAGGCGTAGCAGCATATAAGACCATTAACTGAAAGAACGCGTTTATTTAACAGTCGTGTGAACACACTTTGAGAGAGAGAGACGCAACTTAGTCGAGGTTTGAACAGCTTAATGAAAGCTGTGGATTTAAGGCGATTTTTGTTAAGATAGGTTTGACATGACAACAAATGTGTGTCGTATAGGTATAACGGTATTTGCAGTGGTCACATGCAACTATGCTGCATAAGATTTGAAGGAAAAATTTCCTCCACTTATTACGTATTGCTATAAATCAAGAAATGAGGATTCAATCTAACAGCAGTCAAATTCAGGCTGCCTTAAAACCAAAGACGTTGAAGTATCATATCTAAAATTCTAATTGCTATAACAACACACGTAAAAGATTCATGTATAAATATAAGTGAACCGTAGGGATACATTTAGCAGAGTGCGATTTAAATTCAGATATAACATAACGGAATACCTTACGGTACCATTTCTAAATTTAGCAAGCCTGTTATGGAAACCTTGTACTCTAAAAAAAGGCTGATAAGCCGTTCAAGTTACGACGAGCTGAGTACGCCAGCCATCGTTTCGCTCCCAACGAGCTGAGATCCACCTATTGTTACCCTAAGTTTTCTCATCAAGATGTTAGGGCTCTTTGAAGCAGTCGCGAGGAATTGAAATTCTGGATGAAGTCTACAAGAGAAACTTGTACATTTCATAGATATTGGCAGTAGTTTGTATGGTGCATGTGAGCGAGGCCGTCGAGATAGAAATTGAAACTGAAATTGAACTGATGAGTGATGATTCATGAAAACATTAGAAGACGGGGGTCTCGAATCGAGGCCGTCGAGATAGAGAAGGCCGCGTCACAAAACCTGTGACGTCATGGTCACGTGCGCCTAGTAGGTCTATGCAGACTGATGCACATCATGCTTACCTAATCAGCTGATTTACTTGTTCTATGTTTTCTTTCTTGCGGAAATTATGAAGTATATGAAGTCCTCTATTATTTATGTAACTGCGAAGCTGAATATTTTTTCAAATACAACGCCTTAGGCAAGTGAAATAGAGCATATATAAAATCTCCTGAAAAAATAGCGACTTCCGAGATTTTCAGGGGCAAACTATCGCGTTAAAAATCTATATAATTTCATATGGATGATTTTTCCTTCTCTATGATGATTAATACATCGTTGAAAGTCGCGTATTGCAAAAAGTATTCAATTGGCTGAAATTAAAATTAAGAAACCTTTCAATTTTCTATCAATATTAGTCGTGCACTAATATTAAGAATTCCTCACATCATCCTTTTCAGTTCTGCGAATATTTTATTGCTAATTCTAGTTCATGGTTCTAGATAGCTTCAGTACGCGGGTTTATTTCAATACATATCTTTAGATACTGAGATGTTCACCTGAATTAATAATTTCAATAGTTTATGGTATCTACTATATAATAATTCACGTCGTGTTTTTATTTATTTATTTATTTATTTATTTATATCTTTCCTGTCACGCTCTATGGGAATAATATAGGAGAAAATAGGCCGGGTTGTAGAAGATGGCCGAAAAAAATTGCAAGGTACCCCACTTTTTTTTTTACATTTTGAAATCTGTNCGCGGGTTTATTTCAATACATATCTTTAGATTCTGAGATGTTCACCTGAATTAATAATTTCAATAATTTATGGTATTATTGCTCAGATCAGTTTCTTGGATCGGCTGGAAAACTTAATAGTATATGATATAGCTATACAAGAAGTATAACATAGGCTCTGGAACATGGGTTAGGTTATTTAGGTTCGCCCATCGTATGTTATGGGAAGCTGCAACCACAGCTGGACGGTCATTTTACCCTTACTGACAACTTCTGGATCTTTCGTGCCAATTTTACTTCTTTCCACCGTAAATGCCTGCCATACTTCTAATTAGGTCTCTCTCTCTCCGTTTTTTTTTCTTTGACGATACTCAATATTATAGTTTAANTCAAACGAATTTGCCGCCACTGACGCTATCTAATGTATAGACGTTCGGAAGTCGGAACACCTATTAGCGATGACGTCAAATTTTTGTGACGCGGCCTCCTCCTTCTCGATGGTCTCGATGTGAGTGACAAGCACTCCAGGTAACCCCCGTGTGTGTGTATGTGCTTCAGCTGTGTTGCATTCTGTGAATGCCATCGGGTCTCTGACACTACGCGTAGCAAGGAATATTTTAATAATTGCTGGAACTTCGGGACTTTTTGAACGCTGTAGTTATATTTATGTCGCAAAGAAAATAACTTAATATGATTGATGTTTCATGAGAGGAACGTAGGTTCAGTATTGCCGATATTGTAGGGTCGTAACATATAAACTCAACTCCACCAAAGCGTGGAAATCTCCCATAGTGACCGACTCAGATTTGGCTGAAACAAATTCTACTGGTACTTCAACATGTATAATGAACATGCGCAAGATATTTTGTCAAAATTCTATAGGCTTTTCTACCGTGGCTGTTCAAAATAGGAGCGATATAGCAAATCGCGCATGTTGGACAACAGCTATATTTGGATGCCAATATTTTTGGAATGTAATGAGTTGTGGGCTTGATAAGTGGCATATAGTACGTTAATTACCACCAGGCTTTCAGCATCTGCCATCAGAAGAGTTCCATCTCCTCTAGTGTTTGAGGTATATGCCTCCAAATTAGTGGTTTTGTTATGTGCGAAAATGAAAGTTTCATATTTTCATGTTGCAATGTCATGCTACAACATATCGCAACTGTTCAATGGGGCCAAATTCCCTCTATTCAGGCACCAGGCTATCTGTAGAAAGTTTTTGGACAGCATTGAAATCATAAATTTGGAGTAATCGTGCTCCAAAAATGGCTCCGACTAAAAAAAAATGCAATTTTAGACTAATTTTCAACAGTCACAATCATAGGGAAGTCATTTACCCAGGCCAGCCTTTTCTCCCTACATATTTGTAGACATATGATTATCATTTGGTCACAATATTTGATTGTTTTCTCACCTTTTTCATACAAAAATAATTTTATGAAATGTAAGCTCGTCCAACCAAGCGTGTTTTACCTACGACAGCTTGCGTGCTAATTGCTTTTTTGTCAGAAATGCAGAAAGTGTGAGAGAATTGTACTCTGAACACAAACATTTGATGGCATCCACATTTAAGTATGTCAGTTTATCCTCAAATGTATATAAAATTGAATTAGTCGCCCAAATGAAGACAGCTTCTTCTGAGCTGATTCAGAGCCATGGTAAGCAAACTTATAAAACCTTGCGCTCTGCCCCTGAAGCTCTGGTGCAGACAATGCATATGATGTTCTGAAATGGAACCCAACAGGTAGCTATTCTAACGAACAGAAGGAGGCCGCAAGAGAAGTCCAGTCTTAGAATGATTCATGAAGTTGACAAAGACATCACAGTTTCCATCTGACTCATCTCAGTGAACTCAAGGAAACTTTTTCTGAAGATGAGGTAATTATCATGTTAGATTTTGCTGAGAACTATAGTTTTGTGGTGGAAGATGAAGTACAAAGTTTCCACTGAACCAACGTTCAAGCAACACTTCAGCCCCTTGTAATCTATTACAAATCAACAGGTATACTTCAGGACTCCCTTATCTGTGCGCTTGAGCATGATACCACAACTGTCCATGCCTTCATAACCTTGGGGGTGGTATATATCAAACAGGAATTTCCATTCATCAGAAATCTTTCACTTTAGCGTTGGAGAAGCTAGCCAGTATAAAAACTATAAAAATTTTTCCAACCTCTGCAGTCATCACAAAGACTATGACTTGATGCAGTATGGATTTTTTTTTTCCGACGTCGCATGGTAAGAGTCTGTGCGATGGCATTGGTGGAACGGCTAAACTCTTGGTTGGACGAACAGGCCTTCAGGCATCTACAGTCGGACCCATCCTTGCTGCTCCTCCAATGTATGACTGGTGCTTTGAAAATACTCCAAGAGTCAAATTTTTCGGTGTTGGCAAGTCAGTCTCTCATTCTGACAGACTGACTTGCCAACACGATTTGAAAATTCTTGCAAGAGGACAAGTACAAGGTCCCAACATTGTTTCATCCCAATATCAACAGCTTCATTACAAAAGATCTCTGCTGATTATCATTTTGATGTTGGAGGCAAAGAGCAACAAGTAGTGAATGATGGTGAATTACAGCCGGGAGAGCCTGTTGCGTGCATCTATGTCAAGGATTGGCGTATGGGCTGCATTGTTGACCGGTGAAAATTGTGATGTCTTTCTCAACTTCATGGAACATGTTAAGAGTGAACTTTTCTCATGGCATCCTTTTGTTCGTCAGAATACCTGTTGGGTTCCATTTCAGAACATCATATGCATTGTCTGCACCAGAGCTTCAGGGGTAGAGCGCAAGGTGTTATAAGCTTGCTAACCATGGCACTGAATCAGTTCAGAAGAAGCTGCCTTCATTTGGGCTATTAACTCAATTTTATTTACATATTTGGATAAACTGACTTACTGAATTGTGGATGCCATCAAATCTATGTGTTCAGAGTAAAAATACCTTACATTTTCTGCATTTCTGACAAAGAAGTAGTTAACACGCAAGCTGTCGAGGGGATAAAAACCAAATGATTATCATATGTGTACAATGATGTAGGGAAGAAAGGCTGTCAGTGGTAAATGACTACGCTATGATTTTGACTGTTAAAAATTAGTCTAGAATTGCATTTTTCAGCCTGAGCCGTTTTTGGAGCTCTCTTACTCAAAATTTATGATTTCAATGCTGTCCAAAAGCTTTTTACAGATAGTCATGTGGTTTTATAGAAGGAATGTGACCTCAATAAATAGTTCTGATTTATTGATGCATGAAGCTTTTCACATAACGAAAGCACTAATTTGGAGGCATATACCTCAAAAACTAGAGGAGCTGGAACTTTTCTGTAAGACAAATCCTGAAAGCCTGGCTGCTAATTACGACATACGATGCCACTTTTCAAGTTCACAACTCATTTTGTTCCCAAGAAATTGGCATCCAAATATGGCTGTTTTTGAACATGCGCAATTCGCGAGGGTGAAAAATGAGGTATACCACCCTATTTTGGAGAGCCACAGCACAAATAAATCCTTTGGAATTATGACACTATATCTTGCACATGTTCATCATTCATGTTGAGGTACCTACCTTACCTTGATTACCTTGATGATACTTCGGACGAGGTCCAGGTGGTGTTATGCACCACCCCATCTTGCGCAGAGGTGATGCTTCAGTCTGTGACCAGCAGGATGGCTAACAGCGAGTTATCCCCACAGTACACGTAGCCGCTTACAACAGGTTTATCTGCACTTTCAGTAAGTATGCGTCCAGTAAGTGTTTATTTTTCACAGTCTCTGTACCGGTGACATATCGGATGTGACGTGGCATTTTGTTGAATACTCTCGCCCCCCCCCCCCTTCGAACCGCGAAACTGTTAGAATACTTTGTGGCCATTGCGTCACCACCAGTTTTGATCGGAATTCGCACGTCACAAGTGCGACCAATACGGCCTGAGTGGCTGGCCTGGATTCGTCCATTGACGTTGACAGTAATCCGTTCTAGAATTTTCCAGACATATATGACCGTAAAGCGCTCGAATCTCCATTGAATGGAGTACATTTGAAGTTGAGCCAGTCTTTCGTGATAGTTTAAATCTTGCATGCCCCGGATTTTGGCAGTAAACGATCGCTGGATAGCCTCAAGGCGCTCTAAGTCTTTCCGTTTGCTTGGCATTCAAAGAGGTGAACAGTATTCAATCCTCGGTAGTATATATTAGTTGATTCCACAAGGTGAGCATTGTGTCTGCCTCTCGTGAAGAGAAAGTTCGAAGCACCCATCCGCTCCACTTTTTGCCTATAGTAAAACTCAAGCCACGTGATCTTCAAAAGTGGTATTATCTTGTATTCTCACCTCAAGATCTCTTGAAATTTGCTCTCTCTCTCTATTTCGCACCCCTCTCTCGTCTTGTAAAACATAGATTCAGTAAGGGAGAGGTTTTTTCCGTACCGTAATAGTTCAAATTTTGATTCGTTGAAGGTCATGTTGTTAACTGATGTCCAGTGAAAGATGTTGGTTAGATCTAGTTGCACATTCCGTACGTCTGCCGTTGATTGTACCGCTGCTTATATCCGTGTGTCATCAGCGAACGATGAGGGAACGGCAAACTTGCATTGGTGCCCCACATCATATATCTTGATGAGGAAGAGTATTGGACCAAGCACGGTGCCTTGTGGGACTCCCCTGAGTACCGGCTGTCGTTTGGACACTTTATTATTTATAATTACACTTTGGGTTCGGTTTTTTCAGGAAAGCTTCGATCCATCTTAAACGTTTTCCACGGATGCCCATGTTGAAGAGTTTGAGTAATAATATTTCATGATCTACTTTATCGAAGGCTTTGACCAACTCTAAATATATTACATCCACATTTTTGCCTTGGCATAGTAGGTCTACAATAGTCACAATGCTCAAGCAACTGCGAGGTGGTTGAACGTTTATAGCGAAAGCCATGATGATTGACGTAAGCTGGTTATTGCTCTCCAAATGATGTACAAGGTGTTTCCTAAAGACCCTTTCAAACGTCTTCACTACCAGTAGAATTTTTTTTAGCCAAATCCGAGTCGGTCACCTTGGGACCTCTGGTTGAGTTCTTATGGAATGACCCTGTAGCATAGGGGGGTATGATTGAGTTGTTCTTGTTTGGTTGCATTAGTTCGTGTGTAACCTTATGGATAACTTTCTCATCATGCTTTTATTACTTCTATACCTCTAATACACAAGAATAGGTGGAGAAACTACCTGTTCAGCAAATCCAGGGATTTCCAAATGGAACCAATAACTGTGTGAGTTTTCAAGTGAATCTAACTAACGGGGTTCACTGATAAGCTTCTTTCTATACACGAACGGCTGGAGTTTAAATTTGCTTGAAATACAGTAGACCCAGGATAATTAGAATATCGGTTAATTCGACATTTTTAAAAGTTATGAATTAGCATTTCCAAATGTCGAATTATCGGTGGTATCGATTTTGAAACGCCGTTAAACCCGGCTAAATCGACAAAGTGACGATTTAAGCGGGGTTGTCGTATTGTTCACTGTCGATTTGCTTACTCCCCACGTCGATTTAAGCGGGTTAAAATGCCCAGCTAGGATCAATCTTCTGACATCAGCAGTGTCATGCGATTTCCAGCTTGCCTAACTCTTGCTGTGTTGTTGTTTGTTGTGTATTTTATATCTTTTTACGTTGTATATTGTGTGTATTTAATAAATTGTGTATTTCTAAATTCTTTTTTACTTTGCAAGTTGTATTAGATTATTGAATAGTTCAAGCCACCGTCTCAACAACTGAGGTGATCTAACAAAGGAAAAAATAAGGGACATGTAGCATGTCGATAGAAACAGGGAACTCGTGCACGAAGGTGTTCCCACACAGGTCAGTGAGAGAATGAAATTGGAAGGAAGCACAGTGGGCACGAAAGACAGACGTCCCGAAGGCCTAGCTAATGGCTAAAGTACCTACCCTATACACAACCCTCCTGGGGGCGCTACTCCCTATAACATAGGATGGGCGAAGCTACACTAACCTATCCCTATGGCTTATGGCCCATCCTATACCTACTGAGGGGTGCACGTTGTATTAAATACTGAAATTCTGTAGGGCGTAGTGCGAGTTTAGTGATTTTAAGGTACATGCACTACACATGTTTTGGTGCTTTACATATTTTATTTGTCGAATTAGCACTTCTGAGTGATGATTTATTGGGAGAGTGTCGAATTACTACCTGCGTGAGTCGATTTAACCGAAACCAGCTTAATTCATAAATCCACATAATTGGACGAGGCCAATCCCCGAACGTGTCGAATTATCCGGGGCCTGCTGTAGCTCGAGGGGTAGACCAGACACTGCGTCTTTTTGCTTTCTTTAAAAACGTCTTCGCTCACTGATACGGAGTGGGCGTGGTAAACTGAAGGTCTCCAGTTCAGGTCCTGACTAGGGCCCACCCTCGGATGGGCGAAAAAGCGCCCTTTGTGTGGACCCGTATCCTTGTGACTATACATGTAGGTATACGCAGAAACTATCCCATTATCTCAAAAATTAAAGCCTAAATAATAAAGTTGTACGAACAAAATGTCTTTCTTTTTCGAAAATACATGTTCTGAACAATTTTCAGAACAATCGGTCCGTAATTGATTGTTTTAAGCCCCTCCCCCATGCCCCGCTCAAAAGTGTCCCAAGTGCAAAACTTCTAACCAACTTTTTTCAATGTCTTTATCATATGGAAGAGAAAATATATAGTAGAACTGTAAAACAGAAATGTACACAACCCCCCCCCCCACACACACACAGAACCTTGACTACTAAATTATTAAAAAGTTCGGCGCATCTGCAGAAAGACCTGAGCTTAATCTAATTCTGCACAAGCACTCCGCGTGTTGTCTTTGATCTGCACACAAGACAAACGTCCAGCAACAGGAAATGCTGCAGCATGTAGCTCCCTAGGCCTTCCTTATTTATTATTCCATCAGGATCCCCTGACATTCAGATGTATGCTGCATGGCTATTTATTTACGGAACTCAATATCAGACGAGGCCCGTGCAGCTTTTGGTGCAACTGCTCATATCCCCCGGTAAAGGTCTTCAGAGGTACTTGGCGCTCCTGCTACTGTGCGTAGTTTGCGACGGATGAACAACGTCATTGAGTCTTACCGCCGAGATAGTTCATGTATCTGTGCCAAGTTACTACACTAGTACAAATCCATATTTCTCGTAAAAAAAGTACTATCAAATACAATTAATAGAGTGTTACTCGATAGGTTAAGTAAAACGCTAAGTTTTACCCAGTGAGTAGAGATAATCATTGACACAATGTCCACTGGCAGGAGTCTCGTCCAGCACCGCACCCGCCGGGCTCACCGTACCGTCATCAGGGACGTGGACTTGCTCAAGTACCTTGCTGGCTTCATCGCCTTCGTCATCGGGTGAGTTGCGTGGGACTCACTGTACCCGTGGCCGTTGTTTTGTCTGTCGTATACGCTTCATGTGTTTTTTGTTGCTCAAAGCTTTGACTATTCGCAACTACGACTTGGGTTATTACCTCCGCCAAGGAGGTTATGTTTTCGTCGTGTTTGTGTGTCTGTTTGTCTTTTTGTCTGTCTGTCACCAAGATAACTCAAAAAGTTATGAACCGATTTGGATGAAATTTACAAGGATTGTTAGGTATGTTAGGAGGAACAGATGATTAACTTTTGGTAAAGATATGTTCATCCGTTTGTTTGTTTGTTTGTTTGTTTGTCTGCCTCATTTTTCTTGATGCTATAACTCAAACAATTATCGATGGATTTTAATAAAATTAACATGAGTTGTTAGGTATATAACAAAGAGTATAAGACAAAATTTTGGTAATGATCCGTTTGTTCGTTCGTTTGTCACTGTTTTCAATTTCATGCTTGTTAGCACAATAACTCAAAAACTATTGGATGGATCTTTATGAAAGTTATAGGGTTTGTAAATAATGTTAAAAGACATAAATGATCAAATTTTGGTGCAGATCGGTTTGTTCGTTTGTATGTTTGACTTATGTTTGTCATAACGTTTGTTAACAGCATAACTCAAAAAGTTGTGAACAGATCTTCAAGAAAATTGAACAAGCTGTTATTAATATAAAAAGACCCAAATGATTACATTTTGGAGTTTATACAAAGAAAATTATTGTTTCAGAACCAATTTGAATTTTTTGCTACCGTTGCCTCACTTGGCGGAGGTATGCGCCCTCAGAGTGCTCTAGTTGCTAATTGCTTCTAACGTTAAAATGTCCAGATTATTAAATTCATTCATAAAATATTCAATCTAAAATGTTCAAAAGAAATACAGTCAAACAGTGAAAATTTCTGTCCAAGAAAATCTAGTCCAGTGACAAATTGGCCCATCGGAAATGAACTCAAACAATCAGTAAGTTCCAATCATTATATATGTGGTCTAAGAGTTTTAATAATAGTACGAGTACAGTGCTATACAGGCACCGTAATGTTAGTGCTGCACAAATTGCTGCCTTACGAGTGCACATTGCAATCGTTTTCGTCGTACTTGTCTCTTTAACGTACGGAAGTAAAATAAAATCTTCTTTTGGTATTCTATCCAGTTTAATCCTTCGAGAGACCTCTACATTTTAAGCCGTAGATCACGTGCCAGTTCTTGAACTGTTCAGGACTTGCGTTTACTCAATGTACATAATATCAAAGGGTATCCTTGCCTGCTGGCTTATGAATCAATATTATAAACTTGCTTCACGCAATGACATAGTTCAGAGTTAATAAGAAGCTCGCTGTTAGTGTTAGTGGCCACAGTTTGGTTAGAAGGTAGAAAATAGAACCGTTCTATATTGCCAGTGCTAAGTGTGCTGATATACAAATTTTCTGTTGCACTGAGCTCACCCGTGACTTTGTCACGTTGTCCTTGGGAGAGAAGTTACGTCAGGTTTACTTAGACAAGTGGTCATGGTTCTCTTCCATTCAGGACTTTAATCAAGACAGACATGTGTGTTTTCCGATGGCAGCAGAAATGTCGCCCATTTTTTCTTTTATTGTAGCTAACCGATACAAATTATTCATGGTAACGGTCAGCTATTAGTATTGAATAATTTCTATTTTTTTATTTGTTTTTATCAAACACAGAAATTAGACACTTCTGCACTGCTGTAGCCAACTCTTAAGGCAATGGTCAACGAATGAGCAAAGTTTGTTTCCGCTTAAAAAAATACTTGATTGACTACCTCATAGAAATGAAAGTTTTGAAGTAGCTAAGTTTTTCTCTTCTTGCCGCAATGCATCTAACTCAGCGACGAGGTGAAAACCGAGTGAGCTCTTTTACGAAGTAGTGCCCGTACTTTGCTATCTCTAGAAAAGCTTAACCAACAAACAAAACTGTCGGCAACTGTAGGCCTTAGAATGTCTACCACAGTCTTAAGCCTGTGAGGCTGCGGAACAGTCATTTAGAAGCCGTCCTAAGCACCCGTACTCTCAATGGCAAATCGGGGTTACTTAGAGTATCAGTTCGACTTGCTAAGGTATACTTCTAACAATAAATACAAGGTCGACAAATAAAAATTTAACGTTTCAGGATAAACAAAAATCCCATCATCATATGTACGGCAAATATGAAGACCTACAACCTAAACTTAAAATGCCTTTTTATTTCCTATCGAAGGAAGCATATGTGTGATCTCTAGGGGCAATGTGTGCGGAGATTGAGGCTCGTAGCACACTCGCCATATCTGTAGTTTCACTATCGCCCGCAAGCGAAGCGAGGAGTTCTGATATATACTGTTCTCGTTTACGGCTTTATGTTGGTTTATCTCTTTGTTTGTCTGTCCAACCAAAGAAAGGCAGAAAGAGTCGAGCTATCATCAGGTTAGGTGGGATGACTGAGGTGTAAATATGCCAAAATTTCAGAGTAAGCTGGCCATCAAAAATGACTGCATTGAATTTGTAACTTCTGATTCAGCAGTTTCAGTTCCTCCCCCCCCCCCTCCCTCACCGTGGGTCCTTCGGCAAGAGGCTCCATAGTTACATATTTACCCGCATAAAATGTATTGGCGGACATGAACAACGATTGTTCCATGCCATTAAAGAAATAACGCAACTGCCGGTTTTGCAACTGAAGCCGTTCTTTAGCACAACTCCCCCCCCCCGGCCAATCATCCTCTCAAATTACAGAAATAGTAGGCATGACCTACGGCACTGGGCGTTCACTGGTTGCATTTAGTTATGCCTTGGCCAATGAAAAAGCAGTAGCTAAAGGCGGCTTCGATTTTGCCGCTTTGAATGCCATCGGTCTGAGATTATCCGCTAGTCCGTGTAATTCGTCTTAGCCGATTTGACGCAATGCTTAAGTTCATCGTTCATCGTTCTAGGTCAAGGACTAGTAAATTCAATGAATTACAAATTCATCGCTAGGTATATTCCTCGCCGGGTAAATTCATCATCAGGTAAATTTATCGCTGAAAATTTCATCGGAACGAACATCTCTTTTTAGTTTGGTCAACAACACTGCACAGTCAAAAACAGTCGCAGGAGTGTCGTTTACCCTCCAGCTATATAAAACCATTGCACACAGCATGTCAGTTTTTCGAAGAACTAAGTCCGTTGCCAGAGCCGGGAGAGCTTGAGAGGTGAGCCAGATACAGCGGCCCTCGCTGCAGAGCCGCTGTCAGCGAGCCACTATAAGAGCTACAACTCAGACATCTCGTGGTCGAGGATAATTCAAACCTTCGTGCTTACGAATCAGAGTTGCAAATTGTTGACACTCCTTGGGATGACGAACTTATTTATGTTCTTAACGTCACTGGGTTCAACAATAGACGCTAAATGTAAGAAATTCACAGATGCGCTCGCTGTTTTGTTATTATTCGAGCCATGACTTCATTTCTATGTACCGATGGGCGTTACCGTCTGTATAATAATAGTAACTCAGTTCTACTGGTAGAGTAAACAGGAGACGTGAGGTGGGATCCGGTGAATAACTCATAGAAATTGCTCGCACAAACCTGGTAAACAGATGGTGCACAGGAATGCCAACTGTAGCTTGGGATACTGACCTCAACCAATAATATTTAGACGGACTTCTCTAAACTTCGCTGCTTTCCGGCTTAAGAAAACATTAGGACGATTGCCTTAGTTTAGCCAAGGTGCTGCCGTTGTCTTCTGGGGATTTGTTTGTGTTCTTGCTCGTAGTCTTGCTTGGGGTACAACCGTACAAGTACACATCAGTGTTGGGTGCTGCCTTATAGCTGCAATTGATGGTTATTGGCTTGTCCCGCTTCGCGTCCCTTTTGGTAGGCATTACGGCCAGTGATCCCGACCCATTCAGCGTAGGATTGGCGTGTCAGAGATCCTGCAGGGGCCTTCTCTGTTATTTCAGTAATTAAAATAATAAGTCTTGCGGTTTTACCGCCTGGCAACAGCACCGTTGGTTCTAGTCATCTAATTAATGTAGTTTATTATTAAGCATTTTGACTTGAAAAGAGAGCAGGTTCTCTTCCTCATCATGATCAATGACATGGGGTCCGGATGTAACTATGCGGTACCCTCGTCATTTGCTGACGATACACGAATACTAGCTGCTGTGCAATCTGTGGAAGACGTGCTATCNAATATTTAGACGGACTTCTCTAAACTTCGCTGCTTTCCGGCTTAAGAAAACATTAGGACGATTGCCTTAGTTTAGCCAAGGTGCTGCCGTTGTCTTCTGGGGATTTGTTTGTGTTCTTGCTCGTAGTCTTGCTTGGGGTTCTAGTACACATCAGTGTTGCATGCTGCTTTATAGCTGCAATTGGTGGTTATTGGCTCGTCCCGCTTAGCGGCCCTTTTGATATGCATTACGACCAGTGATCCCGATCCATTTAGCGTAGGATTGCCGTGTCAGAGGTCCTTCGGCCGCCCTTTTCGTTATTTCAATGATTAAAATAATAAGTCTTGCAGTTTCACCGCCTGGCAACAGCACCGCTGGTTCTAGTCATTTATTTCAGGTAGTTAATTATTAAGCATATTGACTTAAAAAAAAGAGCAGTTCACTGCAGATAATTTCATTCTATGCGGCCGAAGAATCTCCGACAGCGCTTCTTCCAACAAGCACTTACATTGCCGGACTAGCAAGGAATAAACAGGTCGCAAAACGGCCGCAGCAGGCCCTGCATTACGGGTTGGCACTTCGCGCTGTATACCTCACGTGTAGAGTTCGTCACCTTCACTCGAGATTTAGCTCACGGACATTTTTTCATTCTCAGAAGCACAAAATAGCAATACATTTATTAATGTTACCTATGACTACATTTTCATTGAATTAATAGCCTGCAAATTATGATAAGTTAATGTTAAAAAGCACTTCCAAGACTAAAGGACGGTGCAGTGTACTGCTGCCTTATTACCCAAAAATCTTTACCCGCTATACGATAATTCACGGCTCGTTGGTTGCTTTGTTGATAGGTTAGTTTGTTGGTGTTTCCATCCCCTGTTAGTTGGTATCTTGGATACCATTAACACTCAGTGACTATAAAGGCTGGTTCACACTATAGTCTTTTGGCGCTGTCACAGGCTTCCTGGCATACACCAGAGAAGTGTGCATTCTTCTTAAATTTCTAAATCATTTAAAATTTTAACAGATATCCAAAGCTCCACTAATAAATGTACAAACTGCCAGCAGGCATGACGGCCAACATCTTAACAAATAGTGTGGTAGCTAGATACATAGCTGTATTTGCACGGACATAAGAAACATACATCCAGCACTTTGTACTGCGTACGGAGAATAAAAGACTTTAGTGACAATTGTGCCTGACGCATACGCGTTCTTCCTGTAATTTTTCGAATTCGCTAACTATAGTGTACAATGTACACGGGCATTTACAATTTACGGCAAATAACTTTTGATGTAGCAACTATATTGCTCCTGCTTATGATAAATGAAAATGAAAGTTTGGGCAGTATAAATTGTGCTCCGAGCAAAATTCGTCAATTTTATATCTGTCTTAATGATCAAGCTGCATAAAAAAATATAGATCACTCTGACAACATTAGGCACCGCATTACCGATACAGGCATACAGTGGCCTCATCAAGATCCAATTTGGCGGAAGCGAACGCGTGACAACACCTGATCTCACTCGTAAATTGATCCCAGAATAAATTTATCACTTTGGTTATTCATCACTAGGGTCGTGACAATATGCATTTAGCGATAGAGAAGTCGATAATAACTCATCGACTTCTCTATTGCTGAAGGCATATTGTCACAACCCTATTCTTCACCATGTAAATTTTTCCCTGGAAATTCATTACTGGATAAATTCATCTCCTGGTAAATACGGGCCTAGTAATTCATCATCGTCCTCATTACTCAGCTGTGTTTAAACCTGCCNCTGTGGAGATAATTCGCTGCTGGCTCTCTCTTTGGTTGCAAACTGCGGCACCACAGAAGACACCCAGCAGAGTGACTCCACACACGTAAGGTGATGTGAGCAACGTCACCTGGACTTCTTCCGAAGACTCTCAAGGTATTTAAGGTAGGTCACCGCAGAGAATTTCATTCTATTCGGCCAAAGAACCTCCGACAGCGTATCTTCCAACAAGCGCTTACAGGGCCGGACTAGCAAGGAATAAACAGGTCACAAAAGGGCCGCAGCAGGCCCTGCTTTACGGGTTGTCACTTAGCGCTGTATACCTCACGTGTAGAGTTCGTCACCTTGACGTGAGATTTTGCTCACGGACATTTATTCATTCTCAGAAGCACAAAATAGCAATACATTTATCAATGTTACCTATGATTATATTTTCATTGAATTGATAGCATGTAAATTATGATAAGTTAATGCTAAAAAGCACTTCCAAGACTAAAGGACGGTGCAGTGCACTGCTGCCTTATTACCCAAAACTCTTTACCCGCTATACGATAATTCACGGCTCGTTGGTTGCTTTGTTAATGGGTTAGTTTGTTGGTGCTTCATCCCCTGTTAGTTGGTATCTTCGATACCATTGACACTTAGCGGCTATAAAGGCTGGTTCACATTATAGTCATTTGGCGCTGTCACAGGCTTTCCGGCATTCAACGGAAAAGTGTGCATACTTTTTAAATTTCTAATTCATTTAAAATTTTAACAGGTATCCAAAACTCCACAATTAAATGTACAAACTGCCAGCTGGCATGACGGCTAACATCTTAACAAATATTGTGATAGCTAGATATATAGCTGTATTTGCACGGACATAAGAAACATAGATCCAGCACTTTGTACTGCGTACGAAGAATAAAAGACTTTGGTGACAACTGTGCTTGTCGGATGCGCATTCTTCCTGTAATTCTTCGAATTTGCTACGTATAGTGTACAATGTACACGGCCATTTAAAATTTACGGCAAATAACTTTTGATGTAGCACCTTTATTGCTCTTGCTTATGATAAATGAAAATGAAAATTTGGGCAGTAAAAATTATGCTCCGAGAAAAACTCGTCAATTTTATACTTGTCTTGATGATCAAGCTACATAAAAAAAATATAGATCAATCTGACAGCATTAGGCACCGTATTACCGATACAGGCATACGGTGGCCTTATCAAGATCCAATTTGGCGGAAGCGAACGCGTGATAGCACCTGATCTCCTAGGGTAAATTTATCACTTTGGTTATTCATCACCAGGGTCGTGACAACATGCATATAGCGATAGAGAAGTCGATAATAACTCATCGACTTCTTTATCGCTAAATGCATATTGTCACAACCCTATTCTTCACCATGTAAATTTTTCCCTGGAAATTCATTACTGGATAAATTCATCTCCTGGTAAATACGGGCCTAGTAATTCATCATCGTCCTCATTACTCAGCTGTGTTTAAACCTGCCATGAATT
>LQNS02278094.1:31583555-31628352 GCA_001587735.2 Parhyale hawaiensis
CCTATTCTTCACCATGTAAATTTTTCCCTGGAAATTCATTACTGGATAAATTCATCTCCTGGTAAATACGGGCCTAGTAATTCATCATCGTCCTCATTACTCAGCTGTGTTTAAACCTGCCATGAATTTTCCCCTTCGACAAACTTACCAAGCAATGAATTTCCTAGATGATTCATAGGCCGAGATGAAGTTACCCTCGATGAATTTTCAGCAATGAACTTACCTGCCATTTTAATTAAAATTACATGCCTCAAGATTTGTAAAAGAAAAATTGAAAAAATTAGTCAATCAAAACATTACTCTATAAGATATGAAAAAATGAATCGCGCAAAGCTATTCTATATCCAACAGTTTCTTTTATTTTCTGTGCACTTTCTTATTCTAAACTTTTACCAGAGTAATTTGTTCCAATAATTCACACTGTTATATTTGAGCAGCCACAAACGTCCACACCTTATCGCCTGCTTGTTACTAATGTCAGCACTGTACAATATCTACTGAGTAATATATGACTAATAAATATATATCAGCAGTCGCATAAAAACACCAATGGTCATCATAAAATAACAGATGGTTATCATATATAAAATCTCCTAAGATCTCAATCAACCAGTACTACTACTAAAAAATAGTATCAGAAGGTAGAAGAAATGTAATTCAGTTGTATGTTAACCGATAAAGAAATGAAACACTAATGAAAGTGAAAGTCGTCGGCGTAAAATGCTCACAAAGTGACAATAGAACATTTCATAACTCGCCAAAATAATCAGTGTAGGATGTGATAGTAGCTGCTGGTACTGAAGGTAGCGGACACAAGGTGCTGAATCACGTCGGACTGCAGCATACATTACGCACGTAGGAAAGTCCCGTATTGGAGCCAACACCAGGTGAAGACTGCAGGAACGAGCCGAAGCATACAGCCAAAGCTACTCAAAACGGGTCTGAAATCAACTAGACGGATGTAATTCTCTGGCCAACACAGTCTCCCAACCTTTGTCCCTTTAGTATCCAGTTATAAAAAGATATAAAAATGATGCTCGGTGCAAGGAATCAACGATACATTGAGCAGTACATTCAATAAGAATGAGCCAAAATTCCTTAAATCTATGTAAAAGAATCTTGAACAACAGTCGAAAGCAGATAAAAACTGTTGAATGGAGGCTTTACAACATTGAATGAATGATGGTAATCTAACTTTCTTATCTGTCTTTTATTAAATTTATTGCTAAACATAATTTGGGTTGAGGACCGCTTTGACATCTTTTTTTGCGACTACTTAGACATGTACCTACAGTAATATGGAGTTATACATATATAATAATTGAGCCGAAGTAAAATGATTTATTGGAATCTGGAATAAACTGCATCTATCCATTACTTTTGCATGACACCGTTCTTATGGTCCTTTCTGCCGTAACCTTCACTGAAATGAATGAGGCAAAACAATACGCGAGTACCACAGTAGCGTAGTTGCTTTTCTTCCACTCATGCAAGGCCAGTCGTGATTGTTTCAACGCCGCGTCTCATATTTGCCTCCGCCAAGGATGTTATGTTTTCGTCGGGTTTGTCTGTTATGCTGTCTGTCTGTCTGTCATCAAGATAACTCAAGACGTTATGGACGGATTTTGATGAAACTTACATGGATTGTTTGGTGTGTTAGGAGGAACAGATGATTAAATACCTTTGGTGAAGATCTGTCGATTTGCATATTAGTTTGTTTGTTTATCTGCATATTTTTGTTAGCATCATAACTTTATTAAAAAGTAATTGACGGGTTTTCATGAAATTTACATGAGTTGTTGGGTATATTACAAAGAGTAAATGATCAAATTTTTGGGATGATCTGCTTGTTTGTTTGTTCATTTGTTTGTCGCTGTGTTTGATTTTATGATTGTTAACACAATAACTCAAAAGTTGTCGGTGGATATTTATGAAATTCACAGGAATTGTTAATGATGTTAAAAAACACAAGTGATTATATTTTTATAATGATCGGTTGGTTCGTTTGCAGAGGTGGGCGTTCCGCGCAAAAGTTCGCGAACATTTATCCTCGGATTTGTTTGGACCGACCAAATCCCGGATTTGGGTTTGGAGGTTCGGTTTCGGACCGACCAAATCCCGGATTTGGGTTCGGAGGTTCGGAGTCGTGCCGACGTCAAAAAAGATTCGGACTTCCGGGTTCGGAACGTCTTTTTTTCGCGAATCCGAACCTTCGAATCCTGGGAAAAATTCGAAAAAATGAAGACGACCAAACATTGGTTTTCAACTTTTCTGCGGCTAACAGATATGGCTGGTGACGCCTATGTTTCTGTAACAACTACAGACGCCTTTGACCATTAGCATCATCACCTCCGGATAGGAGGTTGGTTTTCATCGTGTTTGTCTGTCTGCATGTTTGTCCGTATGTCATCAAGATCATTAAAAAAGGTATGGACAGATTTGGATGAAATTTACACGGCTTGTTTAAGTATTTTAAGAGGAACAGATGATTAACTTTTGGTGAAGATCTGTTCATCCGTTTATTTGTTTGACTGCCTCACTTCTGTCAATGCCATAACTCAAAAAATTATCGATGGATTTTCATGATTTACATGAGTTGTTAAGTATATTACGACGAGTAAATGACCTAATTTTTGTGATGATATGTTTGTTCGCTCGTGTGTTTGTTGCTGTGCTTGATTTTGAGTTTGTTAGCGCAATGACTCAAAAAATTCTTAATGGATCTTTATGACATTTACAGGAGGTGTCAGTAATATTAAAACACATAAATGATTAAATTTTGGTGCAGATCGGTAGGTTCGTTCGTATGTTTGGCTTACGTTTGTCATAATGTTTGTAAGCAGCATAACTCAAAAAGTTATGAGCGGATCTTCAAGAAAATTACAGAAACTGTTGATTCTATTAAAAGGCACAAATGATTAGATTTTGGAGTTGGTACAAAGAAATCATGGTTTCAGAGCAAATTTGAACTTTTCGTTACCGTTGCCTTGCTTGGCGGAGGTATGCACTCTCAGGGTGCTCTAGTTTTGCATATGCCCTCTGTAAAACATAGTAATTATCTCGTTCAGAAGCAAGGTTATTTAATTAACCTGATGCCTATTTTTGTAAGTTATTTGTCTAACATTTTAGCACATTGGAGATAATTTTTCGTGTTCATTACGTTAATTCACTTACGCAAGTACCGTACTATTAGAGGTGTTGTAATAACAATTTTGATATTGAATTTTAAAATCTCCTATGTCATCCGGGATGCTGCAGTTCGATCAATAGTGCGGCAGTTGTTGGCTTAGTGTTGAACTTTTTATCCCTCGCATGTTATTCTAGTGTCAACAAACCCCCAGAAAGTATAGAAGCCGCTGGCAGTTGTTTTTTGTGTCCATTTAGTCCTGGAGAGCCACGGCTGCCGTTGATTATTGCCTATTGTCTGAGAGAATGGAGGCCTGTCACTACTGCCGCAAGGCCATTCATATGCACTACAGCGAGACTGACCGTCTCTTTATTTACTGTGATGCACAGTTTGACTCTTAGTTGCGCGAAGTTAACAGTTTCGTTCTCTTCTCTTGACGTCGCTTAAAGATGACAAATCGATCAAAATATGCATCATGTCATACGCGGATGGGAAAGAGCCTTCCCAAATACCTAAACGTAGCTCAACCAATAGGGACGCGAGCGATGCCGCCGAGACACCACATCTGTTTGTTGGGAGGGGGTGGAGGGGGAATTACAGGCCTCCACATTTGTAAGCACATATGCTCAATGATCACAAGTAGTTGTATGTCTATACGGAAGATACGAGGCCTTGAAAACGTGAAACCACGGAGCCCCTTTTTGTTTCATGAGTGTTTTTTTTTTCCGATGAATATCATATTACATCATTTCACAAAACTTGAGCAAATCAAGCAGAAGTAATTAAATTCGTAAGTGTCGGCTACTATTGCTTATTTCTCAAAGGGAAGTCGCGTCTGAAATTGCTGGTCACATATGTATTTTAGCATTAGCCGTGATTGTGACTCATCGATCTTGGTACTATTGGACGCGGACTCCGACTTGAGTACGCTGTACACTTTAATGCGATGTACATGCAGAGGGGCTCCGTTAATTACTCGATATATGTTGCTATTTTTATTATTAGTAGTCTCTTTAGACTTTTTCATGCATAATGATGCATCAAATTTTTTAAGGCATATAAATTCTAATTAATTCATTGGTAACATCTCTAGAGTAAGGTCTCTGTTGAACGGGCATTTCTCATTGCAGAAAACTGCTTTACACGTAAGGTAATATGTCTTCCTTAACCACATGTGAACCCTGTCCACACTTGCTAACTTGTGTGCATACTGTTAAGTTTGTCCCCGCATTAGTGCTGAGAAACTAAGACCTTATGGTGCTGTGCTCTTTACTATGTTGGACCCAGAATCCAAATGAGATTTAATAAATGAGTTTTCATTCTCTCCCTTCTTGAAATGACTTCTCCGATAGCGGACTTAGTTTGTCAGTAATGGGCTTTTCGCTGGTGAAGTGACGTCACCAAGAGAAGTCAATGTTAACAGGTCTGTAGCGCTCTCGACTGAATTTACCTTGCGTCTCAATGGCTTACGGAAAGTAACTGTTGCAGTTACATGTAAAGTAACAGTTGCAGTTACATGTAAAGTAACAGTTGCAGTTACATGTAAAGTAACAGTTGCAGTTACAGTAGGTGTATGGGATGGTCGAGCTTCGGTCCGCTGCAGCAGGGGAGTCCCTTGGCTTCAACGATTTACCTCAGCACGTCACCGTTACCGATTCATCAACATAACTGCCGAGTTTTTGATGTTGATGGCAATGTACGTGTGTATAAATCATGGTACGGTCTCCTAGACACCATGCTCTTTAAGAGGGCGAATGTTTAACAATAAACAACAAGACACTGTTTCATCGCTGTGGCGAAGTCATGATTGCTAGGGAAGTAATTACTTCATGAAATAATACTCAGCCCATGAAATCAATTTCGTGTCAAGAAGGTGTACAGGACAGCACGAGCCGAAGGCTGATGCTTCCATTACAACTTGACAGGTACATGGCTGCGGGCACTGCCTTCATCATCCAGCTGTACTCCGAAGGGCGCTCTCTACTGTCCGAGTCTGCCACTCAGAGCGGCCACATCTTCTACTACTGCGAGCCTCTGTGTTGGGAGTATGTCACTGAGGCGGGTGAGTGCGCTGCTGGGGCGGGTGAGTGCGCTGCAGAGGCGGGTGAGTGAGCTGCTGGGGCGGGTGAGTGCGCTGTAGAGGCGGGTGAGTGAGCTGCTGGGGCGGGTGAGTGCGCTGTAGAGGCGGGTGAGTGAGCTGCTGTGGCAGGTGAGTGAGCTGTTTAGGCGGGTGAACGCGCTGCCATAGCAGATATTGTCGTTTCTGACTCACAAGCCGTTATCACAAAATTAATCCATTTTCCCTTTCCCACTTCAGAGGAGATATTCTTCCTGCTGTTCGGCCTGTACCTGGCGTTCCAGCTGCGGGCAGCGTCGGGCAGGTTCATCGCTTCCATGGGCGGCCGCTGTAACCTCAGCAATGAGTACAAGGCTCTCGCTGTTGAAAGAAGAGCCCTCACTGTTGCCCTCTGTCTCGAACTCATCTGTTCTGGTCTCCTGTACTCAGTACGTCACGTACGGTTTATTATGGACGCTCTGCACCCCGACCAAACGTACCTGCTGTACTTCGTGAGAGTCCACCTCACCATCACAGTCTCCATGGTGCTCATTATTGGGCCCAAGGTCAGCCTTCTCTCGTTAGCACTGTTTTTCATCGTAGTACATTACACCCTTGGGGCGATCGCTTAGTATTTGTTGCCGTTACTACTCTAACTCCTTATTTGCTTCTTCTGGAGAGCCTAGTGAAGTTGCTTCGTCGACAGCTAGGTAGTACATATAAAGCTAGAGAGAAGATTACTGATATTCTGGATTCTGGGACGTAATCCTTAAAGAGTTAGTTTTTACTATAATCCCGCTGCGATCTTGGACTTTGTTAGTTATGAATTTTCATAGGTAGTTAATTTTGTTTAGTAATTAATGGCTTTCTGCTGGTATGAATATCTAAATTTCATCAGTAGATTCAGTGCCATCGCTGCGCGCTTACTTGGCGAAGCATTGATACGTGCTCTACACCTCTACCGAATCTGCATTGCCGTCACCCTTTCATTTTTTTTAATTTGCTTCTGTTTGGTCCGTTCCAATGGTTCCATGACCCGAACGCGTATGTATCCCATTGCCCTCAAATGCAGGCTTGTCATTAACAGAAATGTAAGTACTCAGACTTCCTCAGCGCAAGGCCTATGCGATGGGAGGGACCATGCGGCCACGTTACTGCTTGACCTCGTTGATATCGTCACACCGTGCACTGATATTAGCTTTCACTGACAAGCACCGAGTTGTAGAAAAGCCATTTGTCAATAGTCATTGACAGCTGTTATGACAACAGATTTTTTTCAGTCAGTACCATCAGTGCTCAAGTTCCGCCCGTAGAACAAGTCATAATTAAGTTTAGGCGAGGTACAAACACGACAACGGTGTTCGCAGCAAGTACACTGACAGACAAGTGTACTGTATAACTGTCGTGAGTCTGCTTATTTTCCTTTCAATCGTTCAACGACTTTCTAAAATTACTTTGTATCCCTAATACTTGGAGGTTTAGATTCAAACCAAGCATCAACTCGTGATTGTATATTGTAGTATTCCATAGCGCAAATGTAAGAACACAGAAGTCAATTCCCCAACAAGGACACGAAGCAGCGACCACCGCGGCCTAGTTACAATACACAGTCGCAGGGCTGCAGCAGTAAGCCCAGCGTCCTTCTATCTAAAACTGAAAAACACAATTTGGATAACGTCAAAATTTGAAACATCTACTCCACCCTATAGTGTCGTCCCGTCCATTCCAATCCCCGTTCTTCCCTCAGAAGGACTGCTGAAATTCCAGCCCTCGAGAGGTTAGCCCGACCTGGTATGTCACTTTGGTTCTGGAAAAAGCGCCTTCCTTTGAAATAACTTTGCATTGTCTGATAATTCGTTACTAGTGAACAAATAATATAGTCCAAGTCCCACAGCACCACAGTAACCGCAAGATTTGCCAATGTCACAGAACGTAGGCTCTCTGGCCCAGGTAACTACCCCACGGCTAATTAAGCGCACACAGCGCTTTGTAATACTAAGGACCGTAAATACCGAATTTGAATAGTGAACTTTTATTCGGGGAACGGCCTCTGAAAATATATATTTTTTTCAATGTCTGTAGTCTGTGTAGATTTATGACGAGTTACGTTATTATTAGTACCAGTATATGGATTCTATGGACGCATTGGGATAAGTCTTTCCTCGCGAAGAAGCACCGTGTCCATGAGGTCTCGATCTGGAGGTCTTGGAGTCCTTAAGTTAACAGAATTCTTCCTCTGTTATCGGTCTCTTCATTTTCTGTCCTACTGGTATACATAGGTGTAATAAGTAGAACTTCGCATTAATTTTAAACGGGATTTATTTTACGAATATTCACTCTACTGGACACGACCCATGACTAGTTTTATTTTTGATACGGACAGAAATCCCCATTTCGAGTGAGTTTCATACTTGCCACCGCTATTTGGCATTCTCCCGCCTACCAATGTTCGCAGATTTAGTCAGAGAAGACACTAAGTTCGTTTTGCTACGTCCACTATATTTATGCCGTAAAATTTACCGCACCTATGATGAACTTTCTACTTTTATGTCCTACTTTTGTATTCTTGGGTGCAGTTGTGCTGCCGGAACGACCAAATGGATCCCTCAGGAGGCGCAGATCTGCAGGGCCGAGGCGGCGAAGGCCCCACGGACCTCCACTTGTGTGAACAGCTCGCCAATGGTGACATCGAAATCAATGACATCAGCATCAACCAAATGGACCCTGAAGAAATCCGGGTAAGATCATGTATGTGTGAGTATAAACGTGCCCTTGTTCAGTTTGCGCTCTGCTCAGTTTTTTCTCAGTAAACTTTACTGATTTCTTCTCGGCTAAACTCCCGCTCCCTCTCTCTCTTTCTCTCTCTCTCTCTCTCCGACCGTTAACTTCTTCCTTTTTCTTTTGTTGCTCCTAGACAGAAACTGGGCTTACATCCACTATTGTGCTTCATGAATGCCAATACCCTGACTGTAAACCGAGGAGAATGAGTCAGTAACTCATATACCTAGGACGAATGCCACTTTCTCTGAGTCTGCTCAGCATAGTCGGTTTGCAAAGCCTTTCTTCGCGACGAGCAGACATGCAAGTTTTCTTAATAAGGAAGTACACTTGTCACCGTTAAACTGGTACATTTTGTTGAGCAAGAAGCCAAAGGCGATATTGGACAATGAGGTTAAATTAATTTCAATTACGATCATCATATATAACAAAACTAACGATACCCGCTAGGCATTCGATAAGAGTTGCGTCTTTCTTTTAAGGAGACCCATTCTCCAATACAAAATGATGTCTTGGTATCTGCATACTTTATCTATTTGCAAGGGACCCACGAGTTCTTTCTTGTATTAAGCCTACATAAAACAACAGAGCTCGTAGCTCCTTGTTGACGCCTCCCCACGTCGCACCGTAACTGTCATGCTAAATTCATCCTATTGGTCGTCCTTCGGAGACCGCCGTTGAATTCTGGTCTGGACTGTTAGTTATCTGCCTTCATGAGTCTTTAGCCTCATCATGTACTTAAAGTTCTTAAAGATAATATTGTTCGTGAAGCTGTTGCATACAGCCACCTATTGAGGGCGTGTTCAGTTGGGTGACAAAATTAAACCTTAAAGTTTTGACTTGTTTGAAACTTTAGGGACGTGCTCTGGCTTCGCTCCGTTGAATTAGTTTCAGACATTGACCCTCAATCGGTTCACCTTGAGACGTCTAGAAACTCAATCTTATTTCATAAAATAGAGTTTTCTGCTGGCTCAGCGTAATCTCGCTACTTCTGTCACTTGTAACGCGATGCAATGCGACGAAACCAAAGCTAGTGTCAGAAGTTTCTGACTAGTCAAACCTCGAAGGCCTAATTTTGGCGCCTAGTCGAAGATAGGGCTTAGCTTAAGTCACGATACATTCGTGGAAGTAACGCATCTTCATTGCCTGAAAAGTTAATATTAAATTGACACTGGACTGTGGAAAGTCGAGGGGACTTTTACGTTAGGGACTTGACCACCTACTTATTAAGTTACCGTTTTTTTACTATCGCTGCCTGTCTGAACATTGCTCGGTTGCGTTGAGTTTCTGTCGAGGTGCATGCCAGTGATGGTGATAGTGCATGACGCTTGTATGAAGGAAATACTTAAACAGCAATGTACAGTGCGAATGTATAACTCGTTTCTTGCCTCTAGCGTGCATTAAAGTATAGTTACTAATTTAGTGAAGGTACTGTTTAGTGGTATTTGCATGATGAATGACTGCTCTTCATGTGATGGGTATCAATCAAACGTGCATGTTATTTGGCTTGGATTAATGAAGTTTATTGAATTAACTTCAAGAAACATCGCAGCGTTCATGAGATTAATATGATACAGTGTCGGTAAAAACTCTAGACCATCCGAAAACATTGAAATTGCAGGAATTCTTCAGAGTGTTCACATATGTAGCGTTTCAGCATGGGCTATGGTATTATATATCACAGTAAATTTATTATGGCGATATCTGGACGATAAGTTCTATAAGTTAATTAGGGCTTCGAATTTATCATTGCAACATTTCACCCACAATTAGGATTAGTGTTCAGTTGTAGATACTCATCATTACTGGTGGAAAATTTGTATCGAAATGTTTGAATCTTGTGGAAAGCTGTTGGAACCACGGCGAGAACAAACTTTCTGAGAATTTAGAAAGCCACCTCATTCTAAAAGCATGATCATGATGGAATCCAAACTACTTTGGGATGCAGTGATATCTGAATATTTCCACGTCTTATTTAAAAATATGCTTTGAAGACTTAAAATCATCATTGAACGCAAAAAACAATAGCGATATGACCAAATATTGTTAATGTGCTATTAATTTTTCAAGAAAGTACTTTTCCTGTAACTCCATTTTATTCAGAAGTTAGGCAGATCTCTGAAGAGTTTGCTGACACTGTAATCGAAGCAAATAATGCTCATAAGTTGGTTTCATTCTAGGAGAATAGGTTTACTGTAATTCTTATTGGTAGGCTTTGAGATGTTGCTGATCAGAATTACTGATCAGCAGCGCGTACAGTTACTTAACGAATTTTAAATTTAATTTTTTGTCGGGTTGTATTGACCTTGATACACACCCGTAGTGAACAGGTTAGTAACAATGCAGTTACCCCCTTAAGGATACAGTAAACGCATACCGTTATGAAGTTCAATGCAACACTGCACTAGTTTCGTGGGAAGTGTATAAAATAAAGTTAATTCAACTTAATTGATCGTGCTCTCTGTGCACCTCATCTTTACTTTCCAATCTAATCTATTGTTTCAGCATCCTAGGTAAAAAATATAAATTACGTAACAGAGCTGGACAATGAGTATTACCTATAAGAAGTGCAAGTATCGCGTGAGCTCAGTAAATTGCCCGTGGAACAGTCTCAACCGACCACTGCAGGACTTGATCTCACCTGTCCCCCAGGGATATGCGCCGTAATGTGCGCTCGCTTGCGTCTAGTTTTCTGCCATGCAGATGAAGGGCATAAGTCCTCGGGACAACAGTCAAATGCCCGAAGTTCTAGCTCGTCATAAACTGCAGCCTTCTGTTGCTGGTGGCATACAGGCAACGAAATCAAATTCAGAGTAGCCTGCCGAGCTAGTAGTTGATTTTGACTGGTGTATATTCTCCTGAGCAATCATTCATCTGAAGCTTCGGCGCTTCGAGTAGCCTAGTGTATCAAGTTCTTCCGTTGATACGCTTTCAATACAACGTGAGATACATAGAGCTGCCTTTGTTTAACTGACGCACACCTAAATTTAAACCCTTTTATCTTGTGTACTATTTTTCAGCTTTTCCTTTTCATATGCTAAGATTTACGCCTCGCTTCACAGGGAGAGATGCGCCGTGTGTATACGCAGCTCGAGGAGCTGCGGGCCAAGACTATGACAAAAGACAACCCGCATATCTCCAAGCGACGTGGCGGTCGCAAGCCTACCCACCGACGATTCTCACTTTCGGTAAGATTAACTCTTTTTTTACACCAATACTTCATTAGGCGGTGTACACACAGAAGAATCTTCAGTAAATGCGACCAAGTGGTGCATCGAAACGCATTTGGTTGTGAGGAGCTAAGAAATAAGCTCTCCATGCTAAAGGTAGTAAACATAGAGAAAACTTTCTAATCGATGCGACAACTACCTCAACCCGGAAAAATTATATATCCAGTGATAGGATACCTCGTTCTGTGGGCATTGTTTCGTGAGAAGAACTTTCATCGCTTGTCTTCACAGCTAAATGTGTATACGCGTTTTACGCTTCTTGGGTAAGTATCATGCGATTTCTACCGGCTTAGGTCGCTGCCAGCAGATGGACCGTCAGGCCCATTCCGAGAGAGGAGCAAAGACTCACGCGCCGGCCCTCAGTGAGCTATTGCCGCTATGTCAATATTTAAATATTTAGGTATCTAAAGGATAACCTCAGCCATGGAGGTGATGGTGCAAGTATGAGTAGCTGCAGCACATTTGAGGAAATTCGTAGACGTTAAGTTAGAAGAGGTATAGAAGATAACGGAATAAACCGGCCGAAGAAGGAGTTAGGCGTTTGAAGTTAATGAGACCTGGAGGAGTTCACAGTTATGGGGGGCACTGCTCAAGGTGTTTGTCTAGACTATTCACGAACGTGTTGACTGTCTGCTTTGTCAACTTCTGAGGGTAGTCTATTCTAAATGTTCACTGGGCAGTACAAAATAACTGCCACATGAGCGTAATTCTTCATCGTGATTTTTCAATATTTTGTTCTTTCGGAGGCGATCATCAACATTTGTTTCGAAAAAGTTCTTTATAGTCGTCGATGTCATACAAGTACTTGACTGTTAGATGCCTCTGAGTCGTCGTTTTTTGCGAGAGAAAAGCCCATCCTCCTGAAGACGACGCTCCAATATATGGTGTCACATTGATGCTCTGCCCAGCATTATTTCCATTTTATCTATGTCTTTATGGCGATGCGAATTCAACAACAAACTCTAGTGTGGGCGCACTAGTGCATCATAATCATATAACGGAAGGAGTACATTTATCCTCAGACTTGTGCTCGAAACTCCTTGTCATGAATCCCAGGACTCTTCATGCTATGGTTGCTTGCCGTGGTCTGTCCGAAAACCTGTGTCGTTACTTTCACTGTCATAATAAGAATATATATACATATATTATTGTAGTAATGTAGTATCATTATGATATTACTGTTGTTGTTGTTATTATCACTGTCATACATTTTCATCGTTTTATATCTTAACAAGATAAAGAAGATAACTAAAGTGCATAATAATCGTGATATTTCAATATTTTGTTCTTTCGGAGGCGATCATCAACATTTGTTTCGAAAAAGTTCTTTATGTCATACAAGTACTTGACTGTTTGTTAGATGCCTCTGAGTCGTCGTGATAAAAGACATAAGTAGATTGAATCATAACATCCTCATTATGACTACAAGTACTTAACACTAAACAGTGAAATGCAGTAACGAGCCCACCATCGTAGTGTTCAAAGAAACGCAACTGCACACACAAAACTAAAATGCAGATTCACAGATAAAATATGGAAATAACCGTAACGTGACTATTAGGCTCGGTAATATGCTTAATTGTATCTTCACTATGAAACAACAAAGCATAGATGTAAAATGACTTCTAGCCCTGTCATCAACCTGCTAATGAAACTTTCGTAATGATTATATGAAGATGATATACAGTACTGTTGCCACCATATAGCTAACCAACTGCGAGGCTATATACAGTACTGCCAGGCGATATACAGTACTGTCGTCACAGTATAACCAACTGCCAGGCCCGTTATTGGCCCATTTGCTTCCAGTGGCAGTTTGTGTTTGCTAAGGTATGGCTACTATCCTTCCAGACCAGGATATTTGTAGGTGATTTTTGGAAGACTAGAGGATGGCTGGTAATGGTGGTATGCATTACTAGAGGATGGTTACCGATAGTGAGGTCAGAAGCCATCCTGTAGTGCTAGCAAGCATTCCCATGCACTTTAGTAACGACGAGTCGTCACTGGACGGTATATTAATGCTCCCAAGAAGCTTAAATGTTACGAATAAAGTTTTACTATTTGTGTAACTGCTGCTGCATTAACGCGCTTTTATGTTTTCCTCTACACCGGCAGAACCGCAAGGGCAGCAAAGATAAGGTAAGGCTTCACGTATCGTGACTGATGTGTTTAGAGCTTCCTTACTTTATCTTTACAACTTATTAGAGGTGCCGTACAGTTAGCAGTGTGCCTATAAGTATGTTAGTTTTCCTTTCTTTCATAAGTACCACGCATGCACATTCTGTAAGCGGAGATTTCATTTCATGTTAAGTGTATTCAATTCATAATCACATACATTCAGCCTTCAGTAACTCATTCATAAAAATGGGCCTTCAGAATTAGATAATTATTCCATGATTACGTATTCTTATCATGCAAAAACTTTGTGTTCGACTCATCATTACGTATAGTTATAATAATGAATATATTCTTATCCGCATATTTCATGTCTCACGCAGTTTATTCAAGATTATCTAATTTAATAAACAATTAATTCTATAATTGTTTTACTTTCATAAATCTCACACTTTATTAATGATAATCTGTACTTCCTCATATTACGTTCTTTCAATGATGAAATACATTCCTAAACAATACATTCAATTCATGATAATGAATTATGAACTTTACACGAATTATGAACTTTGTCCATTATAATCAATGAAAGTGATAAATCCTTTCGTAAACTATTATTTACAGCTTTTTCTTAAGCTCGTAATTCCGCTATAAGCTAATAACACAAATGCAGCGATCAAAGTGTCCCTTTTGAGCACTCAGATTAACTGGTATTGAATATAAATTGCATTGTTTATGGATGTGTCTGCTAAAATTAAAAATATTTATTCCGTAAAAATATAAACTAGGTTTTAAAATGTTTTAATTATACATATAGTGAATTTTTATGTGAACGCCATACAGAATAATACCTATCTACGAGGTAAATGTGTGAATGAGGCAAATTACAAATACATAACAATAACTAGTACACCTCGTGGCGTAAGACCATCACCCGCATTGCAAGGTGGCAAATTCAACGCAGATATTTTTAATGGCCAGCTAATCCTAGTTTCTCATGTGGATGCTTTGTCCAACAAGGTTAGGGCACAGCCCCCGTTAAGATCTCTTAAAAATTACATAGAAAAAATCGAACGCCTCATGGCGTAAGACAACCTGCCGCGGTGGAAGTAAATTCAATGCCGTTATTTTTGATGGCCAGCTGGCCTAGTATTTTGGCATGGTCACATCTAGGTCAAACCACTAAAATCCCTGCAAAAATTATGAACATTGCTCAACTCCTTCTACCTGTTTTTAGGTGGACAGACCAGACAAATATATACATATCTATACAAATATATATACTTCAATTTTCAACGAAAACAGTTATCACCTCTCTCATTTCGTTCGCGGGTGATAAACATTACGGGGAAGTTTATTCTTCAGTAATATTTTACGTGCTGATAAATTTATTTTTGAACTGCTGTTGAGTTCCTACAACGTAAGAACACCAGCAAGTTCTACCCGTTTGCTTATAAACAGTATTGAAAAGTATCTCAGAGAGCAATCTGTCTTTATTGCTAAAATATACATGAGGAAAAAAAAAATCATTTCTAAGAATAAAAATAAAATCAGTCTGAGAATAAAGAGTTAAAGAGTCACTGTAAGTACTTGCTCATGTCATCACATGAGCTGCCCATACAAAGAAGAGAAATCTAAACTTTGTACTTCTCAAAGCGAACACAGCTAGGCATGGGTTGCATCTTTTTACAAAATACGTAACTCAAGAATCAGCTAAATACAATACTTGCCAAGTACACAAAACTTGGATTACCGCTACAAATAAAAATGAACTAGAAAAATCTGTTTTCAAAGAGAAATCTGAGTACGAATATGACTATTTAAAACCATTGTGAAGTAGTGTCTGGCCAGAAATTATTTGATAAAACAGTTCAGCTTAAAAAAGCGAACGTTGGTTTGCTATGCACACTTAAGGTCAATTTAAGTTCTGTACATTTTGATGCTTAAGTGTAAAAGATGATATTATCCTAATTTGATTCTACTGTATTTTGTAGTATGTATCATATTTATAATGTTGTGATTGCATTTATATATTGGTATTTCGAAGAACGGAGAATGAGACTAATATTTAAAAACTTCAAATGTGTTACCTTAGTATCGTTTGTAAATATAGGTTAAATATTATCTAGACAGTTTTCTAGCATGCACTTACTACGAGTAGTACCAGTTCCGTGACGCACATTGCATTAAGAATGGAAGACCAAGAGCGAAATTAGGACACTGTAAAACTCATAAATTATGAAGGTTTTCATTATCATGAATTTAAGTGTTTTGTTGGCGATCTCACTTCATATTCTATCTTTCGACTGATGAAAACGAAAGGCATGAATTGAAATTAAAGCTTAATGGAATTTTGCCTAAATTCAGCTGGTTCCGTTACGATGCAAATTGTATACCATGCCAACGAACCACTGGACCATTCTAGTTCTTTCCAGCGAATTGAACATACCCGTCAAAAATGCAGTAAATTCTCATTTCCCATGGATACTATGTCTTACTTATATTGAACTTAGTGTTTCCCTCATTTGTTTCCGCAGTGCAAATGCTTTCAGTCGATGACTTACAGCTTGTCGGTGTACTGCGGCATCAGAGCATTGGCTCTGGATGAAGACCTTTCTATTGTTTAATTAATGCCATGGTTGGAACTAAATTTTCACTGCTTGTATATACAAAGGTTTGTCTTATTTAAACTTAGTATTTAAAAATCACATATATAATTCCAAACTGATGTGGGCCTTTACTTTTCTATTACATTATCATCGAAGTAGTTAAATGTAAGAAGATGTAGGTAGGTTAGTGAGCGCACACCATGTATGCAGCCAGCTGAAGGAGAGCCCACGTTTATAAATTACTGCGTATCATGCGCACTTGATTGCCCTGCAACAACAAACTTTTAGCAATGTTCAGCACAATAGAAAGTGAAATATAACTTATTGGCTGCAGATATGTTAATTAAGCATCAGTATGAACAGGTGTCAGTGGATTTGTTCTCGACCTCCTCCGTTGTCTGAAGATTTTACCTCCAGAGAATCTGCAGGTACTGTGCGAGAACCGAAATACTCTGTGCACCTGCTGGAACCTCTTCTGGCAGATTTTCAAACTTCTTAACTACTTCTTGCTCGCACAAGTACAGCTATAATTTTGTAGTTTGTTCTTTCACCGAGGAAAAATATCCGATATATTGTCAATATTGTTTTGTATTATATGCTATCAATATTTCCGCAGCTACTTATGACAAAAGCTTTCCTCTTAATCAACTGTTTTGTATTTAAAATTTTTATCCAAGTAACTTTTTTCTTGCTATATACTCATTGTCCATTGTAGATAATACCTTTATTTTACAGTTTTTACATGTTAATAGTCACAGAACCAGTGAAATCTGTCTTTAGTACGAGGCTGACATTGATGCACATGTGATCTGGTTTTGGTCAGGTTACAGCAACACTCTAGTCTAGTGATTTGCTCACTGGTTAGCGTAGGCTATATCTCCTAATTTTGTTCAACATTTATTCTTTATTGAAGCACGCTAGCAATGCTATGGTTTTCGGCCACTTGTCTGTACTGTAAAGTAAATATCTGTGCGTAATTTTGTTGGTTATTTTAGCTCATTAGTAGCCCTATATCACTTTCCATGAAGAATCGTCGTAAAGACTTTCAAAAATTGTCACTGCCGCACATATGTATTTTGATCAAGTGTAAAACATATGTTTGTAAAGCTGTAAAGTCCAATATTTACTTGAAGAAGAATGAACGAATGTTTTTGGAAAATTTACCTTACGGTGCGGCCTATCCAGTTATCGTGAAGTACTGTATTAGAGTACAACTTCCTACTTCAGAGTAGATAGGTTTTAAGAGCGAAGCGAAAGTAAGTAACAGCGAAAGGTTAAGCGTTACGAGTACCTCCTACATTTGCTTTGTCTATCATATTCCCATCCAGCGGAGCACCTTCCCTTCTCTGATCTTTTATCCAAGTGTACAGCAGTGTTTTCATCATATGAATAACTGAATAGCGTGGACGGAAAGCATTTTTGTGATTTCTGTTGAAACAGACGTAGTGCAAGCTTGTATGTTGTTTACATTGCTTTTTAGTATAACCCACTGTCGCTTCACGTAAGCTGCAGTCTCTAGCATTTTTCATCACTCCCTTTTCTTCGTTAAATTGATTTAGAACGTTTAATTTGGTTTAAGAATTTTTTTTTTATTCTCTTTAGATACGCATTTTTCTTCAGTACTCTCACAATTGGTCACTTTCGTTATGGGTGTCATTTTACTTATACACATATTATAAAAACTGAACTAACAACAACTCAATATAACAGTTTACCCATGGTATAACTAAGTACAGATAGCCCCATCGCTTGACCAGTTTGCGACTCTTCTGCGCCTCTCGCTTCAAAACGTCATCTGGAGACCTCGAACGCGACTGGTGCCGTTCTTGTGTTTATAGAAGCTACGTAGAGAAAAAAAAAATCAATTATCGACTGTTTCCGTGTTTTTTTTTTTTTTTTTTTTTTGCGCGAAAGCTTGTGAAGAACCGACAGTGGACTTCTTTAGATGCTTTCAATATAAATATCTGCCCTCAAAGATGATAAATCGGCAAGTTTTCGTAGTAAATTTGCCTTAACTGTTCTCGACATTTTTCCCGTGAAATATGGGTAATGATAGGCTTCTTCTGTGGCTATTCAGGAAAAATGCAGCAAACATGAAAATTTATCCTCTGAAACTGTATCCGAGTATGATCAGATTAATATCTTCATGCCTTAGCATCTGCACACTATTGTATAGTTACATAACTTGGGCGCAAAGCGACGTACCTGCCTTCCCTCTTATATCTTTCAACTGAAGAACTTGAAGCGGCTATAGCTAGCATACCATTGGTTTGCAGTAACTTATTTATGCATGAAATAGCGTCACTACTTCCAATTCTTGACCTTGCACTTTTACACCAGCTAGCTTATCTAATGTTTTATCTGCGAGCTACAGCTATCGAGAAGCTACACCTTCTGAGCTCTGACGTGAAGTTTAATGTAGTATTCCTGATTTATAACAAAAAATAGAAAGGGAACCATGTGAATAAATTCTCTTCTCGGGAAACGTATATATAGCTTTATTGTTATTATTAGCAGAACAAGTACAAAAAAGATAATAGGCCACGTTGGATATTGTGGCTATCTCGTCACCCTCTGTTGAAAACCAATAGGTCAAACTTAGCTCACGTTGTAGATGGTGGCAAAGAAAAGATTCCTAAAAAAATTATCAACAGATGAGCAGATAATCAACGAGTCAAAGGATAAGATATTCTCATCTATTATTTATAGGAACGAAAGAAACGGGGGAGTGGGTTCATTGCAGCCATTGTTTTTCTGCGCCTTATGTTATTCCGTTGATGATGCAGCCTTCGGTCGAGTAAAAATTTCGACAGATGTTTGCTATCTTGACGCATCGATCAGTGACTTTAAGTTTTAGGTGACGTTTGACTGCCTAGAAATTAGGAGCCATTTCACTGCATTTCAGCCAACGGAAGGAAGGATCATTCAGTTCAGTAAACTGAAACCGGGAAGCGTTCACCTCCTTCTGTCTTTATAAGTACCAGTCGTCGGACATCCTTCGTAATTAAATTTACTAAAGTATGATCAATGAAGAATCATCGTATATTTTTCGCTTTCCTTTTTGGCTGTTGGGTACAATTGTATATTTACATTTTTCTTGTAACGCTATGATGCAAACAGTCGGAAAGTACGTCAGGTTGGAAAGTTTGATGAAATTTAGGAGGCCTGAAAAATAATGCAATTTTTTATTTCCCAAAGGTAAAATGTACGCGTTGCCGACGTCGGATTAATTATGTACGGTAACATGCCAAGATAACAGTACGAATTTTATTTTTAAGGTAAAAGCTTTATTTGCACTGGACTTAGGATGTGCAAGTTCAGTAGATTCAGCAAGGAAAAGATAAGATATTCCTTAGAGCAGAACGAAACGAGTAACAAAAACTAATCTTTCCCTGGTCAAATTATTATCTGACCTGATTTCACAGCGGCACTCTCCACAAGTAAGTAAACAAATGCACAGTATGCGAAAAATATGCTGTAGGATCTTGCTGTATCTACCATTCGTAAATCTGTAACTTTCTATTAACAGAACTCACTCTAATATCCGATACTTGCGTGCAGACTCTGGCCCGGAGTCGAGGCACAGTTGCCATGGACTGCCTGGAGGTGGAGAATCGCACCCCCGAAGACTCCGTGTGTTCCATGGAAGGTCCATCCGGCATGTCAGTCTACGCCGACTGCCCTTCTACTTTCTCCGATATCAATGAACCTCAGATCTCCTATAAAACCTAGACTCTTAGATTCTCTCTTTTCTCTATATAGTCATATGCATTTCGACACCGGTTAATGAGCATTGAACCCTTCACTCCTATTGCAAATAAAAAACAATATATCCTTGATGGATGGGACCGTTCAATGTCATGCTCTGAGTGTGCTTAGCAGTGTTGGGCATTCTATCATTTCCCAAAACTTCCATTATGTTTAACTAGATAACCTTTTTAAGTGTTAGTTATCGTCATCAATTGGGATTAGCTAAAGACATTTTGATGATAGTATTGGGTAAAGAAATGATCAGACTTGAGCGTTTTGTACAATATTTTATTGTAGAAGCGCTTTCGATAGATTCCTGAACACAATATCATCGACAAGAAAAAAGTTTAAAACAATGCAGTCAGTACAGATTTCGGTAATTGGAGTTTTGGGAAATAAACGAAAGCCCAATGCTGGTGTTTAAATAAATGTTGAATATAGTACTTGGCATAGATATTTGTCGAGGTGTGATTGTGTCCGTGCTCCGGTTCGCTCGAAAAGTCGTGCAGATCGCGCCCGACGGCGATGTTCTGCGAGTCGTCCATGACTGGCTTGGGCCAAGTCCATCACCCGTAAATTACGGCTGACAGCGAAATGTTTTTATATATTCATATCTAGAAAAGCAGTAGTGTTTCATAAAAGATATTTATAACTCATTTGAGAGAAATTTACGCTTAGTTAAATGTTCTAGTTCAAGTGAAAGGCCGGCTGCGATGCATAACTTGTGCGTGTTCAGTACGATATGGAACGCATTTTATTCGCCTACAGCAATATGTCAGTGTTCCCTCATGCATCAGCCTCAACTGTGTTACTGCGCATAGAAGAGGCCGCGGTTGTACCTTACTCGCGTTGCTATGCTGTAGAATTATTGTACTCTTTTACGTCTAAGATATTTACCAATGACTCGGCCCGCATGTAATTTAAGAGAATGTATATTTTTTGTTTCGAGTTAGACTCCAGTATCTCACAAGACGGGAGACGATTGAAAAAATTTATAGCCTGATTTTTTACTGGCCCATGTGAGAGTGTGACGCAGAAGACCATGACGCGACTACCATGGGACGTGATAGAAGGGGGACGTCACGAAATTTCTTTCTTTCCCTACAGGTCGTGTATTGAAGATACCTTGCTGAGTAGGGCTTTACAGTATAGGAGGGTGCGGTACTTTTTGGCACCGATTTTTATGGCAACATGCTTTTGGTGCCTCGTTATTTAGGTGCCGAATATTTTGTCGCTGATTGAAACTAAAACAGCATATATGGACTAGATGAAATTAGTGTAAAATGTTTTATGCTACATTAATATCTAAAAAAATATTGAAATAGTCGTACAATACATAAAATGCGCTCGTTAACTTTTCACAACTTAAAAAGATAACATCAACACAAATATTGCCTAAAGTGTTTTATTTAATGCATCTCGTGATTGCACGCAAATATTCTAACGCTTTTTTTTTCTAGCATAACGTAACGCAGTTGAAGATAAGCTGCAACGGAGATTTTCATTATTTTTATCACATATTTGGGTAATATGAGGTATTTTAAGACTTATTTCATGAATGACGTTTCCCTTGCAAATGCTTATTTTTTTAAATATTTGACTTTGAAGTTCCCATTGCCTTTCATAGGAAAAAATAACCGACGAGCCCATAGGATCCTAAACTAACCCAAACTAACATAAGATTACCCAACCCAATCTTACCTCACCTTACTTAACCTAACCTCACCTAAGTTCCTATGGGGTTGCCGGTTATTTTTCCCCATAGAAAAACAATGGGAACTTCAAAGTCAAATATCTTCGAAAATTAAGCATTTGCTACGAAACGGTCATTCATGAAAATTCTCTAAAAAATTTCATATTACCTCAATAAGTGATAAAAATCGTAAAAATCTCCGTTGTAGCTAAACTTCACCCTTACCCCTAACTTATCCATACCTAACCTAACCATGCCTAACCTAACCTAACCTAACCCCAAACCTAAATAATGGGCGCCAAAAAACCAAAGCGCCAAAAAAATCGGCGCCAAAAGTCCCACTTCGTATATAGTATGATGACAACGTTTCGGCTGCTGTTTACAAAACTCATATCCGTATGATCCGTGCGCAGTACTGATGCGCACGTTGATGCGTTCGTTTGCTAAATGCTAATCCTATCATCGGAATGCTTTGTGTAGCTTAGTGATCCATATCTCCACAGGTCAAGATTTCCTTTTCGCTCAAAACTATAGATGTAACTTCCTCTATTGTAATGCTCAGTTATTGTGAGTTTTGTTGGGCTAACAGCATCACAATACCCTGGCCGTCATGCCGAGACCACGCTATACAATCGGACCCTCAACCTGACCAGGGGACGTGCTACTCTGCTACGTCGTTCATAGCATCGTGTCTGCACTGCAGACCTTTACTGCGTGCCAGAATGACGTGCGAGCTGCCCATCCGCTCATCAAGCTGAGTGTACGAATGTACTCGTGGAATGTGACGTCGGTTTTTCAGCTGATCTACCAATGCTGTTAGCCGTTCTGTAGCTCCGTTGCTGTGGAGCGGCAACCCCAAAGTTCGGGTAACTTTGTCTTAAATTCTCTTAATTATTTTTCAGTAGCTACTTCCTCTCGACAAAGAGTTGACATTTACGCTACACTCAGAAAAATATCGTGCCAACATATGCGCGTCCTTCCTTGCACCGATGGAAACTGTCTGCCATGGCGTAGTGGCGCAGCATGGGTAGCGCGCACTTTTCCGTCAGTACGCGAGGTGCGTCAGTATAGGGACAATACTTTTTTCAGCATAAAAGATTGCACTGTTTAACGCCCAGCATTATTTTGTAATAGTACCACTGAATTACTTGGGCTTTTGCTTAGCTGAACCGATTGCAATGCTTATGTGGCACTCAAGTAAGCACAGAATTAAGTAACGTTACTCTGTTCGCGACACAATGGCGCACAAGTGTTCAAATGGAACATCAGTGGTACTCTGTTCCACGGTGGCCAGTCCCTCAGTATTTCTGTACTCTCTTTATTACAGCTACTTGTAAGATTCATTTTCAACTTAGAACTTAATGACGCAGTGTCATCCGATACCGAGAGCGAAGTTGCAGATGCTAGAGTCCCGTTTTTCATCACGACGTCCGAATATTACAATAAAAATTATTCTTACCATGCAGCAGAGTTTTGGTCAGAATGCACCAGCGGTTTTGATATTAACAAGTTGGGGTCAGGAAGAAGTACGTACGTGACCAACTCGTCTTGTGAACCGTAAAAAAGTAACGAAAGTCGGCGGACGGAGGTCCTCTCACATTCACTAACATTCCTGGTTCTTCATTACGTTCTCAACATTATATTCAACAACCATACAGGCATTCCTTGACTTGACCGAGTAGTTGGGTAATGCGCAGTTCCAAATTCGCGCAAGTCGAGTATCACACATTGTTTTCTATAAATAAATTATGGGATAACTACTTAATATTGCTATGTTAAAGAAACACAGAGAAGCTATATTGAAATAACTTTATTTCTATTTGCAAACAAAAAACTTTTATTAGTGACTGCTTTCTATGAATACAGTTTACAGAAAAAGTGCTAATTGTTTAATAATAGTAAACAGTTAGAAAATAGAAAAACACTGCGCGAATTTTAACTTTACTAATTCAATTTATCAAACTTATTCTTATTGCATAGTTCGTCTTCAATTGCATACTTCAGTTATCTTCAATAACCGCCCAAGTCTAGAATGCAGTTTGCGCAACTGGAGCACTCTGTATAAACCATTTTAGCTCGGCAAGTCGAATTCCCGCTAGTTGAACGCGCGCAGGTCGAGGAATGCCTGTAGATAAATATAGTTTTGTTACACTGGAACGTACAAATAGCAATTTTGAAGACGTATAGAGATGTGTTAAGCTCAACGCCGTCAACGGTGATATGAAGTTGGTTGATGGCGGAAGATTTTTTAAATCAAGTTGCCTCGAATGAGTTGCTAATATATATGATTTCTGTGTTATATTGTAAGTAGTTATTCGTGAGTATTTAGCTATGCCAAGCGTAACGTAAACTAAGAATAAGAGACACTGTCAGTAGCTGTCGGTGCTGCAGTAGCTTGCCTGCACTAAGATAAGTTACCTCAAAACCAGCGCGCCTGCCCCTTTACCGAAGACTTCCGCAGGGTTTTCACTCGTTGGCACTGTATTTACCGTGTCTCCTGAAAAATGCCCCCAAAATTACCCTGCCTCCCAACAGTTGAAAACAAACCTGTATTGTTATTTAACTGCATAATTAATTGTATAGGGCGTCTCTTATCATTTGTAACATCTGATGACCCGGGAAATAAGGTAGATGCCGAGTTGTATGAGCACGCCTATAGGCGAATGTTGCCCTTCAATGCCCGGGTAGGAGCGCTGGTTTTTTAATAATACTTCGCTCAGCGTGTTTTGTGAAGCTGTGTAAAGGAATAAGTTATTCCTGAGCAGCGCGTGTGAGCCTAGCGCCATGTTGTGGAAGGTCCTCAGAATTACGCCTGATATTCGTGTGGCCTTGCTAGCTCCTCACGTCGGATGATATAGAAAGCCTTAGTTAAATCCTTAGAATAAATCTCCAATTCTTGTTTCATCAGCGCCACTTTATGCGGTAATCTTTTGACTTAGAGAAATGTAGAAAATGTCTTTGGCATTCAATTCAATATCCACATTCCAGAGTGTTGTCCTTGGCCGGCGCTGTGCTATTCTGTGCTCAGAGTCTCGAAGAGAGAGTAGGAAATAAACTTTTCGCTTATACACATTACGTAACGCCTATCCAACTGTTACCTCAATATCAACAATTATAGATTTACACGTTCACTGCTTGTGAATCATCTTACCTCCGTATATAGTGCAAAATTTCTCCTCTTGTTACGTATGCATTTGGCCAATTCACCGCTATAAATACTTGTACTTTCTAAGATAGGCGCGTCTCAACCGTAGACCTTAGTACCAAACACGGGCTATATATGTAACACAGTGCACTGTTCACAGTCGGAGGTTCTGCGGCGTATTGCCATCACTATCCTGTTTGGGCTACCGTATATCACTACCCTATTTTGTGAAACGAAGGAACGTCGGCTTAGCTATTCATTATAACTCACTACCCTATTTGGGCTGCCATAACCCGAAAAACGTTTGCCTGGACCCTGACTGACATGAACGAGGTCACTCTGTACGTGAGCGGTTGTCGATGGCTTCGCTATTTTTGAGCGGCGGATGACACTGGCGAGGTACAGCAACTCTGGGGTTGTGAGGGCTTCGTAACTTACTTTAGTAGTAGTTAGACTTTCTCAGTATCATTTTATATAGTCACTTTTCTTCGTTCCCTGTCTATTCTCCTACTTTTAATAAGTCTTCTGTGGCCACCCAACTTGCTGCCAGTGCAGCTGCGCTGTTCTCTATACAGGAGCGCAGTGTTTAATAAATTCAAAACCCTTCCTAATATTGCATTTTGTATTTGGCCTATGACGCTGCTGTCTCGCAATCCATGTCTCCTCAACGGCATGTTTTATATGGTCAATAGGCTGTCACTATAAACGTTTGAATAAAATTGTATCTTTAGCCCTGCACGGTGACAAGCAAAGCCAGCTTTATAACACACACTGGGAATCTTCTCTGATGTACGTTGCTGATCGTTATACAAAATAATTGTCATGTATAATTGATATAGGTTGATTACTAGAGAATCTCACTCGAAGAATAAAAAGTAGAACCAACGTCGTAATTAAAAACTTTTTTGCAAACGTTTCGGATTACACTGAACCCATCATCAGTACATTGGAAACAGAAGGAGAAGATTTTTACTTCCGCCAAAGAGGTTATGTTTTCGTCGTGTTTGTCTGTGTGTTTGTCTGTCACCAAGATAACTCAAAAAGTCATGAACCGATTTGGATGAAATTTACAGGGATTGTTAGGTATGTTAGGAGGAACAGATGATTAACTTTTGGTGAAGATATGTCCATCCTTTTGTTTGTCTGCGTCATTTTTCTCGATGCTATAACTCAAAAAGTTATGGATGGCTTGTGATGAAATTAACATGAGTTGTTAGGTATATAACAATGAGTCGATGACCAAATTTTGGTAATGATCCGTCTGTTCGTTTGTCACTGTTTTTAATTTTATGCTTGTTAGCACAATAACTCAAATAATAATGAATGGATCTTTATGAAATTTATAGGAGTTGTTAGCAATGGTAAGAGACACGAATGATCAAATTTTGGTGCAGATCGGTTGATTCGTTTGTATGTTTGACTTATATTTGTGGTAACGTTTGTTAACAGTATAACTCAAAAAGTTATGATCGGATCTCCAAATTAAATGAACAAGCTGTTAACATAAAAAAGCACAAATGATTAGATTTTGGAGTTTATGCAAAGAAAATTATGGTTTCAGAGCCAATTTGAATTTTTGCTACCGTTGGCTCCCTTGGCTTAGGTATACGCTCTCAGAGTGCTCTAGTTAGTACATGAATCAGAAAGCGAGATAAAATGTAGCAGCAATGAATCACGAACCTAACTTAGAATTTGCAACGGGACTGCAGATGTTCGAGTATTTGGAGATTGTTTTTCACGGTTTATTTTTATTGGTTCTAATACACTAAGTTCTTTGCCATTACTTATTGTACCTATGATAAAAAATCATAAATTGTTTATGGATGATTGGCTTCCTGACTGTGACTCCTAATGGAAGACCGGACAGGTTTGTTTAGCACTACTCCGGTTCTCCCTGAGACCCCCTTATGCTGTGCACAGCGCATAAACATCTGCAGCAGACCACTACCGATCTACAGCATGCATTTGTATACAACTGACGAACATAACAGCACTTTGTATCAATACGCTGATACATGGATCCTATTGTCTTACAATTACGATAGAAGAAAATTGGATTTACTTCAAATAGGGATTGTCAAATTACAGATGATATTCATTTCTCTAATTTCCTTGAATTATACAAAAAAAAATGGTAATTGCAAAGATAACTTCTACTTAAGTAATATTGTATGGGTTTAGTCGAAAAAAAAACTACAAATATCTGCTCGTACTCATTCCATGGTGTTGCGTTTTGCAGACTCTAATATTTTATAACTGTGCTGTAAAATTATCCGTACACGTTAGCGTAATGAACGGACGAACGTCGAGAGAAATGAAGCGTTCTAATACGACGTATCGGGCACCGATGGTAATCCATGGCGTGCCCATGCATACAGCACGCTTGTTGCCTCATACAGCACGCTTGTTGCCTCATACAGCACACTTGTTGCCTCATACAGCACGCTTGTTGCCTCTTTTGGTGCTCAGTGCACATTTTTCGAAAACAAGACTTTTCTGGTTGAATAGAGTTATCGAGGTGCCAAATGATTTTCTTCAAAAAAGTATGGGAAAAACACACACATACACACACACCTTTACTTAATTATGTCAGCAACGTATCAGTCGGTGAGACTCTCGATGGCTCAGTTTGCTGCCCAACAGTGCAAGCAGTAGCGGCGTGACATGATGTAATATAGAGTCACTTGCAGATCTGTGTTTGATGCTTAAACATATATGGCACTTTAAGAAACAGAATATGGCTATACGAGTCCACCTGTGCGTAATTCGTGTAACACTCAGATGTGGTAAAGCTCTAGAGAGGTCCAGTGGTCATTGCGTCTTTGAATAATATTGATGTTTCATACTGTTGTGTTCATTTTACTATTTCCACATCTGCGTTATTTATTATTCGTGAAAATGTGAACTGTGAAGTTGGAAATATCTGTTTATTGTAGATTGGGTCAAGAAATTTTATTATTTTATACATATACTGCTGGCTTATACACTACCATTGTTTATTTTCCGTAAGCTTCGTAAAAGCATCGTAAGCATCGTAAAATACAAACACATAGGTATGAGACGCTAGATATTTGGCGAATAACTCATGTCGTATGCGGACATACTGTAACTGAAGGTCGGTCAGTCAGTCGCTTTGTCCGAGATGGTCGAAAGAGTATAAATTTGCTGCTTCCCCGTCCAGAGGCTCGTTTGCATTCTTCTTGCAAGAGCTACGGGACCTGAAGTGTGGTCTCAGTGCAGTCAGAAAAGAGATCTGTTCAGCAGCATGTTCTTAACCTAAAACCTCATATAGGCTGTCTGTAATCTGTTCTAGGGATCATATGGCGCGATGTTTACATGTTGCATGAATTACCATGAATTTTTTAACAATGATACCGAGAAACTAAGAACGTACGAATACACCAGGGTATGAGAAAATCAACGGGTAAGCCACATAGATAAAATAATATGAATTATTAGAAACACAATCCGGGATCAACTATGTCATACCAGTGGTAACTACCGCATTTACAATCATTTTCAAGAAGCTGAAATACCTATAATAGGATAGATAATAACATTACCTTCATGAGTGATGGACAGCAGGTGCTTAAAATGATTACCATTTGCTCTGTACGGGTGGAGGTTGATAGTTCATGAGGTTATATGTACCCTGATGTTAACAGCTGCACCCTAGTTGAGGAGCGTTTTTTTTTTTTTTTTTTTTTTTTTNTTTTTTTTTTTTTGAGGTAGTAAACGCCTCCTGAAGGATAAGAATGGATGAAGGAAAATTAATCCAGACGATAGGATTAGCGGCCTAATACGTCAGATCTACGAACAAATAGTTAGTTTTGTGGTGGTGTAATATCCAAGCGTTGAAGCACGTGGTTTAGTTTGCTACTTATATTATTATTTGCACAGTAAAGCACCAAATTGTGCCCACCGAGAACCGAGCAACTCAGACCTGCCCATTTTTTTCTTGTGAAAACCTATACCCCCACACCAACAATCGCTAATTTTTCGAAAGTACATTAGTCTGTCTTAGATAGAAAACTTTAGTATTTGATCGTAGTTAAACGCATTAGAGATTGCTGACGTTATGTAAATAATTATTCTATGTACCACAATATGGTTACATTACGCCATATGTTCTGTAGCTGGAGCTACAGTATTTAAGCAAATGAAAGCACTAACTCCTACGGGTAAAGCGTAAAATTTATGATTCTGAGAAAAAGTACTGTGCTTGCGACTGCCTTCAACAGGTACTACTGCAGTCTTTCGATGGATACATCAATAACCATAAACCATCATCGCTGAAGGATTTTCTAGCATCCTTTTGAGAAAATTTCCCGTGCGCTAAGACCTTAAGTTATTTTTTCTAAATTCCACACCTCGTGTGTAATATGCACCTCTCTAATTGTGTAAAGTAGAAATTTGAGCGACCTCTGCAATCCTCATCAATTGAAGCATTTGACATTGAGACAGACTCCATGAGAAGCGAGACATTCCACTGATGCTCAAATGTACTCTTATATCTAGCAGCTTGTTTCTGTAATTGCCATCCATAGGAATTTTCCATTTTGACTCCAGTTTGCTGGCTATTGCACTATGCACTAAGCTATAGCAATTAGTTAAGTAATTTCTTGTCACATTAAACCAATGCTATAATCATAATTCTTGCTCATGACCACCCATTAATAATATATAATTTTATATAGCTTATGCAATATACTATGCATTCTTCTGACAGTGTTATTTATTACTTGAGCTGTTACAAACCGGTATCGAAGTTCTCCATTCTCCGTTTTCTCTAAGTCCTGCTCTCGTTTTGTATAATTTTCAGGGAATAACTGGGATATTCCGAAGAGCGCGTAATTCGGTCGAACTCACTCCGACCGAGTTACGTTGGAACGAATGTGAGGGCAATCTGGTGCTTTTTTGTAATTTTCAACGCTTTGGAAGTCACAAGAAAAAATGCATTGTGGTGGACATAGAAGTTCAGTTGAATAGTTAATCAGAGCTTGGTACAAGAAACTAACTTTACGTAGAGAGTCTGACAGTGTGCGGTAGAAAGTACAGTCGCTTATTGCTCTGGCATCACTGAGTACTCCACCCCCTACCCGCCAAATCTGCTAATTCTTGTCTGGCTTACCCGTTTATATTCTTATACCCTGCAACTAGCTATTTAGTATTTTTCTTAGAAGCTGATTATTCGCTTCTCCTCAAACGATATTTGAAAAGCTCTACCATTCTGTTATAAATGCGGTCAGTTATTGCATATCAAACTTGTGAGCATGTTTCTCGCAAGCGCTGCTTGGAATGAACGAGAAAATCCACCAAATTCGAAGAGGAGGCCATGGCTGACTGCTACTTTAGTAGTGCATGTGTGGTTTATGTTGTCTCATGACCTATAACAAAAGTTCTATTAGTAAGAATACCGCTTGATTGCTACGAACATATGATAGTTACTGCTCTTGTATCGTCTCAGTTGCTGAATGAGGAGTCTTGACAGTCCATTCCTTCAGATATTCTTCACAGTACCACATGATACGATAACTGTATCTATTCTTGCCGTTTGACTTGAGCTTTATTTGATTTAACTTTGCGTAATGTGTATGCATGAAGGTATGAGCGTACCACCTTAGCTCCCAATTTTTGACCAGGTTTTGTTAATGTCCAGAACCGTACTTGCTTTCTCAGGTGGATGACTCTGTGTTATTCCCACCGAACGGTCACGTTCTAGCATACATTGTAGGCGACGTATTACTCTAAAAATTTGTTCGCTTTCTTTAGTCCCATTAAGCACCCATGTAATGTCGCTGCTGTCAGTAGGATCATTTGGTTGAATTTGTAAAGCCGTTGATAACAGTCACGGGTCGTCTGAGATGATGCACTTTTTGCATTACATGATGTACTGTTCTTCACTTGAAACACTAAACCTTGAGTATGTAACTCTTAAATTGGAAAAATACTACATCGTTATATAGAGTCATCGACCAATTTTCTGATCCTTTGCTTTCTCATTCGAAGTACTTATTCTACTGTAAATAAGCAAGTTCTTTCACTATTTCTTGTACTATTCTTATTCGTCTCCACTTTCGTATATCTCTGGTTCCCTTTTAAGCTAGTAATCTTGTTTATTTAAGTTGAAGACCTAGATGTATAAATTCTGGTTACTGTGAAGATGTTATTCTATAAATAGTACGGTTACGCAAATTAGAAAAAAGTTTCTATTGGAAAATATAGAAAGATGTCATTTTACTCTTTCATTTATCCATCCAGATACAGCAATCTTCGTACGGAGAACAGAGGCAACCCTGTTAGGGCTCCCGCACATTCACAGTAGCTCCCGAAACCCGAGGGAGGTTGCTGTAGCCTCCCGAGCAACAATGGAGAAGGGCATCACGTGGGGCCCAGGTTAGAAAAACATTGGGGCCCCACGTGGGAAGCCCATATGGTTTCCAGCTCCTTTTTTAAAAACCGTTTTTGAATGGAGCCCATGTGGGAAACCCAACATTGCCTATGCCTATCCCAGCCGGGCCCCATGTAGTGCAATCCACATGGGCATGAGGAGAGATGTTACCAACGGGGCCCATGTGGGAAGCCTGTATGAGTCCCAGCTGGGATGTGGTTGGGCAAGTGTTGGATTTACCACATGGGATACATTCGAAAACGGTTTTTAAAAAGGAGATGGGACCCATATGGGCTTCCCAGCTACTTTTCCAAAAAGTTTTTGGATGGGTATCTCGTGGGAGACCCAGACTTTGCCCATGCATATCCCTGGAGTTTCCTTGAATTGACCACTTAAACCTGTGCCTAGTCTGGGATCTAACCTACAACCTACAGATACCGCTTACCTTAAACTGACGCCTTAAGCCACTCAGGCACGGAGACCTACTAACATGACACGTCAAATTACTGCTAAAGCTGAAGCTCGGTAAATATTTTTTCAGAATATCTTATAAGCTCCATTGTAACTTGAAGACAATGTCTATTTTCTTGTTTTGATGACAAATTGTATTTTAATACAAGATCCAAAACACTAGCCAATAGTAGGATATAGCTGGGCAGCTCATCCGTTACCGACGTGGGAAACACCATATGCTGCCCATATTGGGAAATCCCTTATAGATGAGATGTGGGTGGACCCTCTAAATTGCTAATATGGGATACAGCTGCAAAGTCCATTAGTTACCCATGTGGGAATCACCATATGTCACCCACAATGGGAAAAAACATAGAAACCCACATGGTGTAAGGGATTTCTTTCCCTAAGGATGTATCACAAATAACCTATAAAAACTTAGCTCAGCCAGCTCCATACTTGTAACACTATCTTATGAAACGACATTGTTGCAGCTTGCGAGCGAAAAAATCCATAAGATTTACTTCCAGTTATGCTTGACTTTTAAATGTTAAGAGCGTAAGACAAATTTTACTAGCGACAGCACAGCTTAACTCCTAAAATCCGTTCGATTGGGACACGCTTAAATCGGTCCGAAAAGTCAAGTCGAGTGCATTTAAATATTCAACAGCGATGTCCGAATCAAAAATATCGTAACAATACCTAGACCCTGCTGATCGCGGGTGGAGAGCCATATTAATGGTAATGCAGTAAATGCCATCAGTTACGGCAATGACATACTCCTTAGCCATTCTCATCCCATTCTAGTGGGCCGCAAACACGGCTCTCAATTTGCAAGAACGAAGCTAGTACATTGTGAATTGCATTTAGAGCAAGTTCGAAGTTAAGCAGTCGTGGCTGAACTTCTCTTGTCTGAAAATACAGATAAGTGCCCTGGCTTCGACCAGGTGAATCGAGCGTCAAGTATTAAATTTCAATCAGCTATACTTTACACTTGAAGAAACTCATTCCTACTCCTCAAAATGGAGTTGTAATCCGGCTCAGAGTAGTCGCGTTGCTTTTAATACTTACAACGCCATTCAGTATCACCAATCTGAAGCTTCTGACTGGGGTTTCGGACAAGTTAAGCCTCGGAGGATTAATTTTGGCGCCCAATCAAACGTGCTCTTAATACTGTTAGAACTGTCTCATTGTACATTAAACCTCGGAATGGTAACCTGCCCACCAATAAAATCACTCGTCTCCCTAGTATCGATTTCCAGTTATTAAGATAGCTTCTCTCACCTTCATCATAAAATCATCAATAATTTTTGTTATAACAGGCTATAGAAAATTAAACACAAAAGCTCCACGCAGTAGGCAACATGTTAATCAGAAGGTTTGGTCACTGCTAGGAAGAGGTCACAAGCCAGCCAGCTATAGCGTAGCTATAGCTATCCCCTGTATTATAATTCACTTGAAAGAGAAGTCTATTGGTCGCTTAAGTTAATTTTTTGGCTTTAAAAACTTTTTATGATTAGGCCGATCTTCATGAAACTTGGTAGAGATATGTAAAATTGGAAAGAATGGGGGTTAGACTCCTGTACTTTTTATTATATATATATCTGTACCCAGCTTATTATTATTAATAATAAAACTACACGCTTGAGCTCCCACGAACAGGTAATACAACCCGAATGAAGCATCATGCAACACCGGGAAGCCCAAAACGCTGCTAAAGAAAATCCAGCAAAAAACCATTACCAGCTGACTTAAACGCCTGCAGGCCAATACGACTAAAAGCCGATGCCGGCAACAAATCCCAAACCTTAGCCGACCAGGGCACGAAGCACCGACAGAACTAATTAGTTCAACATCGGACATGCTCCAAAGTGAAAGAGTGCGCTCTGCACGCAGCACGAGTCTCTCTCCCAAAGAACTTGAGGGCAGGGAGAGAAGAATACAACCAATGCCTCTCATTATTGTACACCTTATAAAACATACATAGCTCGGCTACTTTTCTCCTGTGGGATAGGTTCACCAGATCATTATCAGCGCACAGCTTGCTGACTGAACTAACAAGTCGGTCCAACAGACGCAAGTGAGTGTCAGCAGCTGAAGCCCAGACCTGTGAGCAAGATTCTAACACAGGCAAAAAAAAAAGCATAAAAACATCTACGGAACAACGTGGCTGTCACCAAACACAAAATTCACCTTACGCAGGAGCCCAATCTTAGTAGAAGCACGTGATACCAACCTCCTAATATATGCGGCTTAAAAGTAAGCTTCTCGTCAACGACAACACCAAGAATCTCCAAGGAGCTAGAGTCCTGAAGCAAAGTGTCATCAATCTCCAGCTGGGGATGCTGCGGTACAAGAGTCCGAGGCCGACTGATAATAATCATCGACTTGGTCTTACAGGTATTCAGCTTCATACTCCAGGCCGAGCCCCATGCACTAATGCGTAACTAATCCCTATTCAGAGACTGAGCGATGGCATGAAGCAGGCGAGGAGCAGGTATCACTGCTATCAAAGTGGAATCATCGGCATAGTTCATCATCGTGTTTTCAAGCGAAGAGGACATATCACTAGTATAGAGAACGAACAACAGCGGGCCAAGCACACTGCCCTGAGGAACGTCAGACACCACCGCGGCTGAGGCTCACAAAACGCTGTCAATAGACACACTCTGCGTTCGCTCAGAAACAAAATCGTGAATAATTGACAGAACCCTGCCACCCACACCAAAGGACCCCAGCTTGTATAATAGACCTCTGTGGTGAACCCTGTCAAACGCCGCACAAAAGTCCAGCTGGACAAGGCGTGCCTCCGACCTACAATCCAGCGTAGACTGTAAATGGAGTGACACCTACAGCAGAGCGTCACAACAACCTAAGCCAGTTCTGTACGCAAACTGACCCGCAGGTAGCAAACCCGAAACCTCAGCAAAACTACCAAGCTTCCCAGCTTCAATTTCTCGAACACTTTCGACAAAATGGGCGTCAGTGTGATGGGTCAACAGTTGGCAACATAGGGCGACTCTGAACCCTTGGGAATTGGAGAAATATTCCCAGTACGCCAACAACGAGGAAAATTTCCTAACCGTATCAGGCACCGGAAGATCACTGCTAGCTTGAGGGCAAGAACGTCAGCCAGCTGCTTATAAAACGAAGGAAACATGCCCACCGGATCCCTCCTCGATACGGATCAAGGCCCTTGAGCAGCACTCGATTGTGCCAGATCTGAACGCCAAAGAATTCAAGCGAGTTTCATGGTGGCATCCATGAGACAATGAGATAACATCTCTGCTCTGCTTCCCGTCGAAGTGAGCCGACAAGAGCTCCGCCCTTGCCAAGGGATCAGTAATGATGCCTCCACCGGGATCAACAAGGGGCGGCAACGAAGGTTCAGTACCGAACACTGAACCCTTTAGCTCACTCCACCAACGATGTGGATGGTCAATACTCAGCAGAGACTCCCTGGAACGCTGCCTCAGACGATGCTGTGCCTCCTCATACACATGCTTAGCCTCGGCCCTACGATCAACATAGGTTTGCCATCCTCTTAACGAACACCACTCTGCTGGTGTCTACCACAGGAACAACCTGATTCAGGTCCAAGGACACAACAAGATGTGAGGGGTCTGTAGAGCCAATAGGGAAGCCAACTGACACCATCATCATGTCCGGGACATCAGTCATGTTGAGGTCGAGACAGTTACCAGCAATATTCGAGAACACGCGAACCAGCTGCACACAACTAGACAAGATGCTAAAGTCCAACGCAGCCACACCATGATAATCAGTCGGTGATGCAGATCCCAACCAGTCCCTGTGGTGTGCATTAACATCTCACTCAGAAACAAACGCTGCCTTGGGATCCGTGCTCTGGATCGAGGCCATCGCCGTCAACAAACAGTCATAAAGAGAATCATCAGTTGCGGGGCTCCGATATAAGGATAATAAATAATAATTGTTCAGTCGGCCACACACCCTTACAGCAATGATCTCATGACAGGCGCATCCGCTCCGGACATAGACGGCCATTTCACGGAATACAGGCCCCGATCCCCACAGCCTGCGAAAAGGGGACTGAAAACCCGCCAAGGCAAGCTCAGCGTCGTGCCCTCCGCCAGCCACTAATGTCTCGGAGCAGCACACGACATCCACACCATGGAACACAAAATCAAGCTCCGCGAGGTTCGCATGCAGTCCTCTGATATTACAATAAAGGAGACGACACCCCCGATCCCGACCCGGCCCCGGATTGCTTTCGACATCCTCACAGATAAGTAAAAGAAAAAAAAAAAAGAAAAGAACATTAATATACAGTAATGTATAGATATATACAGAAATATACAAAGGAGAAGAAAGAAAGAATCTCATAAACAAAAGATAATATCAAGCATTATAAAGCAAAAACAAATCGACCGTAATGACAGCTACGAAAGCGGCTAGCTATCCACGAGCCCCAGACCCTACCATCCCCAGTACAGGCTGTGGCCGAAAAGAAGAAGAGGAGAAAGGAAAAGAAAAGAGCATCAGGTAATACTACCTGATGGAAGAGAGAGAGGAGCAGACTGCGGAAGACTGAGTACCCAGCTTTGGCACCAGCCTGTTCATCTCCCCTCAGGGATTTCATCCAAATCTGCACATAAATAGTTTTTATTTTCTTTTCTTTTAGCTTCTCCGCCAAAAAAATGGAAAAAAATGTATTGTACTACCAATTTGAATGAAACCTAGTACAGATATATAAAATCGAAGAAGAATGTGGGCTAATCTCCTGTACTTTTTCAACTTTTCCAATAGAAAACGAGTTATTCAAAGAAAGCGGAAGCGCGGGCTCCTCTGAAAAGCTTATTTTTTTGCTTCAAAACCTAGCTCCTCCTACAGTTTATGAGCTACAAAGATGATTTTGATATCAAAACAAGAAAAATTAGACTCTCTACTACAGGACTATTTTTTTCGAATAAAGAGACGAGTGACAGCGCACTTTTTTGGCGAAAACTTAAAAAAAAAGTTTTTTACTTTTTAAAATTTTTGCAAAACCTATTTCGAAAATAAAAGAAAATAGTCCTGTAGTAGAGAATCAAATTCCGCTTCTTTTGATACCAAAATAATCTTTGTAGCTCATAAAGTCTATGAGGAGATAGGTTTTGAAGCCGAAAAAATTAGCCTTTCAGTATAGCCCGCGCTCCCGCTTTCTTTGAATAACTCGTTTTCTATTGGAAAAGTTGAAAAAGTATAGAAGTCTAACTCGCAGTGTTTTTCAATTTTACATATTTGTACCAAGTTTCATTTAAATCTGCACATAAATGAAATAGTACTTTGGGGGGCGAACCCTCCCCTTAAAAGACTTTTTTACTGAGACTGTAGAGGCTAAGATTAACTTAAATAATAATATCGTTTAATTACGGCGATACGTGCTGTTTTTCTGTAATTAGAAAACCTAAAAGTCATGCCGCATATGACATATTTACCACTAACAAATAATACAGGATAAGAAGAAAGACACATTTACTGCGTTCATTATTTTCTTAAGAGCTGGTGCCAGTGACAACCAATGAAATATCAGCATCAGCCATATTTCTATTACATATTTCAATGAAACTCATTTTGCTGCAAGATTTAGCTATCCGCTGTTTCATTGAGGCATATGTTTAATCATTCTCTAACTAAATTTAGAAGCCATAAAAATTGTAATTATATTGCGTTGAGCCTCAAGAAAAGTATGCATCTAATGCGTAATTTTTATTTAGTCACATGAATAATCCCATGTCGCCTAAATGCAGATCATCATAGGATGACTTGCAGCAAAATTCAGTACGCATTTCGCAAAAATGTTGATTCGCCAAACCGGTTTGTCCCAGTAAGTAATAATTAAATATACTTCGTGGATGGATAAGCCTTAAAACATTTCAAGTATCATTGATTGCAGAGGAAATTTTCATCGAGGTATGCAAATCTCATTATTTTTAATTTGTCTGGCACTACAGACTGTCAGGAAAGTTGTTTGGTACCAAACTATTATCTTTGTCACGCTCTCAATCTTGATTCTGTTCTACCGAGATTTAGGTTTTGGGCATCTTAAGCGTAGCTGGGTCACCACTAATATCTGCAATACGATTCTAAGCAGCGAATCCAAAGCTTACGACTCAAATTCTAGACAAAATAAAGCTAATTAGACCACCTTATCTCAATTGAATTGCGCCAGTTGACGCACTAGAAAGGGAAGTGTTGCAAGGAGAGCTCATTGAGCAATCAAATAGCGCCGCCGTCAGCGGGCAGAGACGAAGTTTACTTCTGTGTTTCAAGTGGGCCAGAAATTGGTTCCTGCTTGCGTTGTTTACCAAGCACGACCTCAGCGACGAAAACAATGGACGACAGAATCATTCCTGAAAACAATATAAATTTTAATGATGCGACTAGCCCTCCTAATTTTTCATCATTTTTTTCTGCACAAACAAAACTAATGCGCACTACGTTGCTACGGTTACCACATATTCTTTGGGGCTACTGCTGTCACTGTTTCAAAACATATCAACAATCGTCCTATGCAGCTAGTAACACAGTTCCTGCTGGCCTCTGAGCTACTGCATTCTTCCATTTTGTTAATTACATGGAATAATTCACAGGCTAGGAAGAATGTAATAATTATTACATTAGAAGAATAATGTAATAAGTATTACATCCTTCCAAACCTGTGAGTTACTCCATTATCCGTGCTCTGTGAGTTGTGACTGCCGCCTTTTCATCAAGCTAACGAATTACCCTATTCTGCGGCATATTTTTCATGCGTCCCAGTCCGTAGCTAACTAAGCTCACCGCCACCAAACAAGCTGAAGACGCCGAGGAAGTCCTGCAGAGCGAGGGTGCGCGTCTCACTGGTCTTGCTGACCATTGTGTAGGCGTTGGTGCACACCGACAAGTTGCCGAACTGCAACCATATCATTCGATCCCACAGTCCAGTTTCGATGAAGCGCGTGATGCTGTGGGCAAATTTTTAATTTGGTGTTCCTCAACGCTTGTAATTTCACATACATCACAGTCATGGAGACTAAATTAGATATCATACCAAACAACAAAAAACTTAACCACACAACCCAGCCCGGAAAGGAATCAAGGCCTAGAACTTTGGTCACTTCTATCTTATACACCATGCCACGCTATTAGCTTCTCTAATTTAACGTGTCAGGGTGTATTAACATTTTAACGTTTTTGCAATAGTTGGGTTAGAGTCCTCTTATGGCAATATTTTCGCCAGCCTTCGTTGTGGTCGGTGTTCTCCTAGCTTGGCGAGATATCGCATGTGTTGTGATTTCCAGGTGTGCCATGAAAATAGCTGCTGAAAAATGGTTGACGCAAGAGTCTTACTGGTGCTGCAAAAGCTACCATAGTGAAAGATACGGCTAAGGGAACTTCTCCCGAAGTGGTAGCACGCTCTATCGGTCGCCATCTTCACACCGCGAAGCGTTATTTGGCAGACCTATCGTCTAGGAAAACTCGATCAGATTGTGTGTGCTAAAAACAGTGACTACCAGTGACCTTCGTTCTGTGAGGAGGCAGTTGCTCAAGAAGCCAGCACAGCCATCGGGAAGATATTTTTGCTGCGGCAAATCTGCCAAATGTGCCAACCATAAGATTTCGGTTACTACAGGACATGGGTAAGAACCATAAACCAGAAAAACAACCTCCACTTACTCTTCGACACAAAAAATGACGGTTGCAATGGGCTCAAGAGCACGTGAAAACAAACGTGAATGGCATTTATATGCCTAGAAGAAAGTAGGGTAACTCTTGATAGACCTAACGGAGGGGTAAAGATGGGTTGGAATAGGGCAAATCCCCGCTTGAGTTTCCGTCAGCAACAGGGAAGCGGAGGCATAATGATTTAGGCGGGAATAGTTGGAAATGAAGTAATTAGACCTTTTTGTGTGCCTGGTGGCGTGAAAATTACTGCTGCTGCTTATTGTCGGCTTTTTGAATCAACTTTGTTCCCATGACTGGAAGGCATGTGTACCATTGCAGAAGCGTGGCACGTTGATAGTTCAGCTCGACAATGCTTCATCTCACGCTGCAAAAACAACGCAAGCTCTCTTGTAATAGCTGGGCTTCAATGGTAAAAGTTCGATGATATGGCCTCTAGATTCACTAAATTTTAACCCAATCGAAAATTATTAGAGAATTATGAAGTATGCTCTTTGCGAGGAGGGCAAGCAATACTAATTCAAAGAAGACTAATGGGAAGTCGACTGCAAACAAAACATCTGCTTCTCAAGTAAAAAAGAAAAATTGACAGATTCTGTGGACAAAAGATTTCAACTTATTTTAGAAAACAAAGGTTCCTATGAAAAATGCTAAATTGATTTTTTGTATCATAAATGTTTTTGTTCTCCAATAAACTTGATTGTCTATATTCTATAGTAAAATACTTTTTCTAACCTTTTTCACGATTGAATTTTCGTTTCAAGTTATTTTTTGAGGAATTAAGCTAATGCCATGGAAGACCTGAATGTTGAAAAAATACTGCAACGTTTATAAAATTTAAATTAGTTTAAATAAGCTGATCATACTTGAGGATGAGCATTAATTCCATAAGTGAAATATGTATTAGAAGTATCAGGCTTTTCCAATTAATAATGAATGTTTTGCGTTTAACATTTTCTGTAGCTAATAGAGTGGCACGAGGTGCAGTTGGTGTGGTATGAGCGCTCAGTTCTCGTTTTAGGGCAACCGAAAAGAGCGCGCTGCAACAACAGCGCTCTATATTATTGAAGACGATATGGCTATGTACCTAGTTACTTGAGCATCAGTGTCCGACAACCTCAAGCGTCAACGACCAGCAATAATTAATGTATGGAGGATGTAAACTCGATTACTGAAGAGTTAAAAGACTCACATTTTGTTGAAATGGTGCACGAGTGGCGATCCCTTCGGAAAGCCGAGCGCGAGGTACCGTCCTGCCATGAACGGCTCCGTGTAGTAGTACCTGCAGGTGCCGCTCTGAAATATGGATGCAGGCGGTTCACCTACTCGTGCCTTAACAGTACCTGCGTGCGACAGGCTAAACATGGAGACATTGCCGGTTTGCTGGATTAGAACCTGCAGGCAGCAACTAGAAAATGACAAACGGGACGGTAGAATGGTAGATGCAGGCGTCTGTCTGAATATATTATTGCAGATTTCAGAGGGCGCCAATCAATGGAAAATGACTCTACTACTCAGAGTCTCAGTTTTCAACAGCTTCAGCTTCGATTTCTATATTTTTTCGTGTTCTTAAGAAATATGATATTAGTCCCACTTTATCGTATGACAGATGTCAGACTCCATGGACTCTATGGATCGAAAGAAGGGGGCCACATTAACTTTGTCCTAAACCCGATACTAGCTGCTGATACTCGGAAAATATACCCCATGCAGTAATGACCACCACAGGAGGAAAGAAACAGATAAAACTGAGCTGGCATCTCTTAACTTGATGAACCGTACTACTAATCATGTACTAAAGATACAGCAGTAGGAGGTGTTCTTTTATCTGGACAACGTTAATGGAGAAAAATAACTGCTGCTATATATGTTTACAACAATGTTTTGGACCAGATTCATATGGATTGAAAGAAACGCAAGTATTAGGGATACAGAGCTAGCGTAAGTTAGCCCATTAATGCATCATGTCCATTTTCTGAAATGTATTAATAGTGCTGTTCCCAAGGGCAATAGAAAGTTGCTATATGACTGTGCTAATGGGTTGGAGTCGGTATGATTCGCCATCTTCATGTCAATCAAAACCGATAAGCTTATCTTAGATTTCAATCCTGCGTTTTAGATTTGCTACGCTGATTCGAGTTTTCAGGCGGTAAATGCAAACAGCCTCAATCCTCACCCGCATGGGAGCTTCCGAATGTCGCTCTTGTGTAATTGCTTTGTGACTGGCAAGTAACTCACTCTGCACCCGTGATCTGTACATGAACGGCAGCTATAGATAGCGATTGGATCGGAGTGAGAGCTCTCATGCCCACTCTACATGGGCAGTAACCCATGGGCTCGCTATAACAGCTTGTTACTCTACCTTGCAGCTGTGTTTTAATACTGCACATACGTTGAGGTAAAATATTCGAAAGCATTTGCAAGGTAAGGTAATAGATTCTTGATACTAAACCTTTGAAAAAAAGAACAAGATTTAGCTAAAACAAAACAAAAGATTTCTAGGTTAAGGCGTCATCGAGACAATAATCTAAAGCTAGTTATCGTTTAAGTGCCTTAAAGTGCAATTGCTTCGCCAGATATCGGCCTTTTTTTAAACGGAAACTACTTGTACATAACAAAAGTTTGGTGGAAATTTTAGTCTGCTCGGAGAGCAAATGAACTTCGTTGATCTGCATTAGACTTGAACTCTGAGGCTCATTGATCATTCGTCAATGTCTACTGATAATTTAGCAGTAGAGCTGTCACGGAACGAATTCTGCTAGGCGTTCGGGAGTATATTGCTAAAAAGCCCCTCCACACGATGGGCGTGTCCATCGTTTCAGCTCTAAGGGAACACCCTTTTGCCCAATCTTAGCCAATCGGCGACTGACGCGACACTATCTCAGCCAATCAGCGACCGCCGTGACTGGCGTCAATTTCAGCCAATAGGCGACTGCCACGTCACTATGTTAGTGTAAACAAATGAGGCCGTAAGCGGCGGCTCCTTGTATTGTAGTATAATAGCAAAACTTTTCCGCCAATTGTTTATCATTTATTACCTCAAATTGGAACTACCCAAACTGGCCACACACTTAATTACATAAGTAAAGGGAAATAATAGACCACAGATTTGATGTATTGTATTGCATCTTGATTTTCAGCGCCATAAAAAGAACTGAGAAAATCATCTGAAATGTTTGCCCAAGTTGAAGCGAATACTTTGTGCTGAATAAAATTATTCACATGAGTTTAAAAAGAAAAAATTAGACGATTTTCGTTCACCAAGAAAACTTTGCATTACAACAAGTTATAAAGTAGAATGTCATACACACATGAAAAGCACTATAAAGTGCAACATTGAACATTTGAACATTTTTACCAAAGATTATGTATTAAACAATCGCGACACACACTTCACCTCTCGCACGCACGACGCCATATTGGAAATTACCCTAGATACCTCTGTCTTGGCATTACCCAGGATGCCCCGCTGCAAAAGGATTGACGCTATAGGCTGATGCATTTTTGTGTGACGCCACTATGCTGCAATTGCTGCAGGCTCTATTGCTTGACATAACTATCTGCAGTAAATGAACTGTGACGCGACACAGGGCATGCCCTCCTTCAAGCCGACATCGCTTTGTTGCGCTTAAAATAGGGCATGCCCTGCCGAGAGAGCGGTAAAGAGACCAAACTCGGACGTGTCCCTAGGGCATGTCCATCGTATGGAAAGGCCTTAATACGGACAAGGTCACTGTCTCATGGCCATGTCCCTGGGGCATGCCCTGGCACAACCTCCGTCGTGTGGAGATGCCTTTAAATAACTCTGTAGTGGTAGTGAGTACTCTTCATACGATTCTTGGAAGAAATAGCTGACTTATGTCAAATAAATCAATCGATAACAATAATATTTTTCTTTACTTTGTACGTTAAAAATAGGATGAACATCGATATAATAAGTTTTATTGCCAGCTCTCTTGGCAGCGCAAGTCTCCTTTGTTTACAAGCAGATGATCGCGTGATCAAATTGAGCAAAACTTTAATTGTTTGGTCAATGCTCAAACTTCCAAAATCCCAAGCTGAAACTGATTAATATTTTTGAGTGTACCCAAACGATGACACCCTTAGAAAAAGATCTTGTATATTATATATGTATACATATTTATTTATATCAAACAGAGAATTACTAACATATGTTACCCACTTGCCGAACTCACTATTTCCGAACAAACAGTTATATTTGATAGGTGAAAGTAAGGCTAATATTCGTCTTATCCCCCACTTGAACTTCAAAATTATATTAATTTATTTTGATTCGTTGAAAATTACTGATTGAGAATATATAGGTCTTTTATTCGTGGAAATTCTGTTTTGTTTTATGAAATTTTCGTCTTTTCTGCGTCTTAATTGCCCCGTCGGAGCTCGCTGCTGCTTTAGGTTAGGTTACACGCGTATGCGTAAGAGCCAAATTCACCCCTCCTTAGGCCGTACTGTCGGGTAGTTAGGCATAAACCCCTTCATAATATCGGGCAGGTTAGGTATGGCGTAGGTCTGGTTTGCCTAATTTCCCCCAAAAAATGGATGTCATTTTCGTTTTTAGCACGCCTCAATTATGCTAGAAATCACTTTCTTATCCTATAACTGGGGTGGGGGATCAGACGAATATTTACCGAAAGTAATAATCCCAGCAAATAATAACTGTTTGTTCGGAAATAGAGTTAGTTCGGCAATTGGGTAATTCCCATATGTAGCATTTCATGGCTGACATAATGTGCACCTCGTAGAGGCGAGTTCGCATTAGCAACTTTTGTTGCCGTCACAGCCCGTCGGCCAACAAACGACGCCGCTACTCCGACGACTGACAGGACTAGTGCAAGCGACGCCAGAATGCTCTAGGTCAGTGGTTCTCAAAGTGGGCGATATCGCCCCCCTGGGGCGTTGGCGAGTTCTGAGGGGGCGGTGAGGCCAGAAGGAGCAGTAGGGGGGTGTTGAAGCTAAAAGGGGCGGTAGGGGGGCGTTGAGATAAAAAATGGCTGGAAAAGGGCGGTAAGGCAAAAACAGAGCCAGAGGAAGCTACGGATTACCCCTGATGTAAAGAAATACACTAATGTAAAGATATACATCATTGCATATGCATGATATTGAAGATGAATATGATCAAATATCTATCTATCTACATATCTATCTATCTATATTATACTAAAAGTATGTGAACCGGTCTTGCTTGCTTGTTTATTTACTTATGTCTTGCTTGTGTCTTGTGATCTTGTTTGACACATCTTCTTCACTTTTAGATAGGGAAGAAATTCGATGGATCTACTCACTACTCTGTCCTATCGTATTTGTCATGGATTAGCCCTTTAATTCGATTGTATCTGTGATACGCACGTGGAACCTGACCCTTGGTTGCAAGAACGGGCATGATAATTTAAAAGTTGCTATGGAAAATAAATTTGGAATACGTAACATATAAATTGAATTTTTGCTTTCGTTAGACAAGCATAGAATCTGTTGACAGTGAGCCGTATGGGCAGCTCCTTGACAGGCAGGAGAGGACGGCCGAATACAGTAGTGTGTGGTTTATGACCAGCTATAAATGAGTAAGCACAGACGATCGTGACTATTATTATTATATTTAGAAGTTTAAGTCTCCGTTTCCTCAACAAAGACGATGTCACAGAGGAAGAATGAAGGGACACGTAGTGTGATAATAGACACGTGAAACCCATGCACGAGGGTGTTCCCACACAGGATCAACGCGCATGGGAACAGCAAGTCGGGAAAG
>LQNS02278094.1:31686234-31708629 GCA_001587735.2 Parhyale hawaiensis
TCGAAGAACATATTGCTAGAGTTATCGCTGAGGGAAAAAGATGGAGTGGATGGGTTTTACGAACTTTCTCGTCACGCGAAATAGATGTAATGCTCACACTATGGAAGCAATTAATCCTTCCGAGAATAGAATACCGTTAACTAAGTATAAGGCCATTTCTCATTTCGGAAATGCCACGCTGATTGGCTATTCATTTTCACGTCATAGTTGCCCACTACCCCAAACTCGATCAACTCACTACAGAGTGATTTCGAAAATTTTCGGCCAAAAGGCTACTCTTTTGCAACATATGTCTTTCAAAGCTACACAAATATATTTTTTCAACACTGACTGCTACTGAATCTTGCAGAATTTCATTAGAAAAGTTAACCCCTTTGCTTGAATTGAGGGTGTGGCGGCACCTGGCATCTTTTCATACTGCCCAGCTACCAACACGTATTTGTTTGACTGTTTTAGCCGAGATGATGGAATTATTTTTTGGTTAAGAACCTAATAACTCTAAAGAAAATTGTGTAAAAGTATTTATATATGAGCCAATTGATAGTAATTCAACACTGAGTATATCTCATTTCATAGATTTGTTCAAGTGCGGCCAAAACTCTGCTCGTCAGGCGTGGTACCTAACAACCGCATAGCTAGCTACGTATAAACATCATGCGTTCGTAAGAGCAGTCTTCCTCTACCATTGATAACAAAGGAAATAGATTTAGGTTTTTTAACAGTTTTCAATTTTTCTTTTTAGCATAGAATATTTGACAGCAAGTACTGATATATGCCTCCTGGATAGAGCCGAATCAGCGCATCGCCTGCTGTGGAATTGCACGATAATTTGTAGCATACTGCCCTGAGAGACGGTGCGACAGGCGATTTATAATATGTTAGTTGGGCCACTTGATAGCAGTGCTCGAAGTTACATTTTTTTTGAAGCAGCAAATTTATTACGTTGCACGTCACTTGTTGCTCTGGTCTGTCCCTGGCCATACTCTACGATACGACAGACATATTTTCATGTCATTCCATTACCTTTTAATACTTTGTTTAGTATATTTTACTCAATTCTTTTGCATTTTAAGTAGTTATTGACAAACTTATACATACTTCTACAACTTATATAAGTAACAAATTCACAAAAAAAAATAACTACTTGAAGTGTAACATCGTAAATCTACTGTTCATAACATTTTTTGGTTTTTGCAGTAAACTAGAATGGTTTCGTGATAGTTAGTACACCCTCTGTTTTGAAATAGTTGTTCCACAGTCACAAATTTCCATTGCCTCATTTTGGAGTACCAAGATGAGGCAATGAAATTTGTGTCTGTTGAACATCTAATTCAGCATAGAAAGAGTAAAATAAAGTCTCATGTTGTAGAACAGAGGCTTTTGAATTTGATGGTATACTGAAATTTGTAATGAAATGCGAAATAAGCAGCTGGTGGAGTTGTTAATGGAAATTCTTTGGTATAAACACTAAGCAAGAAAATCAGTGCAGACAACTGAGCTGAATGGTGAATTGGAGCAGCTGGCAGCCATGAAGTGATGCAGTACTGGCAACTATGAAGTGATGTAGCACTGGGAGCCATGAAGTGATGTACAACTGGCAACCATGAAGTGATGTAGCACTGGGAGCCATGAAGTGATAAAGCATTGGCAGCCGTGAGGCATGTGATATAGCTCTTAAAGTGATGAAACATACGCAACTAGAACGCTCTAAGAGCGTATACCTCCGCCAGGCGAAGCAATGTTAATGAAAAATCCAAATTGTTCCTGAAACTAATATTCCTTTTTATCATCGCCAAAATTTGGTACCTCTTGACAAAATAATAGTTTTCTGTAATTTTCTTGAAGATCCGCTCGTAACTTTTTGAGTTATGTTCTGACAAACACTAAGACAAACATTAATCAAACACACAAACGGACGGACCGATCATCACCAAACTTTGGTCATTTGTGATTTTAACAATTCTAACTAGTATTGAAAATTTAAGAAGATATTTTTATTAAAGCTTTTCGAATTATGTTACAGACAAACTTATTCAAACATACAAACGGACGAACCAATCAATGCCAAAATTTGGCTATTTATGTCTTCTCACAATTCCTGTGAATTTTATAACGATCCGTTCATAACCTTTTGAGTTGTATTGCTGACAAACATAAAATCAAACATGCAGTCAAACATAGGGAAAAATGGTCCATCACAAAAATTTAATAATTTTCTCTTCGTAACATACCTAACAATTCATACAAATTTCATGAAAATCTGTCCACAACTTTTTGAGTCGTGGTAGTTACAAAAAAGGGATAAACAAACAGTTGGGTGGATCTTTAACAAAAATTAATCATCTGCTCTTCCTTGCATGCCTAACAATCCCTGTAAATTTCGTAAAAATCTGTCCATAGGTTTTTGAGTAATCTTGGTGACAGACAGATAGACCGACAAAGGGCAGACAAAAAAAAACAAACTTGACGTAAACATACCTCCTTGGCGGAGGTAAATATCATCAGCAGGCAACATTTGCCCTAATACAGCACTTTCGTATAAGCACTTGGTAGCGCAGTGGTAGAAATGTTGACTTCGAAGTGCGTTAGGTCAGATGAAAAGGGTTAGGATAGGTGATCGGATTAGGTTACGATGGTGGCCTGCCTTTGATGGAGTGCGTTAGGTAAAAGCACCATCAGATAAAGTAAGTCAGGTTTTAGACGAGAAACGTTTGCTTAGATGAAGATCTTATGGTTAGATGAGAAGCTTTAGGTTAGAGAAAAATGAACACGCTTAATAGAGCAGCTTATCTACAGGGTTTTAAGAAAAGTCTGAGGTCGATTTTCCTCAAATTCAAAAAAATTTCTGAATCCCCACCACGCTGGCGACACTACCACCCAGTCGGAAATTATGGTTGTGATTATAGTAGAATATAGTGGTGTATGAGAGATTAAAGTCGATTATGGATGATGAAACAATATGGTAGATATATCGACCATAACATAACGTTGATTTTAGTATATTTAGGTTGATATTGGTGGAGACAATATTGGTTGTTTATGGTTTGTCAAGAAACGAAGGTCTGTGGTCGTACATGGATGTTTAAAGACTATATATGGTAGAGCATATGTTAGAGCATAACTATGGTAGCTTATCAAAGGATTTCCGTACGTACAATCATGAGGGGAATTCCTCCCATTATAGCAAAATATGTATAGATTTCCATGGATTTTAATGATATGGCTTGAATTCCAATTATTATCGACCAAAATAATATTGTATGATTATAAGCTTATGTGAAAAATCTAAAAATTCATATCATAGTGCAAAAATTGTGCATATTTTCAGTCTTTTCTTTCCTGTCGATAAAATGTAAACATTGCACGGTATATATGGACACCAGCGGCCGTGACGTTATTTTTATCTAAAGCTTCCTGATTTTTTTACGCTTAGCCACTTTAGCGTAGTTACCCATCATATCTATTTTTATTTGTTGTATTTTTTACTAAACAGTTTTGCAATCCTTATTCAAATATTGTCATGTATTTTTATGTGTATTCAGTTTATATCTGTGAAGATTCGTCAATAAATTCTTCCCATTAGCTTTATATGGAAGATGTCAATTTTTATGAGATATTTAACCTTTCGTATCCGGACAACGAGTACCACCCAAAAATTGTCGATTGAGTTGTGACTTCCTCTAAATTGGGTAGAGTAACTCTATACCGACCTAGAGTTAAAGAAGTTATATATAAACGTGTGTTAACTGCACCAACTGGTTCAAGCTCCTGCTCTAGCATCGTTCTGAAGCTTAGAGCGTTAGACCATTCTGATCTGCAGGCCTATCACGCACGTAATAATTAAACTGTTATTATAAGCAACTAATCATTAGCAAACGAAGCAGGCATCAACTGCATAATATGTCAATAAGTAAAAAAGTTTATCTTGGTAGAATATAGTTGTATTATTCGCTGCACGCAGTCGATTTTGGTTGTGAATTTTTTTTTACAGTTAACTATGGTAGATCATGGTTGTGCAGCTAAAACTTTAATAGTTGTAATTGGGTATTTATGATTGGGAATTATGGTTGGTATTATGGTCGAAGGTTGTGACATATCTCTACCATACTGCACCCCATAAATTGTTGAATATGGATGATATATCGATAATAAACAACCAAAGTCTCGACCATAATCATAGTTGTTCTACTATAATCACAACCATAATTTCCGACTGGGATGCATCAGCGACTTTATGCTGCCAAGCGGCATTTATTGTAGCCATGCCCCAAATTTGTTGGAGCAGTATTATTACAGAAATGAAAATTGGATATATCGTCTTACTGAAAGTTAGGAAGTAAACAGCGTAGATTTCCAAAGACACTGTGCTACTATTGAGTCAGCTGCTTAACTTCCACTTATAAATTTTGTTTTGCAACTACTATAGATTCACACCAACGTACTGAAGCAGTTAGTTATATAAGATGAACGTGCTACGCGTTGAATTTCATAGTACGGAAGAGCAGAGCAATTGTAGGATTTTACCATCTTTTATTTGAGTGATGAGGCTGACACAGAACTGACACAACTCGAGTGCATCTACTCCTTACTATATCACGATAAGACATGAAAACTGGAGACCTAAGTGATAAGGAAGGGAATCACAGTTTCTTCAAATTTTAGTTGGCTTACAGAATGTTTTCCATCTGTATCATTCCACGTTCTTTTTTCGTACTCCTACTGTTCACAGTTTTCTCCATTGTCCTCTGCTTAATTAATTTGCTTCCTCATCTGTGGTGATCCACAGCTATAGAGACTAATATCGGCAGGGGCTCAGGGGTATTCCGCCTCGAATTTACACCGTGGTAAAAATTGATGTGACAGCAGATGTATCCTGAGGTGCCGCTGGTGAAGTGCAAATTTTTTTTTCTGGGCGCACGGTATATCAGATAATTTCCGTAGGAACTGGACCAGATTAACTGTATGAACCACAGTTATTGAAGTTCCTATGAGCATCCATGGATCGTGCATCCTTTGAGCTGACACATAGACCATACCATACTGGTCACTGAAATCGGGCCCCTCGCAATTGGGCCTACAGACCGAGTGTTAATAAAATGAGTTCTAATAATCACAGAGACCTCAAAACAAGACTAATTTCTTCGTCGTATCATAAGGACTGCGTTATAGAGCAGGGAATCTAAATTCACAATCATATATCTTCAGTAGGCGATATACATCCTACCGTCGGACCCAAAGAAGAATAGAAAATTCATCATAATTTCTAGGAGTATTAAAATTTTGTAGAAAAAACCGGTACACAGATACTACACGTAATGTACTTTAATATCAGATTCATTTGAATTTTTTTCCAATGACAGATTTGGAGCAATAACCTCAGAAATTGATGTATGTGTGTGTGTGGCTTTCGGTGGAGTTCATCCCTATAGACTCAAGGAAAGCAAGGTTAAGAAAACCCAGTGGTTAATACTGAAAAACCTAATTAAAACCACAGTAATACTACAGAATGAAACCCCATTAGTAGCCATGAATAAAAATGCATAACTAACCATAAGATAGAGATACAATGATAGCCATTAAAGGACATCAAAATGACATTTTGGTACTGATACAATCCTTCTTTACTGGAATCGTCTACAGCTGCACCATGTGATTTCACATTTCTACCTAGGAATACTATGTCACTTTGAGGTTACCTACGTTACATCACTTCATGGTTGCCTATGTTACATCACTTATTGGTTGCCTAAGTTGAATCACTTTGTAGTTGCCTAAGTTGAATGACATCATGGTTGTCCTGACGTTATATCACGTCATGACTGTCTACGTTACATCACTTATTGTTGAATACGTTTCTGGTACATCTCATCTTAGTTGCCTACATTTCATGATTTAAGGGATTAGCCTACTATGCTTAATCACTTCATGGTTGCCTACATTACATAACTTCTTGGTGGCCTACAATACGTGATTTAATTATTATTATCAAAACTTCACGCTTGAGCTCCCACGGACAGGTAATACAACCCAAATGAAGCATCTTGCAACACCTGGAAGCCCAAAACGCTGCTAAAGGAAATCCAGCAAAAAACCATTAACAGTTGACTTTAACGCCTGCAGGCCAATACGACCAAAAGCCAATGCCGGCAACAAATTCCAAGCCTTAACCGACCAGGGCACGAAACACCGACAGAACTGATTAGTTCGACATCTGACAGCGTCCAAGTGAAAGAGTACGCTCCGCACGCAGCACGAGTCGCTCTCCCAAAAACCTTGAGGGCAGGGAGAGAAGAAAACAACCAATGCCTCTCATTATTGAACACCTTATAAAATATGCATAGCTCTGCTACTCTCCTCCTGTGGGACAGGTTCACTAGATCATTATCAGCGCACAGCCTGCTGGCTGAACTCACAAGTCAATCCAACAGACGCAAGTGAATGTCAGCCGCTGAAGCCCAGACTGGTGAGCAATACTCCAACACAGGCAGCAAAAAGGCATAAAAACATCTGCGGATGACTGTGTTACATCACTTCATAGTTTCATCCATTATATGATTCATTGATGACTGTTGCATCACTTCAGTGTTGCCAGAGTTAAATTACTTCATGGTGGCCTACATTACATCACTTCATGGCTGTCAATGCTATATCACTTCTCAGCTGCCAATGATAGATCACTTTATAGCTGCCGATGCTATATCACTTCACAGTAGCCACTGGTAGATCACTTTAGTGCTACAAATGATACGTCATTTCCCGGATGCCAATGCTAGATCAGTTAACGGCTTCCAATGCTAAATCACTCCACTGCTGTCAGTGCTGCGTCACTTCATGGCGGCCAGTGCTTTATCATTCAGATCACGTCATGGCTGCCATTGATATATCACTTCGCTGCTGCTGCTGCTGTATCACTTCACTGCTTCCAATGCTAGATCACTTCCTGGTGGCCAGTGCTTCATCACTTCACTGCTACCAGGGCTTCATGACTTCATGACTACAAGCTGCTCCAACTCACCCTTCAGTTCTGCTGTCTGTTCTGATTTTCTTGCTTAGTCCGTATTCCTAGTAAATTCCATTAACGTTTCCATCAGCAGTTTACTTGGCATTTCATTAGAAATCGAGCATACCACGAACTTAAGTTTCTGTTTGAAAACATGACACCATTTATTTTACCAACTATTACGAAATAATTTTACTCTACTGCAAATATCAAAGGGTGTCATAAACAGTTGCTCTACGTAATTACACTTCAAGCCCTAATATTTTTGTGACTTTGTTGCGCATAGAAGTTTTAGAAGTATGCACAGCTTTGCCAGTCATTACTGAATGTAAAAGAAGTAAGTCAAATAGCCCATACAAAGTTTAGAAAAGTAATAAGAGAACATAAATATGTCTGCAGCACCGTACAGGCAGGCCCAACTGCGAGACCGAAATCTGCCTTAGGGGCCAGTGTCCAGTCAATGTATGGTGTCGTCTATGGCTGACATTGAATGAATCATTTTTGCTGTCATGCCCTTAATAAAATTTTCGGCCGCTTCAGCAGACGGTTATAAGGTTTAGCTGCTGTGGTGGCCAAGAATTTGCAAGGATCCAAGAATGATGACATACCTCCTTTCATATATTGTTTTCAAACATTCTTCCCGAAGCTTTACTCTTTTCCCAGTCGTTAACTGGCACGAGGAACCTACTGACGTAATTTCTAAAGGAGATTGTTGAGCATAAAATGCTAAAATTATCATCTTCTAAAGGGCATTTACGCTGTGCGGCAATGTAACGTTGGCCAAGTGACTTGAAGTCCTATCGCCGTCTCGTTGTGGTTAATGTTTTTTGTTTGCTGTTAGATTCTACTTTCTCACCTTTTCTACATTCATCGTAGTAAGACCGGGGCTGTTTTGCCCAGCAGCTTTATTTACATTTTATGCACTCTAAATTACGAACGATGGTTGAAGAGCGGAATCGTCCAGGATACAGTATATACCTTACCTTGATTTACCTTGAGAGTCTTCGGAAGAAGTCCAGGTGACGTTTCACACATCACCTCACGTGTGTGGAGTCACTCTGCTGGGTGTCTTCTGTGGTGCCGCAGTTTGAAAATAAAGAGAGAGAGAGAGAGAGAGAGAGCCAGCAGCGAATTATCTCCACAGTGCACGTAACCGCTGACCGCTGTCTATCTGGTATTCTTCTTAAATGTGAATCCAGCATATAAGCAAGGTTTTAGGTAAATATTTCTTTTAAGATCGCTAGTCTTCACTTCAATACTTACTTTCAAACTGTCTGAATCAATAGCTACAATCGGTGTTATTTCTATTTTTGGCAGATCTGAAATAATTATTCCCAATAAAGTTATCTCAAACTATCGTCACTACAGGTTGCGTTAGCGCTAGCGAGTCCATCAAGACAGTTATCTCTCCGCGTCATCTTTGCTCTTTCCTTGCCCCTTCCCCTATTTATAATTTTCCATCTGTTCTTAGCTTTCCTTCTCTATTTTCTGTTCTCATGCATGATGCTTCTCTATGCTTGGGCTCCCAAATTATCTTGATAAACCGCATGTCCTTTGTTCCTCCCACTCTTTTGGTCACCTCATGACCTCTATCGGGAACAAAAAGGTTAAATTTAAATACAGAGTATACCGGAATTCTCTGAGCAAATTTAACCTAAGGTTCTTGCAATAATACAAGCAAAACAATGTCACTCCAAAGAAACATGTCCGACAGCTAGAGTTGCGTTTAAAAGTTCGAAGAGTTACAATTTAAAAAGTGAAATTTACTGCGCTCATAGGTAAATGAAAATTCAAAATTAGAATATGTTAATGTTTATGAATACAAGGGGTAAATTAGGTTTGATAATTATAGTATGTAGATCAGGGATTCCCAAAATGTGGTGCATATACCCCCAGGGGTGCGACAGGACTTTTTCGGGGATGCGAAATACTGTTTTGTTACTCAGTCATTCACAAATTAACTTAAATTTGTGGCAAAAAAAAGTTATTAAAAATTTCATTTGTCATCGTCATGTATTTAGTTAATTTTGTAGGGGTTGTGAGACACGTAAGAAGTGCTCCAGGCGTGCCAGGCATAGCGAAGATTGGCAGCTAATGTAAAAGATAATCAAAATGACACCCAACGGCTTTGATGCATGTGTGGAGGCGTGCTGGTGGAGTGATTGCCGAATCCGTGCGAAGATACCAGGAGATTCATTAACCTCGCCCAGCCTTCACTGATCAAAGTGATAAGATCTTCTTCGTAAAGAACTGGTGTTCCTTAGATTAAACGCCATAGGTGTCCCCAATGGTATTATTCAAGAAGCGCCATGTCAGGAGACCGTGCATATCTTTCTCTCAACAGTCTGGCTGCTCTCCTAGAAGTACAGTTCGCCATATCGTAAAGTGCACATCGGTGAGTTCATTATTCGATAGTTGGTCGGCTATATATACGTAGATATGGTGCAGACCGACTGCTCAGTGTAGCTAGAGCCAAAGTGCAACCTTTTCTTTATTGTAAATGAAGTAGTCGGCTAGTGCAGTAAATCGCACTTCCTAACTTTTAACTCTTCACAACTTTTAAACAAATCACTTTCGGACATGCCTCTATAATACTAAATATGCTTAATTCACTGTAAGAAACCGCGTAAGCTAAAATTTGTTCAAAGAATTCTGGGACACCTGATATCACTAACACTTCACGGTCTGTTAACGAACAAAAAACACATAAGTATTGTGTAGAACGCAGATAAATTTGCTCACCGACACCAAACAGGCAGAAGACGCCTAAGAAGTCCTGGAGTGTGAGGGCTCGAGTTTCGCTGCTCTTGTTGACCACGGTGTAGGTGTTGCTGCAGGCTTCAAGATTTTTAAACCGATCCCACGCTATCTTATCCCACAGCCCAGTCTCGATGTAGCGCGTGATCCTGCAGTTTAAAAGAGATAGTTCATTAAGATCCACCATCCAACGGTATGGGGAATTGCGCTGCACCATGGGAAGCCCTTGAGAGGTGACACCGAGTGGTCCGGTGGCACTGGCTACAAACTCACCATTGTGTGTGCGCTCATCACTGTGCGTGCGTTCAAGGAAGCCTTCTTGCCGCCCAATAACCACCAGAGGCACTACAATAAGCACTGCGAAACCTAACCTATCCTAGCCATACCTAACGTTACCTTACCTAATGTAACCTAACTTAACCTTACCTTACCTAACGTAACCTAGCCTTACCTAACGTAACGTTACTTGACCTAACCTAACTTTACCTAACCTAACTTTACCTAACCTAACGTTACCTTATCTAACGTTACCTTACCTAACCTGATTTCACTATTGACTAACCTAACTTACCTAACCTAATCTGCGATACAGCGAGCAGGCACAGCACACGAACTTGAACGCCGCCCGCACGTACACCGACGCCCGTACACAAACGTACATAGCTAATGGCGAGTTAGTAGCCAGTGCGGCCCGGTGAAGTCGAGATCAGGCAAGCCTTTTAGACACGCGGCTTATCCGAAACTGCCCAAAAGCGTCTTGGCTTTGACTCGAGAGTCTCAGGCGTGCAACCGAGGGCCTCGATTGGTTGGACACGCATCGATTACCCTTGCGACGGCGGTAAACAAACTCAATCCTGCTACGCACCTTAGAGTTTTCAACTGTCGTCACCGTAATCAGGCTGCTGCTAACATCTGTAGTAGGATACATAGTGGCGAAACCTGTCATGAAATTGTTGTTTGTCATTTTTACATGTAAATTCTGAATTAATAATTTAGTTAATAATTCAAATTTCACATATACCGGGTTCACCGTAATGGTGACAAAAGTCATTTTACCAAGTGCCTCAATGTAAAAGTAGCGAACTAAAAATTTATTAAATAGGCATATAACTCAAGGACACTTTAGCAATAAGCAACAGTATTTCTTCAATATGGCCTCCTTTTTTTGTATCGACAGATTTCTATCTACTCTGGAGAGCGTCTCAGGAAGCACGTAGCTCTTCTTACGGAATCAAAGCCCTTTCTTCACGCAGATTTGAATTCCATGTGTCTGGGGAATCAGGTGAAGTTCTGCAGACTTAGCTTTCCAAGATGTACCATGCAGAAAAGTCTACTGGGTTCATATCCGGGCTATGTGAGGGCCATTCTTCTTTGCTCAGGAACGCTGGAATGTATGCCTGAGTCCAGCATTCTGTCATTTTAGAGCCATGTGCTGAAGCAGAGTCGTGTTGAAGAATTCCAGGTGCACCATTAAAGTGATTACGTGACCAGGGAAACAGCTTTGCTTCCAAAATACCAGAAATGTAACACAGGCTGTTAAGTTTCACTCCTGAAGGAATAAAAACGAGATTCGATCTCCCAGTGGCAGTGATTGCAGCACTGACCATTGCAGACAGTGGATTCCGGCGTAGTATCACTCTTCTGTCGTCCTCTGATCTATCTCTACCTTTCAACTCTATAATTTTGATGATTTACAGCTTTCTGAAAGATGAATTTTTTTCATCAGTGAACACTAAATTGGGCAGCCTGCCATCATCCAAAAGGTTGAGGATGTGTCGACTTTTATCAAATCTCGTACGTTTATCTATTGTCGAATTTTAGTGTCTTTTCTGCATTTTGTAAGGATGCAACTTGAGATCTTCTTCAATTTTCTTAAACTGTTTCACGACGTTCCAAACTGTTTCACGACGTTCCAAACTGTTTCACGACGTTCCAAACTGTTTCACGACGTTCCAAACTGTTTCACGACGTTCCAAACAGTTTCACGACGTTCCAAACTGTTTCACGACGAATGGGCAGCTTTTTTGCAATAAGCGACTTTCTCACTCCTTTTTTCTGAAGAGATATAATAGCATTGTTTCTATCAGCCACTATAGTTTACTTTAGTTTTGATACATTCTTCATTTTGAAATGTGAAATTGATAAGATCAAGTTCAAACTGAAGTAAAAACTGATACCTTGGCCTAAATATAAGCACTTGGGTTTATGACATTATCTGCAAGTTGTGTTACTATAATTACAACGGACCCAGTATTATTGAAACGTAACATATGTTAGCGATTGAAATATATTGCCTACTTACCAGCAACTCTCTATGTTGGATTGTAAATCTATAACTCTGAGATCAGGCGTTAGCAACTGGGGTTGCAAAAACTCTCAGCGGGTGCGCGTTAACCTTCAAGTCTAGTGTGATATCTTTGACTATTCAATGCATTTAAAATTAAATTGACCAAATTCAGTACGCAACTTAGCATGAATTAAATTTGTTATCGCATAAGTTATCAATTTTCCAGGGAGTGCGAGAACGTATTAAATGTATTTCAGGGGGTATCAAGTATAGAAAAGATCGTGACCCACTGGTCTAAAACCTTGAGTGAAATTTCAAATTTATTCACAATCGCGCAATACGGTTATATCAAAAAAATATTCTGTCTAATTGTAGCGTTCTTAGGGGCCAGGGCCCCTTCGAAACAACAAGCGACGTATGATGCATTTGAATGAATGAATGAATGAAAGAACGTAACTTCGGGACAGTAATCTGCTGTCCCAACCGACGAAACCCAGATCGCACGACACACTATTGCTCACAGGCACCATGGATGTCTCCCGCAAAGAATAAAAAAAAATAAATAAATAAAAATAATTTGCATTGCATCGCTTGTTTTGCGATTGGGTCTCTGGTTTTACATGCTCGTTATGTTATAGCTGGAATTACTGGCGGCTACTCGATATAATTTAGCTGCCTAGGACACTTTCGCCTGCTTTACCATAACCTCTGTGGGCAGAGAAAGGGAAGAAGGAAGCTGCCCCTCTTCCGAGTGAGTTGAAACATTAATATTGGTACTATAACAAAATATTGTACTATTTGCCAAGAACTTCAAGATTAGATTTGCTCATATGACCTTTGAACCAAAACAAAGCTACATTTATAGCCTATTTTTACACACTGAATGTGAAGTAGCAAAGGGTTGGAAATGAAACTGAATGTTTCCAAATAAACCTGTTACATATAATTAGCGTTAATATTAAAAAATGACCTACGGAAAGTCATTTTACACTCTGCATTTTCAGAAATTTTTCACTAGGCGATTAAGTTGGTTCCCCACTCCACCCACACTCTCCTTCTCTCTCAGAGGCTTCGCCTTCGCGCTAACAGGACTGCGCCCTGTCCCGATGCACTGTCAAGTCTGAATGGCAGTTAGACACAGAGGGCGATAGTACAAGTCAAAGTCGAGTGCGGCAGCCACTTAGACATTACTCAGTTTCATTTCGAAACGGCTAATTTGCCATCAACTAGAGTCACAAGACTTAAAGTCTACTTCTGATGGGAAGTGTTAACATGTCGAAGTTGTCCTTCAAAAATTACCGCTCTTCAGAAATAATAACCTACCAAGCATGAGGACTTTTATATTACATTATTTTACTTAGTACATGCATCAGATCGGCAGATGAGTTGTCAGAGAGCTATGGTCATATAGTCGAAAACTTGAAGTCTATCAGTACTCACACTGATATCAATATCTACATCTTTTTTTCTAAAGGTTCAGCGCTTCTCTAGAATTATTATTATCATCTCATTACTTTATCATGAAGTAAGAGCGTCATCTGCGAAGTGTATACGAGCCCCATAAATGCTTAGGGTAGAAAATACTCACACCTCGCTGAAGTGCGGCGTGAGCGGCGATCCTTTCGGGAAGCCGAGTCCAAGGTACCGGCCAGTCATGAAGGGTTCAGTGTAATAGTAGGGACACTTCCCAGTCTGATGATATAATTAAAGTTTTCAGTTTATGCTCATCGAAACGTTGTTAAAACTTGCTAACCGTTCCTGTACTGTAAGTGGCTGACTGTGAAAGCAATAAAGCGTGCCAGTGACAACTATGTACCAACTTTGTGTACCTTGTGGGTCGTCGGACGAAGACCAAGTGACGTTTCACACATCACCTTACGTGTGTGGAGTCACGATGCTGGGTGTCGTCTGTGGGCTGCAGTTAGCGACCAAAGAGAGATCCAGCAGCGAATTAGCTCCACAGTGCACGTAACCACTAACAGCTGATCTATCTGGTATTATTAATTCTATAAGTTTCATATCAGTGGCGTTTCGAACATGCGCGGCATTTTGATAAACAGTTTTGCTCTCCGAACAGAGCAGCTATTAGAATATTTTGTTGCTGCGTCTTTGTCACCATCTATGCTTCGACTGGCACAAGTCCTTCCAGTGCTTTCTGAATGTCTGGCGACAATCCGTCCATTCACATTGACAGTGAAACCTTCCAGAATGTTCTAGACGTGCGCGATTATGAAACGCTCGTTGTTGTGTTGTGTTGCATGCAACTGGAGACAGCTTAGTCGTTTGTGGAAGGCGGACTCTTACAGGCCTCGAATTTTGGCAGCGAACGTTCATTGAATAGCTTCAAGTTGTTCTAGTTTTCTTCTCCTACTCGGCATCCAAAGTGGAGGACAATACTCTGTTCTTGGCAGAATTCATTGCTTCCATAGAGTGAGCATCACCTCGGCTACGCGGGATGAGAAAGTTCGTAAAACCCTTCCACTCCATTATATACTTCCCACAGCATTAACTCTAGCTACATGTTCTTCAAAGGTGGAATTGCCTTGCATTCCCACGCTAAGGGTCTCCTACATTATCACTTATGCCTGTGTACTGAGCTGGCGATATTACATATTATTCTATTTGAATAGTTCATAGAAGAAATTATTAATATCAAGCAGAGAATATAATGCTCTTACCTGTTGAAAAACGTAACTGAATTGCGCCCTGAGGAGCTCTTTCTCGTACATGGCCGGGTGTTCGATGTTAGCGATGTCTTTGCGGGCTTGCCGGAGAGTAGCTGGGATGACTTTCTTGGACAGTTTTGCGATATTCTCTTGCGGATGATTTTCCTGTGGTATACCATGTTAAGATATGGATGTACCAAGAAAGTTCCTTAGTTACCTATAATATTGACAATAAACAGTATGCGTCACTATTAAGATAAGAAACCATTAAGAACGTTTAAGACTTTTGATAACACTCCTTACAGTTACAACAAGATAATAGCTAATAGATTATGATTATCAATATTGTTAACTCCATGTTCAATATCAACACCCTCATTTTAGTGTGATCCTAGCAGTGATATGCTCTGTGGAGCTCTCGGGTGCGAACACTCCGCGGGATGCCTAAAATCAAGTCTTTAATGGGAGAACCCCAGATTCTTTGCTACTTTTTTATTTACAGTCCATTGCCACGAAATATGCTCACAATATGTAGAATAAAATAAATGTTTGTTGTTCCTGGAAATTTTCTCGGTTTCTTTTTCATTTTCTATTTATCGTCGAATTTCAGGGTAAACTTGCATTTTTCTATTGTTTACTAAAGACGCATCATCTCCTACAGTTTTCATGCTAAGAAAAAACAAAGACAATTTTGGAATGAGAAGTTTGATAGCTACCAATCTCTCAATTACATTTTTCAATTTTGTCCTTGATTTTTCTATTTTTGGCTAAATATCAAATTTTTATATCTTATATTTTACCTCATTTTTGAATTTATCTTTTATATTTTCGAAAATCGAAAAAGTAATTTGATAGTTCATAGTTATGGATTTCTCTTTCCAAAATTGTCTTTGTTTTTCTCGTAGCATGAATATTGAATGAGACGATGCGTTTTGAATGTTGAAAAATGAAATTTACAGGAGAAGCAAAAAACATTAACATAGTTTTTACATGTATCTCTTATTGTTTATATTTATCCTATTATGCTGAAAATGTCTCTGATTATCAAGTAATGTGCTTCCATAAACAAAACAGTCGGAAAATATGAATATCTAAAAAATTATGACGTCATTCATATATGTGACGTCATGCATAAATATATGACGCAATACATTATTTGTCCGTTTGCGATGAAATTTGCATATTATATGTAAAATCCAAAATAAAAACGTTTTTCTCCTATAAAAATTTCTCATATTCTTCCTTGTTTTCAATGTATTGATGACTTTCAAAAGCTATAAATCAATTTCTTTTAGCAAAATCTGATGAGGTGAAAATTTCATGAACGTACATGAACCACCCCTGAAAAATGAAAATAGACAGAAAGCGAAGAAGAAAATGGAAAAAGTTTATAGAAGAAAATAGATTTTGTTTTTGATTTTACGGTCGACTTTCAAAACCGACTTACGTAGTAAGTACTTAGTAGTTTGGTGGCTAGAAACTGTTGTTGTACTCGTGCTGCGAGGTTAGCACTTCACACTTGCTGCTAAGCGAAAGTATGTGGAAATGCTGTCTGCGTAACCGTAGCACACATAAAATCAACAGTTGCAGTTTTCCTCACCTAAACCTTCGACAATGGTTCCAGCAAAGGAAACCGTGTAGTAAAGAGGATAACACAGTAAATAAATTTATTTTTTATTGGTATAAAGAAAGGAAACCAATTAATGCATAGCAATCATAATACCACTGAATTTCATCATCGTATCTGCAAATAATTATCAACAGAATAAGTACTTGCTAAAGAATATATATATTGGAATGGCCGTAGCAGCAGACAAGAGCCGTTGTAGCTTTTTGGGGCACCAGTTTTTATGCACGGAGTTAAGCCCGGTGCCCACATAACACTTACGTTGCCGCTTGCAGCCTAGAGCCAAGACTTCGATTATGACTTCAGCATGACGTCTATGAAGATCGTGCACTAATTCTTAAAATATCAATTTTTGTGTACTAAAACTGCCCGCAATTCGGCTCGATAGTTAATGGTTCACCATAGCCACTTGCTACGGTGCACTTGTGAAAATTTCAGTAGCGACTGAAATTTTCGTCAGTGCTTTTATACAGTTAAATTTTGCGCCAGCTCAAGCCCTGTCGCGGCTACCTAACCGGACTAGCTGAATTGCCTCTCGGCTGCTAACAGCAACGAAAATTTTAATGTGAGTACAGGACTTTAGAGACGGTCGTGATAGAATAATCCGTAGTGGCATTTGTATCTATTAAAATCACTGATCACTATAAGTACATCACAGCCGTACTTTAAGGAACTCCGTTATCGTTTTCTGTTATTCTTACAGAAATAATGTTGTACAGCTCAGAGCTCTTAATGAGGTAAACTTTGAAGTGGTCGTTTTTCTTGTCCAGAAATTCTTCCAGGGTCGTGAAGGGCCTGACAAGCTTGGGCAGGATGAGCATGGCCTTTAGGTTACCTCGGTACACCGACGCCACCGTCAGGCTGGTGAAGAGCCACACGCTCAGGAGCAGCCTGCTTTTGTTCATCCGTAGGTTTACGCCTGGCAACGAAGAGGAGTACGTGTTCCAATGACAAACAAGTGGCAAGGTTACAATTGCTATACTTATATCATCCACCGATCAAATTCGTGTCACATAGTCAGCTGGTCACATACGAAGTAACCTCGTTTAATTCGTTACAGGTCACGGCCGAATTTTTTGGGTTTCGTTACAGACATGGTCGTGATTGCAACAGCTAGGCCTCAGGTGAGTTTAGTGAGGTGAGTAACGATGCTTTTGGCTCACTTCGCATGTGCGATAACCTCGTAAATCGAAAGAAATATACTAATCTCATGAGGGTTACTTCCACTTGTGTAACTGGAGGTCTAGTGTAGCATAGATGTAACACTTACCGTTGTTATGAAATTAACTCTGGAGACTGTGTGTGCTGTTCTATGCCGTTCATGTACGTACCGACTGATAATTATTTTCTATGCTATAATGATGTATTTATATATGATATTTACTAAGACACTGTACTTTAGAGTTAGAATGGGCACGGAGCTTCGAGATCAACAGTAGGTGGTGAATGTTGATACTGGCATTTAAGGCCGCCACTCTGACGAACGAATTTTTGCAGTACCGGACGTCCTCAGTTAGCATCTAGTGACAAGATGCTGCTGCGAGGAAACTCATGCCAGTTTGAAAAAATCTACCTAGTAAAATGTAATGTAACCTGTTTCGGGTCGATAGATGCCAAGAAGCACTTTCTATGGACCCAGAGGAGTAATTCTATTATTCATTGTTGCAAGCCAAACCGTTAGAGCAATGGAACTGATATTCGCACAATTTTCAAAAATAATTGTTTTTGAAACATTTGCTGATAGGATGGTCATTTTGCTCAGCATGCAGGTCCCGGGGAGCTGAATGTGAGGGTTTTACAAGTGGTAGACCGATTCGACTGGATACACCTAAATGTTGGTCAATGCGGGCTTTGAAATGTTGTCCGTGCTACCAATGTACGAGGCATTGCATCCTCTGCATTTGAAACGGTAGATAACACTTAACAGGAGCGATGTGGGTGGTTTGTCTTTTTGAATGCACTCTGAGCAATTGCTTTATTTAGGAGCACAAGGCAGTACAGCAATAATACTACAGAGCATCTGTACATTATCAAGCTTTCAATGTATGTAAACTGTAAACGCACCTTGGCCCAAGACCATTGCTAAGGCGGTGAGAACGGAGCGTTGAGCAGACCACTTGAACCGGCTGGAGTCAACGGAAGTTGATCGTAAGTGAGATATTTGCACATCTCGAACTGCTACATCATGGCGTTCATGAAGTTCTTGAAGACGCCTGGGCCTTCTTGTGTCAAACAATAATGTAAAGCATACCACAAGGTTAGTAAATTTTGTTCCATTTAGTTTCAACGAAGATATTACCACAATTTTACCTCACTCATCATAAAGCGTAGGATGAGCTGTAACTCGTAGCGCTACGTTACATACGTTAGCTCGTTCTACGTTATGGAGAGTTGTGACTCCAAAAAAGATGTTAAATCCCGGAAATGAATCGTCATAAACACACAACAACTAGCTTTTTAGTTTTTGAACGAGCATAGCATTTCTGACTAGCTTATTATAAACTTTAATCTTGCTGTGTGATCATCGCCACCTTGCTAAGATCTCGAAAGTGGCCCTATAATGTTCTCTTTAGAATAATGTAATTCCTATAACATTTATGCTAAACTCCTTAATGCTTTCTGTATATATTCTACACGGGCTATATAATGTTATTTTTACAAGAAACAATGGTATACTTTATGCGTAATGGGTCCATTGGGACTTCAGTCCGTTGATATAAATCAGTATTTCTAACGCATAAGCACCAGAGCGCAGGCTCGGCTCCATACTATGGGGCAAGGGCTTATTTTCCATTTTCTCCGCCTTGCGGCCTTTCTCTGAACGTTCTGCAACCAAGCCAACGGGCGGCCCTTAAGCTCCGTCGTTCTTAGGTAAAAAAATATACGGTCTTCTCCCTTGCCTTCTTGAGAAAAGTAGATAATAGCTAAAAACAGTGGCATTAACTTGCAACATTGTGACCTTGCCGACTAAAACTAATTTTTTTTCATCTGTATAATATTTTTGCACTAGAGGGCCCAGCCGTCAAAAATGACGGAATTAATTTTATGGTTAAGCTTTTTTATTTTTCTAGTTCCCAGTATAGGTTTTGGTGTAAAATATGTCTCATCCCTGCAGGCGTGATCTTCCAGTAATGAAACGTAAGTTGTATGCAGCCATGAGTTTTGCGAGAGCAAAATGTCCCTCTTGCAATATCAAGAGCGAATATCAGTTTGGAATTAGTCAAACGTTGAGCAGCATTAAAAATATATAGTTCAGTCAACTAAATTCACTGGAAATGCTCAGGATTTACCGTTACCTGGTTACCAGCCGGAAGCCAAACTTTTAGCGACAAGAATTGGCTGTAATGTAAATTGATTGGATGTAAAAAGGTGTCTGTTCAGCATGAAGTTTCAACTGCTACGAAGAGATTGAGCTAAAGAAAACGTAAGCAAAATGGATTTTGCACGAATTGATCGAAACTTCAAATAAGACTGAGCCTCTCGAACTGCTGCAAAGAAATTCAGATGAAAAATATGCGATACAACATATGCTCGACAGGATCAAAAATGCTATCAAAACTTTCATCTCCCCGAACCAGGAGAAGAATCTTCTTATCAAATAGTACTGAGCTACTTTTCGAAGCAAAGTGAGATTCAAAAAATGCAGTTTTTCAACTTTTATTCATACATTTCAGAAGCTATATATGTATATGTCGCTATTACTCCAAGGGCCGAAATCTTACGGCATCTCAACTTGTTTTTCAGTGGATGAAATTTCTCCTATCTAAATCCTTAACAGCAAAGGGAAGGAACAACCAAGGAGGTTGTAATTGGAGAGAGAGCCTTAGGACTCTTTCGGCGAGTGCACACATGGCTGAATAACGTAGCGGGAGCTGGTGTTTTGAACCCCCTAAACTGACTGAACTGCTCTCGTACAGTAAGCCGTGGTCAGCACACGTTAAGGAAGATACAGACAGGTAGTTCTTCGATATTTTTGCAAGAAAATTGGGCCTAAAGATTTATAACACAGTGCGCACTTTGTTACTTTCATCATAAGTTGGTGTACAGGATACAACTTTCATTTACATACATCCATCTGCTCGAAATTTCGTCAATGGTTATTAATGGCTATAAAACTGGAACTCAGGACTGCTTCCTATACGGGCTCCGTGAGGCAATGCCACTCTCCGATCGGAAACGCCACTCAGCCAGTTCAAGGGAAATGACGTTTACTTGAAACGCTCCCGTAGGGTAAATAGAGAGGGGGCACTCCTCCCATTAGGACTTCCTTGGGAACATTAGCAAGCAAGCCGCGAAGAGCAAGCGACCAACGACTACACTATATAGCTACAATAATGATAAAGAACCGATGTGTATTTATCTGTTTGTTTATTTGTCCATTTTCTGTCACGCTTTAACAAAACAGATAGGTGGCAAGTAACCCAGGTTGGAGGCTCTGGTCGTCCTCTCAAGTTCCATTAAAAACTGTTTGGTAGAAAATAGGCCGGGTTGCAGAAGATGGGCAAACGTATCTTAATCAGGGGCAGTTGAAATTGAAACAATGAAGACATCGCAGGCTTAGTCTGATTTGTACGAGTATTTGCTTCTCCATACATCGAATCTATGGCAAAATTTCGGGCGACCTTATGTCTGAATGCTCTTCTTGCTTTTTCGATGTTGAAATCGCAGTACTTAAGATATCTGAAGCTTCCATTGGCAGTCTCATGCTTCTTGATTCGTAGTTTCTTCCCACAGATGATTTCGTTGCTTCAGCTACTCTAACAAATTTAATTCAATGGTCGATGAAACAGCTTTCGTTAAGAAAAAACATTGGACCTGCATAGGCTAGCCAACCATATCTACAACACCGAATCTGAGCTATTACTTTGAGCGTTGTGATCGGGCTGCAATAAGCCATGTATTTTCTCCATTTCAGAGAAAAAAAGTTTCGATACCGAGCGGCTGTGGAGCCGTAAATGCTCTTTTCTGGGTGCTTTGGTTAGCAATTACAATAACGAAATATGATCAACTAGAGCACTCTGAGAGCGCATACCTCCGCCAAGCGCGACAACGGTAGCAAAAAAAATTCAAATTGGCTCTGAAACCATAATTTTCTTTGTATAAACTCAAAAATGTGATCATTTGTGCCCTTTGATAGTAATAACAGCTTGTGTAATTTTCTTGAAGATCCGTTAATAACTTTTTGAGTTATACTGCTAAAAAACGTTATGACAAACATGAGTCAAACATCCAAACGCACTAACCAATCTGCACCAAAATTTGATCATTTATGTCTTTTAACATCAATAACAACCCCTATGAATTTCATAAAGATCCATTCATTATTTTTTGAGTTATTGTGCTAACAAGCACAAAATTCAAAACAGTGACAAACGATCAAACGGATCATTACCAAAATTTTGTAATTTATTTCCTGTTATATACCTAACAACTCATGTTAATTTCATACAAATCCATCCATAACTTTCTGAGTTATGACATTGAGAAAAATGAGTCAGAGAAACAAACGGATGGACATATCTTCACCAAAAATTAAACATCTGTTCCTCCTAACATACCTACCTAACAATCTCTGTAAATTTCGTCCAAATCGATTCATAAATTTTTGAGTTATCTTGGTGACAGACAGGCAGAGAGACAGACAAACACGACGAAAACATAACCTCCTTGGCGGAGGTAATGAAGAAGGTCATCACAAATTCTTCACTGTCATTTTATGACAGCGCGGGCCCTCTAGTTATTATATAGTTGAGGTTTCTCCCCACCTTCGTTATACTTCTTTCCTTAGGTTCCACGACCAGGTCGCTCTGCTGAATGGAAGAGATTTATCAAAGTTTTATCAATTTGCCTTCAAAAAATTTGAGTGGGCAGTCAAGTATATCGTGAGGTAAAAAATTATGGAACTAACAGGTTAACCCAAGGGGCGGAGCCAAGCTGTAGTGCATCATGGGTAATGAGGCGTGTGACGTCATAAAGTTCAAGCATGGTAATTCACAGCTATTTTACATTGTTTCTCCATCATTTCATTTGGGCCTCCAAAGTGTCCTACAATCATTAT
>LQNS02278094.1:31820088-31839540 GCA_001587735.2 Parhyale hawaiensis
CATGGCAGTGTAACGTGTATCAGCTAATTACACAACACATGGCAGTGTAACGTGTATCAGCTAATTACACAACACATGGCAGTGTAACGTGTATCAGCTAATTACACAACACATGGCAGTGTAACGTTGCTCAGCTAATTACACATTGAACGATATAATTACAGGTAGTTTATATTTTAACCTGTTGAAAGCGGCCGTCCGAAAACCCACAAATGCTAAGCTCTCTCAATAATAACAATGAATTTCAAGTACGAATGACATGATACAAACACGAGATGAAATATTAATGCTACTGAAAAACAGCTAATTACATTTTCAAATCTTCACATGAATACTGTTCGGTGACCACATAATACCATTGTGCTAAAGGGATGGAAGGTTTTTGGGTAAAGCTAATGCAGTGCAATAATTCCAGCAAAAAAAAATCGGAACTGGCATTCTATTTTTCTTTTTCCGTACAATCCTAACATATAATTTGGGAAACCTTCCAGTCTACAAATAGAGAATATCATTCAGAGTTCATGCCGCAACTGAAACTACTATCAAGCTAAGTATTGTTCACACACGAGCTACTCTTCTGTGTTCACCGCATCTCAGTACGGTTACAATTAGTGATGGCGTTCGTTTCAGCTCATACCAGAGCTTCTTTATTCAAAATAGGAAACTGATTATATATATGGACAACTAAACGCAACTCGTGAATGGTTCCAAGCTCCCGAGACTAGAAACAGTGACACAGTCACAAACTAGACGAGGTAACAGGCTCCTTTGCACTTGAAAGCTTTAGCAAAAAAAAAAAAAATAGAACTTAGCCTGGAATGAGGAATGTTTAGAACCGCGTGGGCGCCAACACTTGAACACTGCGCCTCAACCCAAGAAGTGCAAGTCGACCTTTGCGGTAGATGAAGCATCGACTCAAGACTTATGCCGGGCCGCACGCTCAAAGTACGAGCGGACATTCAGCCTACATGTCACCCCATTATTATTATATAACTTTTTCACCACTACTGATGCTCAAAACGGCATTTCAACAGTGTAGGTATCTCTGTCATTATAATAGTGCTTCGTTGAAGTATGGGGTATTTATTTATTTTCAATAGTTTAAGTCAGTGATTTGCAAAATTAGATTAAAGTCCATATTTTGTAAAAATTGCCATAGTAGTCCTCTATATGCAGAGAGCTTCTGAAATATATCAGTAAGGGAGTAGGGTCCAGAACCAAGATATCTTCTGCGTTCATCCACTATTGAGAGACATTTGATCAATATGTGATGTACAGATTGCGGCACAAGGCAATCTAGACAGTAGGGTAATGGGGCATTTCTCCGCAGAAAGCCATGCGTTGCTAGTGTGTGTCCAATTCTTAGTTTGCCAACTTGACTTTCCATTCTCTATTCTGAAAGTCACATATGAGATTTACATCTAAGTGAGGTTTTATCATTTGCAAGCTGTTATCAATAGTGATACCCAGATACTTGTAGGATTCAACTGCTTCGATGGGGTGTCCCTGCAGAGACAGATTAATGACGAGTTTTGGGCAATTAATCACACGGCAAATGTGCATTGCAACAGTTTTGGCTGGGAAAAAAATCAACCCCGTGCGGTTTCTCCAGTTTCGTAGGTTATCGATTGCTATTTGCAACTGTCTTTCGATGTGCCGAAGGTGTGTACCTGACGCGTAGGTATGTCATGAAATCGTCTACATACAGTGTCGCCTTCACAGTGTGAGGGAGGTAGGATGCAAGAACGTTGACAGCAATCATGAAACAGGTGCACGATAAAACGCCCCCCTGAAAGATTCCTCTTGTGAGATGGACTGGTGCGGTAAAGTGGCGTTGATACGAACTCTGATGCTTCGTTGGGCCAGAAGGTTTGAAATACAGGCGAGTATTGAGCCACGCACTCCCCAAAGTATGAAGTTGCTTCACAATTCCATAAGCCCAGGCAGTGTCGTAAGCTTTTTGGATGTCAAAGAACACAGCCCCACTGTGATCCTGTGAAGAGACGGCCCTCAGCACATCCTTCTCCAGCTGCACCAGTTGGTCTGTGGTGCTTCTATTACGTCTGAATCCCAAATGGATTGGAAGAATTAGTTTTTCTTTTTCCAGATACCAAATGAGTCGTCGATTAATGATTCGCTTCAAAAGCGTGCAGAGGCAACTAGTGAGTGAGATAGGTCGGTAGTTAGACGGCTGCGAGCGGTCCTTGTTTGGCTTTGGTATGGGGATCACAATGGCTGTATGTGCCAGACAGTCGGGAATTCGTGATTGCTATAGATTCTGTTGTATGCATTGAGGAGAAAGGTTAGGTAGGTTGGGTGTGCATGCTCCAACATCGGATAAGTGATGTTGTCAATGCCAGGGCTGGAGCTCGTAGTCTCGGATAGCGCCCTTAGAAGTTCGGTGATAGTGATTCGGTTATTAAGTGGTGAGTCAAAAGGCGTTAGAGGGATAGGCCTAGATTCCGTTAAAGCTCTTGCTGATCATTTCCGACTGAGGCAAAATGATCTGCAAACACATTAGCAACCCTGAGTGGATCACCAACGAGGGTACCATCATTAGTTAATATGGGCGGTATAGGATGAGGTCGAAACCCCCCGGCTATCTTCTGTACTCGCTTTCAGACAGTGTGGAGCGAAGTGTTCGAATTAATTGATGAAACATGTTTGCGCCATGATGTACACGTCGCCCGATACACTATGAAAGTTGGTAGCATGAACGAAATAAAGAGCTTAATGTCCACTCATTGGCGTCCAAAGACAAGCCCAGCGAAAAAGCAGCAGCACGATGCACATGTAAGAGTCATGGGGCACAGAAGCATAAGCTTCGTAACAGAAATACATTGAAGTCTGTTGGCTGTACAGTCTTGCTTCGCTGAGCCCGACGGTAAATTTGACTGAGGTACAACTGGCACACTCACTTGATTGAAACTGACCACCAAAGCTCATCACAAGCGGCGCATAGAAACGTGACGAGCCCTTCTCCAAGCCGTAAATTGCAGAGGAGAAACCAGCTGACGGCTTCAACAAAAGTAAAGGTCGGGGCTCCACTGACACAACAAACGATGCAATGCGATTTTTGAGAGAGACATGGCGCCTGCGAGCGATAGAATGTCGCGCACGATATGGGTTGCGTCAGTGGGGACAATAGACCGATGTACCCGATCTTACGATTTTTCATGCAACAAATTTGTTACGTCGCTTGTTGCTTGAATGAGGCCCCGGCCTTAGGCGACGCCGTGAGATTAACACACCAAAAGAAGCAAACTGTAAAATAACGCAACAATTTCACGTCACTGAAATGTTCCTTGTTAACTTATCTTAGAAGTTGGTTTTGAACACTAATGAGGGCAAGTTATAATGTTACAGAACACAATCGATTTTTCAACGGTTTCTAATGAAAATCATACAATTATCTGAAACAAAAACACGATCTGGCTTAAAAACACCTACCACTGTCTGTCGCAGCATCACATTAGAACATCACGCACACATCAACACTCGCAGTAAATCACGTGACACTTAAAATCTGTACAGAATATTCGCGACCAGTGGCAGCGGCTACCAAAGTGGGGGTACTGCACATTTCGATACCAGGATGGTAATGTTCAATTCAGCGTATGCCTCCCTAATCCAACATAAAATTGTTGTTCTTAGGAAAGACAAGAATGATAAATAGTGGGCCAAAAGGAATGTGGAACCCGTGAGTGAGGGTGATCGGGATCAACGCGCAGAGGGACCGCAATTCGAGAGAAAAAAAAATAAAACATCAACAGTAGAAAGAAAACGGAAGGACGCTCAACGAGTACGGAAGAAAAGTCGTACCAAAGGCCCACGTAAGGCTAAGGTAGCCTATGGGTTTCCCTGTGGGCTTGGCTTACCAAAACGTAGGATGGGCGAATCTGACCTAATCCTTTGGCGTATCCCATGCCCCACGAGGGGACCAGACCAGAATGCCCGTAATTCTCCCAAGAACTATAGAAAGGCTGTTAACACATTACAGTCCTGTAATGTCATTAATAACCCTCTAATTCACAAAAGCTTCACGAATATGCTAGTACGGAATTATGTAGCGCCCTACCACAATAGCAGCCATGAGCGACCACACAACTTACGACTTTGTGGTAACATATGTACCACACAGAAACATTTACATCTCACCTTCACAATATTGTGTTACTTTCAGTAGCGAACAGACTACATTCTGAATATATAGTAGGATGTCGAACACAGTATGACTCATTATAAGAAATTCCATATATTTCACTATACATATTTCGCCTACTACATTTATGCAAACTAAGGGGTAATGTCATTGGTAATGGCATCACGTCAAAATCCATCTTTAGTTATAGGCCAGCCGGCATATTCTAATTTTACCCTTGAATCAATTGGACATGGAGTACATAACACTTTACTGTAGTAGCTGTAACNTATTTCGCTTTCTACATTTATGCAAACTAAGGGGTAATGTCATTGGTAATGGCATCACGTCAAAATCCATCTTTAGTTATAGGCCAGCCGGCATATTCTAATTTTACCCTTGAATCAATTGGACATGGAGTACATAACACTTTACTGCAGTAGCTGTAACGTCAACCGGCAGCGGAGAACTTAGGGCCGCCAGAATGCTGGACTCCTAGCAACTGCCCTCACCATTTTCCTACATGTCTCTGGGGCCGTGCATCTGGCAGTGCGTTGGGCCGCCTACGCCCTGCTGTAGGGGGCGCTGCAGGCTATAGCTGCTGCTACTACTATGTCAAGTGAAATAAACCTTCCTTAGTCGGAGACTGCACTAGTTTAGGTGTATTACACAAAAAATTACTAGAAAGTCCGTAATGTTCCCTAGAGCTCAGTACTCTCAGATCAATTGAAATGTCAGCCAAGCGTTTATTTCTTGTACTGGAAATGGATCCATCAGATCATAATAAACATCACAAAAATCTTTCATAATCTCAATCTCTTATTCGCGGAATTTATGTCACTAAAGGCTATCATAGAGCTATGAACGAGCAATTAATCTAGTGCATAATAAGCATCTAAGAANAATGGATCCATCAGATCATAATAAACATCACAAAAATCTTTCATAATCTCAATCTCTTATTCGCGGAATTTATGTCACTAAAGGCTATCATAGAGCTATGAACGAGCAATTAATCTAGTGCATAATAAGCATCTAAGAAAGATCAGTAAAATCGGCCTAACGCTAGCAGCTGCTTGGCATGAAAAGAAAGACAGAAGCGCGCACGACTAGCACTATCATTAATAGTAGCAGAAATCGGTTATAAATGAAAAATGTACAGCTGCACGGCACATCAGTTACACGTACTATTACTCAGCTGTAGAATGTAGGCTGAAAGTGTGTCAAGAGTATTGTGACAAACGTAATTGTAACCTCACTTTTTCAGGTGGTGACAACTAATCTATACAGCCTTGCGTAGTTCAATCAAACTTTGTACAGCTGGATAACAGCCAGAGTAAATGAGTAGCCAATCGCGAGTAATATTTATAATCATATCTGGACCGTCTACTAAGGGTACCGTATGGCTATATGCTCTCGGAACCCAAATCAAGTCACCAGCGCAATGACTCAGTTGATGTTCTACGCTCTAACTGAAACTTCTGATAAAAACAAATGCGCGTGTTAATGAAACAAAAGTGATGAACATACTAATTAAAATGGGGGCAATAAACCACTTTCAAGGAGCATGAGCAGTACTCATCGTGCCTATCGTGAGAAAATATTACACTTAGGGCTGGTGTCCCAATACAATATTCAACAGTTACGTAGCAACGATGTATACGAAATGGTTCATTCACAGACTCATGAATACGTAGGAAACTGTATGAAATCGTGCATGAAGACCAGTTTTGCTCGAAGTGCGTACAGGTAAACTCGCAGAAGTTATAGATTTAAAAACAAAATATGCAAACAATATAACGTTAGCCGTGGACCATCTACCTCAAGTCATTACGAATTGGAGAGCGCGGATAGCAAAAGCTCTGCAGATGAGAGCACGATGGGGCGATAAGAACATTGGCAGGGCATTGAGCAGTAGAAATTATACATAGAATAAAAGATAACGTAATAGTAAACAAGAAATAACAAAAAATGGCGAGATAATAGACAATAAAATTACTTATAAGATTTATACTTACATTAAAGTGAGAAGCTCATAAAGCAATCCGGGACCTTAGCTGCTACTCAAAGCTACACATACCAGAAGACAGAGCCTATGGCCGCCACGTCCTCCAGCAGCTCGGCGAAAGCTACAGCAATACAATGGGCAGTTATACTCAGGCAGTGTGGCTCGTGGTTACTAAATGGAAGGTGATGTACAGTTCTACAGGTACCTACCAGGATATTTGTTGTTCTTTCCTTTCATTAACTAGAGCAGGGGTTCGCAAGCCGTGAGGGAGCGAGATGACTCTTTATGGGTGAAAAATCTATTGCTATTTCAGTCAAAAATTAGCTTGACTTCGCTGCACAAAAATTAGTACCGTACGTACGCCTTTCAATTCATCATCAGCAGCATGCCATGCGTGCCTGACTTCCATGTTAGAGGTGTTACGTTCTAGTGACAAGCTTGCCAAGAGATCTTTTTGGCATCCGGTGTGCTGAGTCCGCAATTGCTTGGTAAGCAGAGCTGGGTGGGGGCACCTGCCNTGCTGAGTCGGCAATTGCTTGGTAAGCGGAGCTGGGTGGGGGCACTTGCCTGACCAGGAATGGTAGGGGGGGGGGGGGGCTCGGGTCGTTGAACCTTCTGTTCCGGCAGCATAGTTCTTAGCGACCCGTGGTCAGCTGCAGCTCTACTTCTCTGCTGTGGGTTTACCAGTGGAGGGTACAGTCAAAGTTGACTTTTACCTACGAGTCTTGTTAATGGAGGTCGATCGTACAATAAGTTTGCGAGTCACCGCACAAGAGGACAGCTATTGACGCTACTAATGCAGTGCCGTAGTTATTCTCTAGTTTGTAAAAGGATAACCGATAGCTTGATGTGGAACTGTGCAACACCCTACTACAATAGCCAAGTTCCAACACTAAGTTACAGTTATATGTTCTTGCAAACACGACCCTTCTGAAGTCGGCAGCACCTGTAGCTGGCAAGATATAGGGCCAGTGAATAGTTACTCTCAACCCTAGAGGTATTGGATTTTTGAATGAGAGGGCAAACTGACGTAGCATATATCATTGCTGAAAACTTCGAAGTCAAATGCAGAGAAACAAAATTTTGAACAATAGGCGATATCACTGTCGGCCTAAATTTAGAAATTTAACAGCTTCATGTGAATTTAACCACGCTATGGCGAAACAAAGGCGATCGCACTGAAACGGAGTCAAGTCACCCAACTGTAAAACAAAAGTAAGATTCAAGACAGAACGTAGACAGCTGAATCCAAAAAATACTGGAGGGTAGATATATACCAGTACTATCATATCCTATGAAGGTAGCATAAATTTAAGAGTTCCAATTCCGAACATCCAGCGCTACCTTCAGGCACAATGTAAGAAGACGTTGGGGTAGTGCCACTGTAAACATAAATTAAAGGAACGAAACGCCCAAAGACTGACAGCTACTCGTACCGTATGTGAATAAATAGGCCTATATATGTAACTGTGCATTATGTACTGTAGCTTACGACGAGAGTTGAAGATATGGGACACGGTCACTAAACATACTTGTCATGTCTTTCATCACCGTCAGTGGCCTATTATATATTCATTACTACTTATTGTTCTATAAGTAAGACAGTCAATATACATAAATTGCACAGCACTACCAGCTACAATGTTGGGGTACCTACCAAGGGTTAAGTTTAATATTACATGCAGCTCTTTTTCACGTTAAATTTGAAAACAACTCATAAGCTGTAGAGGCGTTAGGTATCTAATTTAATTAATACGCTAGTCGTTAAACATTAGCATGCACATCCTTTTACCATCAACGATTACAAAATAATTTCACCTTCAGTAGAAATCAACCTAGACTCAGGCAAACAAGTACGGAACTATTGCTTTACAAAGATGAAGGGAAATGACATACATGGATCTTAAATGGAAATGATGCATAAGAGGATGCTGGCGGGTTTGTCATACCTATACAAATAAACTGAGCGATGAGCGATACCAGCAGACAAACTTCGGTACGGAGTCTGCTTCATAATCACAATCCAAACATCTGAGACGTGTTGATCACAACCCCAGGGTTACCTGTGCTGCCACCTATGTCATTCACGGCTCAAAATTTCGGCGCAATCGGAAGCAGCTCCATTTGGCTACTTCACTTCGCGCCAGAGCATACGTTCGTTAAGCAGGTGACGGTATCCCAGACAGGGTTGTGACTGTATCACGTCTCAACTACTTGCCATACACTAGTCTTAGCTTGCACAGAGAGTTACCATACATATTCGATGTACAACTGAGCTGCAGTTAGAGAGGAGTCCATATAACTTAAAGTACACATTGCATACAACACTTCTCTATGTTCATTTTACCTGCAACTTACGAAAAGCATTTTTTTGTCTTGTGCTGCAAAGAAGAGTTAAGGTCTTTCACATCCAATGCTACCTTCAAGAGTTTCAGCTGTTTAAAACTCAGAAATTGACCAATTCATTAGTTTCATCCAAAATCATTCACTGAAAGTTACCAAAATATCTCTGCTAAATAAGAAAACGTGCGTGTAATGCACCGTCAGACGCTTTTAATACTGGCTACAGTCAACAGTGCAGCAGCTGGACGATGCCGCACACTATTGTCCACTTGGTGCAGGAGCAGGCGCCTTTGTCGCAACACAAAGTTTTGTGCACAGAACTGTATAGCACTTGATTCATTAGCAGCCAACGTTCTATTGTTTACGGCGTAATTTCATGTTAAAGAAAAAAAATCTCGATGATAGATCAAGGACTAAAATCTTAAGCTTCTAGAAGTAAATTTAGCTACACTTGTCTCAAGTATGTTGATGTAAACAACCGCTATTGTTTGAAGTTCCTTCTTCGGTAGGTGACACCTCAAAAGTTTAGAATATGCAAACAACTTTTATGTTTCAATATAACTGGGACTGGTAGCTTATTAAATAGGTTGGGCTCCAATGAGCTGGCATGGCATCTTAGCGCAATGACGGCGCGCTGTGGCGGGGCATGTGGTGAAACTGCCGTTAAAACTTACGCTGTCACACAAACAAATGGTCAACAAGTATGATTAGCAGCAAATGTTAGAAAGGTCAACTATTCCTAACAGCGACACACTCGCATAATAAAGAAGAAACGTATAATAAATAATATACCTATAAAGTGAACACTGGCTCAAACCAACATAACAAGTGTTGAAGATTTCGATCAATCATTTTTCATCAGTGATTTTCCGACACAATTGACTAGACCAAATTAATAACGCGAGAAAAATAAAACAAGCACTTATTACATGAATCACAAATAGATAAGAGATTCACTCACAGCTTCGACGTACTTTTCAGCTTGTTATGGCAAAGAGATTTTACTTTATGTGTTTGTATATGCCATCACTTCCTTGTTGGAACAGAACATGGCCTAATTTCAAACTCAGAACACCACGGCATTACTTATTATACCCAGCTCACCTCTTTCCAAAACGTTCGTTTCTCCTTTGCACAGTAGGTACTTTCGGCGATATATTAGGAGAGCATTTAACACACGAGAGATTCATTTATAGCACCACTTGAATCGGTCGGTCATTATTTGTGCTTTGCACCACAATTTCCAAACTGAGCAACGAAATACCTAATTATATTCAACGTACATCCACACCAAACACTAACGGAAAACACAGAACTTTATGAAATACGCATTCACATCAACGTAGAGATGAACCGATGACAAGAAATGGCCAATACCGATCTAGCTAAATGCTTTACTGAGGCACCGGTAGTGGTGCGCAAGAAAATTTCCAATACTGATCCTGTCGGTACACTTCAGGGTTGCAGACAAGGATGGAGAGTGACGCTTCTGGAAGCAAAGAGCCGTAAGTCGGATACCCACTTGTTCTCTGGCCCTACAAACTATTAGGGTCGTTGCAGAAGCTAAAACTACAATTCAGCTTCAGGGCGGCCCAAATGTTGCTAGAGAAGAGTGGCAGTCAGAAGAAAATTGGTAAAAATTTTAATTTCATTAAGGAATTAAGACTTTTGGGTGCAAGAGGTCGGAGCTAGACACCAGCTGGTCCGAGGAGTTAGGCACCAAACTTTGAACCGTCCAAGGCTGCAACCCTGCACCTCTATCCACACACAGTCACGACAATAAACAACATTAGTATTAAAGGGCATATACTTAGACTGCAAAATTTGTGGAATGAAACAAAAAAGATAACCTGAGAAGTTCAACCACTGGCACTCGAGAAGAAAATGTTGCGATTGTAAAGATTTCCCTCATGGATCAACGACAATTCCTAATGAGCAGCTCAAAATGTTCTCCAATTTGTCCCTGCTGTCCAGATGCGTAAATCGGCGGAAAGTCGCTGAGCAAGTTTTCTAACAAAATATTTTTTTCATATTTCACATTTTGATCCCAAATATGGATTAGCACGAGAAGAACGTCTAAGGAAGGGACACACTAATAACTGGGGAAAGTGGTTAAAGCATCAAAAGTCAACATCCCATTATACGGGCTTACTTTTATGGTCGCAAAAACTTGACTATAAGCCTTACCACTTCTTCTGCTTATGCAATCAAACTAAACTCAATACCTCAAACGAATCCACGACATGTAGCACTTGAACATCATTAAATGATGCAAACCATTACAACTTTCCACTAACTTGATTCAATTACGGCCCCTTATTTGACAAAGATCAACAAGTGTGACTTTCAGAAAGATGGGGCAGTAGGAGCCGGTCACTTCTCTGCTCCTAGCTTTTCAGACACCTGTGGTCCAGTCAATGGTTGGGACGCAGTTTGGATGCGTTGCACTTACAGTAACAGGGTGCAAGCAGCACGAGACAATACTATTGACCACTGAAGTGATATCACAAAATCTTACGCCTACTTGACAATATATTTTTCAATGGTAGTAGACTTCGTACTTCACTGCATATTCGCTGTAGTTTACATTAGGTATGTTAAATTGTAACCTTACCACAACTGAGATGTACAAGTTGGAGAAACTTTTGAGGCAGCTCAGTACCTAGGCGTTATACAAGCTCATACAGAGATTTAGCATCAGCACGCATTCGCAAAAACTAAGAAACCACTTACATTGATGCTGATAGTACGACCTTGGAGAATAAGCTAATTCATGTTCACTGCTGCACCACATCTATTAGGTACATCAGCTGTTGTTTGAGCGCACGCATATTGGCAGTCGATATCTCACACGTATTCCTGCGCTAGCAGTTTCGTTCACACAATGAACAGCAGCTTGAAATAAGCGGAAGAGTTCCACACATGAGCACCATTCAGAGAGGGGTGTAGATATCCACGAGAATACCATTCAGGGATCATGAAACATATCTACACTCAGATAGGTACGGCAGATACTTTACAAAAAACTGCGCTACAGTAAATGCACTTGCCGACAACAGTGAAGAGTGCGATGTTGGCAGCTATCGACAGCAGGTCACATAGAAAAGGTGTTATGAATGCTGAAAGGTGGTGCAGAATACGACTATCTACCAAGGTTGCTTAACGCTGATCACTTGATGGAATCATGGAAGAAAAATTATCATCAAACGAGGGCGGCGTGATGTGGCAACGTAAGACTGATGGCTTCAGAAGGAGGGTCGTGAGCGTGACACACCAGCTCTAGCTGCTCGCACTCCCCACTCAGGCCTGCGCGGAAAAATGTATTGCGTTACATACTGTACATATCTACTATAATATTAACAACAAGGATCTGGCCACAGTCAACACTGCCATTTTTGTTATGATTATCATTATTACTAGCTGCATTTATTGCTAAAGCTTCGTTACTCGTATCACACACTGAAACCCAAAGATCCAACGAGGAGAAGATAAAACAAACACGTAGTATGTCCAGAAAACCTGTACCCCTGCCTGAGGGTGTTTTTCCACAGCAGTAACATGCATGAGGGCAGCAAGTTTGGAAGGACGAAAAACAACAACAAAACTTGATCAGTGGTAGTAAGAAAAAGGTCGGAAACAAAGTGAGAATGAAAATAAAGCTGATCCAAAGGCTTAGGCATAGTTAAGTTAATAACGCGCCGGTAGTGTTTTCATCTGAATACTACAGCACAGTAACAGCACGCTGTCAACACAGACCCACGTAAGTAGGCACATAAAAACGATAACTGGAAACACATTGACGCAGTGGGTAACATGTTAGTTAGCTGCTGGTATGCCAGACTTTCACTGCACTGGGAGTAGCTACACTGTGATCGGTCAGGTTCTCACTTCATTAGCTCTGCAGACCGGGGAGATTCTGTACCAATTAATTACACCTAGCGCTTAAGACTCATGCGTCCATGTCGCGCCTAACACTAAAATAGTCCATTCGATAGGTTACAGAATTGCGTTCACAGACATGAGTGTTCATCACAAAGCATAACAATAATTATGTTGCATTCTAAATAGTTCCCAACAAATTGCATTAGGTCAAAAACTGCTTCAGTACCCCCACATTAGTATATGCAGGTCCAAGCATTTCTCGTAGTACCTCCGACATGGCTTCATTTGGTTTCGTGTCGCGAAGTTCGGGGAAGAGCTCAATCGAGTAGCGGCAAAATTGTCACGCTCGACCATAGTGTCTGTCTCAGTGTTGGTGATACCCCACAGGAATCGCATTAGAAAGGTCAGCTCAGGTCATCCATCTGTGCTTAAGTCGAGTATGATCGAACGAAATTTACAGAGGCCTACCGCCAAACGCAGTGGCATGAGCTCCACTCTCTAACGGAAGGTTTTACATTAGCATATTTCCCAGCTCACCGAACCATCTACACTGCCGCGCTCATCGCATGGTTTGCATTATCAGCCCGAAATAGCTAAGTCTCTCCACAGGACCGAGTTTTTGCTAAAATCATGACATTCGATGCTGCTGCCCTTTTTGCCGTGTGGTCTGCCCTGTCAGTGCCCCGCACCTCCACATGGCCGGGTACCTACCCAACAGAAACAGACTTCCCTTCCCTCGACGGCGCTAGGATAGCACTGACCAGAGGATAATGAGACTAGTACTGGCGCATGGCGCTCAGTACGCTGGCCGAGTCAACAAAAACTGTCGCCCTGACGTCTGGTAACTCATCCAGTCGGTCCAGAGCCAACAACCCTGCCAGCAGTTCGCTGAGAAAGTTCAGCTCTCGCGAAGGAGTCTCATGACTAGTGCCACTCCAGTAGACACGGCCGCACAGCCCATAGCATCATATCCCTTGGATCCAGCCGTACGTGTTCAACATTAAGATGATAGATACTGACATGCTCCAAAAACGGGTACTTCTGCTGGTAACGCCGAGCCCTTGGTAGAAACCAGCGACTGGAATGCGCCAGGTAGCCACATGATCAAGGCTACCTAAGAAAATGCGTAGCCTCTCTAGCTGAATACTCGCAAAGAGTCTTGTAATTAGAATAAGTTGTATACAATCTTCCATTATGCACTTGCCTGTAGTATATACTATATCAAGCTAATTTCGTAAATAGCTTGGAACGTAATATCCACATGACATCATAAATGATGAGGTAGCAAGATTTACAGGTGCTCAATAACTATCGCTGCAACCTCTTTATTTATGCATATTTTTACATAATATTCCTTCATTTCCAGATACTAATCCCATTAATTTCAGCATTTGGTCATTTTGGACAGCAAAGTCTCGGCTTTCCACTACAAAACTGTGGAGGCAACACTCTTAAAGGAATGTCAAAAATTCCCAAGCTATCATTCGGGACTCCTGCACAGCGTTCTTCAAGCGTTTGCAGGTTTTCGATGCCGATGGAAGGCACATTAGATAAATAGTGACTGCTATTCGGAAAGAATAAAGCTAAACAACATGTTAATTTGGTTTGATTTGTAAATTTAGATTTTTTAAAGAAATGTGGGCAAAAAAATGGTAATGATTTTTGAAAAGCATGTAGGGCCCAAGAGTGGGTTGCATCTGAACCTAGCGCTGAGGTTATGTTGGTTGTGTTGACTGGCCTTACCAACGGTTATCGAGAGACGGCGGCAGAGAAGAAGAATTGCTCTCGCAACATCATCTTCTGGGTTCGATGTCGTCGGTGCTCCAACGACTCCCGGTCCTGCCTAATGAGTGCCACCAGCCACATGCGGCTGCGCTCCCACGCTCCTGCTGCAGAGGGGAACGAAGAGGATTGCAGTACATCAGACAGTTTGATCCCTTAAGAGCTAACTGAAGTATCTTTGTTTCATAGGAACATCGTTAATGATATACGCTCGTCTTTAGAGGGTGGAGTTTACCTAGACAAAGACAAGTTTCAAAGGAGGGAAAACATGGCAAGTGTATGTCAATTAAACGGGAAACCCATGCACAAGGGAACAGAAAGTCAGGAGAAGTACTGAATGAAAACGAAGAAAGTAAAGTGGATATGATAAACAGATGTCCAGAAGGCCCAGCTAAAGGCCGGTTCATACGTCGGTACCGTACCTTAATCCAGGCTCTAGGGGGGGTGTCTGTGTACATTTCCCTTTCACGGCTCTACCACGTATTTTCCTATTCCATATGATGAGGACATTGAAAAAAAGTTGGGCAGAACTTTCGCAACTGGTAACTACATTTTTGAAAGGAAGGCATGGGGGAGCCCAAAAATATTAATTGTGGACTGATTGTTCAGAAACTCGCTCAGACTATGTATTTTTGAAAAAAGAAACATATTTTGATGGTAGAACTTTTTTTGAGTTAGGCCTTAGTTTTTGAGATAATGGGATTTATGTATGAATATATGTATATTTTCGAAATTTCAAACGAATAGAACTCGATGAGTTTTCATGCTAGAATATAAATAATAGTTATGGAATCCTTGAAACATTCCTAACAAAACTATAGAGCTGGATTCCCTTTTTTGCCCCATAATATTTTTCATCACAGTTCAAGTCTCCATTTTCTATTTCGTTACGATCGCTAACTCAAATAAATGAAAAAACAATTAAGGGATTCGGTTTGGAGCTGTGATAAAAAAAAAATATGAGGGGAAAAATGGAGAATCCAGCTATATAGATTTGTTAGGAATGTTTCAAAGATTCCAAAAGTGTCATTGTTTTTATTCTAGCATGAAAACTTATTGAGTTCTATTCGTTGGAAGTTTCCAAAATATAAATATATATTATATATAAACCCAAGTATCTCAAAAACTAATGCCTAAATCAAAAAAGTTGTACGAACAAAATGTGTTTCTTTTTAAAAAAAAACATAATCTGGGCAAGTTTAAGAACAATCAGTCCACAATTGATCATTTTGGGCCCCCTACGCCCCCTCAAAAATGTACGTACAAAGTTGTGAAAGTTCTATGTCATCATACCTATGGAATACAAAAATAAATAGTAGAGCCGTGAAAAAAAAAAAATGTACACAGACACCCCCTAGAGCCTTCACTACCTGTCTTGACCTGCATACTTCCATTCCAAAGGACGTGGCAGCGTGCCACATATGAGTAGGAAACGATCCGTTCACAGAATTGTAACTGGTATAAAGGACTCACCCGTCTTAGTGATGGCGGCACGCGTTGGATGCCACGTACTGGTGGTGACAGAGGCGTGAGGTCCAGACCCGTAACTGTTCTCTGCCCACACCTCGAACTGATAGCTGTCTTCTCCACGCTGGTCAATAGCAGCCCATGTCTGTAAGGCACAAAACTGCCATTACCAGAAGTATAGGCTTCCAGCGCTGCGTTCAGCACGCCCGCCTCTAGCTGCACATCCAAATCTACATTACTCACACATTACCGATACAACTGTCAATTAACAGGATCTACGTGATGTCTAAAAGGTTGTTTCTTTCGCACTTAGCAAACTACGGACTGGGTTTTATAAAAGTAACAAGAAGAGCGACTAGATGAGATGTTCTCATGCGAAAGCTACTGCGGTCGTTGGCAGCCTTCACTGTTAACACTGACTGACTATCCAATGAATGGGACCTGAAAGTCTCTAATTTACGCATTCAATTAAATCGATTGGTAGGTTAGATCAAAATGGAAGAGTAGTAAAGTCTCTCCCTTTAGGTACAGAGAAGAAAATTTTTAAATTGGTAGGGTCGAGCTCTTTGCTACTCGACAAATGCAAGTGTTCTGGCACACCAAAAGAAACACTCCGTGCTTGATGACATTTTCTTTCTTCCAAGTGTGTGAGGTGAATACTTTGATGGCGGAATTTTTTGAAAAATTTAATTTACATTCACATACCAGGCTACAATCTACCATTTAGCTAGCATTTGGACGTAACTCGCCATAGACAAGGTCACTGGCGGTCTTACAATAAGAGAATAAAACGCGCAGAAAAAGTGTACGCGGCATTCTGCTGTTTTTCTTCTAGATCTAGCGGCTTGGCTGTAACAGCTTCCTACTTCTCACCAGCGAGACAAGTCATCTGTCGTCAAGTCACCAGTCCACTATTGCCAGATGCGGACGGCACAAGAGCATGAACTAAAGTCGTCAGAGTCCTCTTTTGGTATAACCACCACAGCTACTAAAGTGATTCACATAGTGAGCGCCTCAACAAAGCACTTCTCACATTCATATATCTGAAATTAATTTCTTGAGAACAAAATTATAAAAGGTACAGCAAAACATATGAATTTTTAATCGCTTAACCCTAATCATCCCAATGGCTCAACTACAGCGCAGTCTTTTGGGTTCTCATAGGCATGGCATTGTATTGAGATGTATTTTATGGGGGTCATTTAGCATCATCATTATTCACTCAGTAATAATGAACAGCTTGTTGGTTGGTTAATCTCTCTGTCCCCATCTGAAGGATTTAAACAGGAGAATGTTCATTAACTGAATGACAAAGAGGTAAGGTAGCAGAAAATTCGAGTTTCAAAATCAACCCATTTACACCCAGTAAAACTTCCATTTCAGGTAGGAATAGCACATTAATGTGTGCTCCCAACTAGAATTGTTAGCCCTAAACAAATAGCATAGCAAATGTAGCTAGTTTCCTGGAATATGCTCAAGGTACAGCATTTCCTGAAGTCTGCTTCCCTAGGCGAAGTAGATAGCTAGGTTCTATACTTTTGTTTGTGAGCGTGGGAGACAAGTGGCTTGATACTTAATGGCGTTTCCATTCCAGTCGTGCTCAATAAATTTTCCAGTCTTTTTTTCTTTAGCTGAATTTCTTCGTGACAGTTGAAACTTCACGCTAAGCTGTGGCCAAAACATTTTTATTGTTATTGCTACCAAACTTTTAAACTAATGGGGTCACTGCTGGTGCGTTGGTGGTAAATTCTATTGCGTCAACTATATTTTCTTGCAGCTGCTTGACTTTTAAGATTTTAAAAATGAAATTTGCGATTTTTCCCAAGGGAGGGAAATTTCATACCCCAGGATTCAAGAGGGCGAAACTTTAATCGATTTAATATTTTATAGACTTTTTTGCAGCAAAATCTGAACCATAGGCAAGAACAATAAAAAAGTGATGCAATTTCTTTGCCATTACTGTTGAGAGCTGGACACTCTCACTATAATACTCTTAGGTATATATACCACCACACCCACTGGACTCGAGAGACCGCCGTGTCACGCAAACACCCCCAGACGACTGAGTAGTATTCAGCACCCCATACTCTGTCTCTAGTCCGCCAAGTGCGCTACTACTGACAGAATCCAAGTCACAAAAGTATTATATATATAGACCAAAGAAGACAATAGATGGCGACAGAAGAAAGAGACATCAGCACTTAGGGCTCCTTCAGTGCTCCCCCTCCCACGGTAGCAGGCAGGAACCCCTCTGAATCAGTCGCCCACATCACGGAGCAAAAGGGGAAGTATAGAGAACCTATCCAATTTACAACTAAAATCAGCAGTACTGTGACACAGTGTACCATCCCTTGTGGACCGTCACTCAGGTTATCTCTTGGGAAGCGAGGCCCAAGATATTTTGACAGGGATTTGGTCCACCAGAAAATTCCTCTGAGGGGACATTAGGCGTTACTGGGCTAAGCCCGACATATTTCGCGTAGCACTCTCTAATATTCTCCAACTTCCAGCATGAATGACTGTAATATCATACGGCTCCCACGAGAAACTGCTACAAATAGAAACACTGTTGTACAGTAAGAGGGTGTCTTCGTGTTCCTGGTACTCCACTCTCGAATATTGTCGGCATTTAGCACGAGTGTCCATCTGCTTTATTCTTCATGAATCGCAACTGTAGGTTCCAAATGCTGGACATTATGCTACATCTTATAAAGGGACAGAACTTAAGCTAATAATTATTAAAAATAGATACCTGGATCAAACTTAAGTTTTTTATAAGATGTAGCATCATGTCCAGCATTTGGAACCTACAGTTGCGAGCAAATTCATGAAGAATAAAGCACTAATTTCGAACTAGACTTAAGGTGCTGGGGCTAGCTACTATGTTCTACGAAGCGGGTGCTTGATTCGATTACACGCAAAAAGTCTGACTTTGGTACGTTGAGACTGAGCTTACCAATTTATAGTGTGGAAGGTGTATGGATTCTAAACATTTTCAAAGCTTTCTAGAGGAAGTGTTGGATTTAATTTAATTTGCAACATAAATTAAAAACAAGGCTCGCTACAAGTAAATTAAACCAATATTAAAATTACAATACGGATGTTGATAATTGAAGCAATTATCCCACTTAGTAGAAGAAAAGAAGAGCCAGCACATCAGACGCTCTGCATGCACAGCAGGGAAGTCTTTCTTCTCATATTTCACATCAGTCACATTATTTGTCATCGAAGTCGATCACCCAAAGTTAGGTCGTAGTGGTCAAAGATAACCTAATGAATAGAACGCCCTAACAAGAACTCAAGTAGGTACAGTAGCTACCTACCTGCTCAGGTGGTAGTGCTTTGGGCAAGACACGCCACTTTGCTGAAGTGTTTTGTGTGGACTGGCTGGCGGCAGCAACATAAGCCCATTCGCTGGTCATACGGGCAGTGTTATAATCCTGGTCTGCCGGACCAATCATCTGCTGCGGCAACCTAATGGGCTGCAGCACTGGTCTGTAGCGCAGGTGCAGGACGGTGTCAGGAGCAGCCTTTAGGTAGCCAGTCGGGTAACTGTTGTGCCAGCGCAGGATGATCACATCATCTGCCTCACGAGCACTGAGGTTTGCCGGAGATGGAGGTGGACCTTTAAAGAAAAAGCATGCTAATATTAGAAACTAATATTAGAAATTAATATTAGAAACTGCAACGCCTGGGTATTAAACACCACATAGGCAACCCAATGACATCCTAAATGCTTTAAAAAATCATTCATTGTCGACTTGAACGCACGCAGTCCCACACAGAACCTGGCATTATATGGCACGCCAATACCGAGACAGGGGCAGAA
>LQNS02278094.1:31844176-31855381 GCA_001587735.2 Parhyale hawaiensis
AGTCCTGCCACTAAACCACTTATCAGTAAAAAGAATAAGAATGCAAGACTTCAATTTGCGGAAAGGCACATCGTTTGGAGAGATGAAGATTGGGAAAGAGTGCATATCAGCGACGAAAGTAATTTAATTTGGTTGGATCTGATGGCAGACGGTATGTTAGACGTGCAACAGGTGACAGGCTGAACCCGAAATGTGTCAAAACATCTGTAAAGCATGGGGGAGGAAGTCATGAGGTGGCTTGCCCAAAGCCCGGACCTTAATCCTATTGAAAATTTATGGAAAATTATATGTGACAATGTAAGAGAACGACAACCTTCAACAGTAAAGGATCTGTGAACTAAAATTGGAGAGGAATGGAAAAAAATAACTCCAGAATTTCGTAAGAAACTGTGATGTCGTGTAATCGTCGCTGTGCTAAAGTTATTGAAAATAAAGGTTTTAGTGCTCCATACTAATTGTTCTAAACATAAAATTGACCATTGTTCCATGTTATTTGTTTGTAAAATTGTATTTAGAGATGATCGTTCTCTTATTTTGCACTGTTCAATTTTGTTACTGTTTTTAGATTGCTCTAATGTATTAAATATAGTAATGTTTTCCTGATATTTTGTAGAAATATGTTAAATACATTCCTTAGGGCCCAATCAAAAGATTCATTAACCTACTCTACCTGGTTAACCTTTATTTTCAAAAAAATGAAAATCGTTCTCTTACTTTGCCCGCTAGTGTATGTATGCATGCAAGTATTAATCGAAACTTCTCAGAAAGTCTCTCGAAATTTGACCGTCAGCTTATGCATAGGTTAGAATGTAGGCTGTAGTAGTAGTCAAATTTTGATGTTTTTTATGAATTTCTACTAAATTTGCTTGTTTATTGTGGAGGGATCAAAATTGGCCCAAATTTGACAATACATACCACAATTGCCAAATTCTGCCAAGCTTGGCCAACCTAGCAAAAGTTACCAAATTTGGCCATATCTTTGAGGCCCCTCTCAGACCCACTGGTATATAGGTAGGCACTCGACCCCTTTAGCCCCATTCCAGAAGACGAGCGAACATCTCGCTTAAAATGAAGCCCAGAACATACCTACGGGCTTTGGGATCGATTTAGCCTCCAGAGGTATTCTGCCATTCGCTTACCACTGCAAAATGGTTCATTGAAACATTTAGTCTATTTGCAGTGAGCGGCTCGCTTTTGGCAGAGCATCTCTGTTGGATAGCACCGATATGCCAACAGCGTAGCTTGCGGAGCAGAGAGGGGTTCTGTAGCTCCCCGATGTGGAGGGTGCCTTTCAATCTTTGCTGATCTTACCGATGATCTCTTCAGCTTTTGTGCACTCACCTGTGCTGGACAAAACTCGTGCCAAGGTAGGCAATAGATTGGATCATTCTTTGTTCTGTCCTAGTTCGGCGGAACATACTCTTTCCAGAAAGTACAGTACAGTTTATCCTAAACTCTGAACTGACGTACCACAGGCTCGCGTCTCTGAAATTCTAATTAAGGACTTTAGCTTCATATCCCGTAAGGAAAAGACCAAGACCAATGGTGTCCAAAGCTCTCTGGACCGAGCTACCAACCGATGCACTTTGGGAGCTGCAGCATAAGTGCCTGGAGTCCTTGTTTTCAGGTGCTGTAGAACCCGAGGCACTATTTCGATCTCTCCCGAAGGACAGCAATCCTTCTTTTTTTTTCATCAGGGGAAGTCTTTTTATTTGTTAAGCCTGTTTTCCCAATTTCCTGAACTTCTAAGTTGCCCCTGTAACTGGAGCAGCCTCCTGGAACAGGCAATGTTACCTTATTGTGGGGTTTCGCCTATTTGCCTAGACGGGTACACTCCCCCCCCCCCTCCAGGGCGTCAGTAACCTTTAACCCGGCAGGTTCATTGTAATCTACTATGGGTACTGCTCTTAAGAAGGTTCATTAGTTTTCCTTCATTCTTAAGCGGTCTTGTGTTCAGGCTAAGTCGTACAATGTTCGACCCTCACTTCGTTTCACTTGTACCTGACTTGTCTTACTCAGAGCCTCGGCTAGCCACCGTTCAACATGTTCTGCTCTGATGGCTGAGGTAGCAAGTGCATAGGCTCTGCTTATGTTCTTTGAAGACCCCTTGGCTTTATATTAGGTTGTGCCTGCGTGCTCAAGCATTCTAATGTGTTATATTTTGGAGCAAAAAGCCGCATTGGCGCCCTTGTTGCGTTTAGTCCAGAGGGCTTAATGCACTTCCAAGGCAAAGCCTGCCAGCTCCATCTGTACCCTTCTCTGGGTCCCAGAGACAGAACACTTTTGTTAGTCTGCTTATTTTGGCCTTGCCCGGGCATAGGTCTGCAAGTAAGACCCGCAAACAGCTAAACTATTTGCTTCTGGAAGGTACCTACGAGGGCAGGGCGTCCGTTACGAGGCCCAGCTCCCCGTAAAGGCCTAAGAATAGTGTTCTTATAAAATATCTAGACCAGCTCTCATTGAGACCAGGATTTAGTAAGAATACTGGTACTGCTCTAACTGAAGTATACTACAAGACCTAGTAACTACAGGTTATGCAGTTGCGTGGGCAAGGAACTAGGAATCTGATAAATTGCCGTTCTGCTCGCGTCTATTATTACGTCAGGACCTAGTAGAATCCGGAGTTCTGTTCCTGTATGCGGATAAGGACAGACCTGAGTAAGGACTTACAGTCCTGTTTTGTCTCTTCACTAGGCTGTAGTGGTCTTTTGCGTCAGCTATGGTCTGAAAGCAAGGGTGTACTGCCCTTAGTTTAAATTCGCTAGTTTGTAGCTTCATAAAACTACGCCCTGGCCTACCGGCCCTCTTACTTTTGTCTCTAAAACAAGAGGAATTGAATGGGCATCTTAATCCTGCCAGGCTACTCTGAAACGCCTCTTTGTCGCTCTCCTCGACTTCCGAAGACTGAGTATAAAAGACTTGTTTTGCCCGTCTGGCCTTAAGGACAGACCCCCGGGAAACTGTCATACTACCGAAATAGACATCATCTGAGGTCCTGTTTTCAGTGTTACCCTTAGTTTTAGTCCTGAAAATAGCTCTCTTTACTATCCATACCCACAGGCTGTCCACTCGTCTATAGTTTCTCCTGGCCACTGCTGAATCTCCTGTTGCCTTGTATCTCAACCACTGAGGTTCAGTCCCGTATCAAACAGCCGATGCGCACTGCACGAAAATTTGTAAAAGATAAGATTACGGACGGTCTCCCATATCGTTTTAATTCTCATCCAAGGAGCGACTGGACATTCCTAATGGTCTAGTAAGCACGCGGCTTCAGTGAGCGGCTGAGCCAGGGTTACGGCTCTCACCCTCTTTGTTTCGTCTGGGCTTGACACTTCCCAATAGGGCTCCTGTCGTTCCTAGATCGTTAACCTTTGAAACTTTGCCTTAGTGGAAAGGCAGGAGTTCCTCTCCTTTATTATACCCCTGTGTCGTACTATGCTACCGAACCAGCCTTCCCAAAGGCTCTAGTGGTTTTTTGAGGTTCCCGCTTACGGAAACCCAGGGAAACTCTTGACGAAATTGGTTCTTATCGACCATGTATATCGCTTTTGCCATTCGTCAAGTAGCAACTGCAAGTGTCCACCTAAAAGGCCCTGAATAACACTTCTTTCAGTTTCGTACCTCTGGCGAGCCCTCAGAGTCCTACCGCACCGAACTGTGAAGTATTAACTTTTCTTGTAAGGTCTACCTTATCCTTGGGGAAAGTAACCCTCTTTAGTGGTAGGAGCCTCACGCTCATGTTCGTTTTTACACCCTACGAGAATCCGTAGGTGGGAGCAACATCTGTTGCGAACATAATTTGTATGAGCAGCAAAAGTAAGGTGCGGGTCAAACACCACGCCTAAGACTTTAGGGTTGCACTCCAGGGAGACGTCCGACACACCTATCTTGATTGCTGGGTCCATCTTAGATTTGTGATCGTCTGACATAAACAATGCGGAATGGGTCTTGGAGTGGGAGAAGGCCAAGGCTCTCTCTTCAGCCCACTTCTCGATTGTCGAGGCATGGCGTGATAGGCTCGTCGCTGCCTCCGCAACGTGAGTATCCAAGGATAGGACTGTAAAGTTGTCTGTGCAATAAGAGGTGACGTCACCAACCTGGGGGAAGTCGTTGACATAGTAGCTAAACAGGAGCGGCGAGATCACTGAGCTCTGGGGAACTCCTGCGAGGCGCGAGCATGGGTCGGAAAGGTGCCCTCCTACCAGCTCATAGACAGGAAGCACGGCGCCCATGTAGGTAAGCAAAGATCCACCTAATGAATTTATTAGGTAAGGCTGAACGCAATATCTTGGTTAGCAGGTGGTGGTGGGAGACTGTATCAAAGGCCTTGGAGATTTCCACTGTAAAAACAATCGACCGGATAGGGAGCTGATATTGGTTGAACTCTTGTACAATGTGTTGGACTAAGGGAAGAAGGGCTGAAGTGGTCAATTAATCAAATAGAGCAGAATGAGTGTTGGGAGTCTGACACTTACAAAAACTCTGCAAGAAGTGGAAGGAGCAAGCGCTCCAGGATCTTCACCAACGGACAAGACAGGGATATCGGATGGTAGGATTGACTGTTGGAGAGTGGTTTGCCAGGTTTAGGGATGGAGATAATGTTGGCTGCTTTTCAGATGCTCGGTAGGATCGCATGAACCAAGAAGAGATTGAAGAGGGGGGGGGGGGTCAGGAACAGGAGACCGGGGGGGTTAAGATGCTTCATGAGTAGGAGTGTCAGTCTATCAGGGCCCACGGAGGAGGAGTTACTTGAGGCTCGGATGGAGGCATCTACTGGCTGAGGAGTAAAGAACTCCCGGTGATGGTCCAGAGGCAGCTTATGAATTCTTCTTTTTACAATCCAAATGCTTTTTTTTTGAGCTTCCGGTCCAGGCTGATGAATACTACATGCACAATTCTTCTCAAATAGTGAAAATTCAGTGGTAGCTATATCTTACAGTTATTAGTAAGTGTATCTCAGAGAACAAGATCATGAACGTGCAAGCAGAATACTTTGAACTTAAATTAGACGAGTAGCCGCAATCACTTGTAGCTCATGTAAAATAATTTATTCAGGTACTAAACATCAAACTAGGCACACTGAGAGCGCATCCCTCCACCAAGCAAAGCAACAGTAATGAAATATTCAATTTGGTCCTGAATCTATGATTTCATTTGTATCAATACCAAAATCTAATCATTTGTGCCTTCTAACAGTTATGACAACTTCTGTAATTTTCTTGAAGATCCATTCATAACTTCTCAATTTATACAGCTAATGAACATTCTGACAAACATAACCTAGTCAAACATACAAACCAATCATCAGAAAAAAATTAATAATTTATACATGTCTTTCAATATTAATAACAATTCCTGTCAATTTCATCAAGATCCATTGAGAAGTTTTTGACTTATTTTGTTCATAAGCATAAATCACACACACAGACAAACAACTGAATAAATAGATAGTCACAAAAACATGGCCATTTACTCTTCGTGATATACTTAACAACTTGTGCAAATTTCATAACAATCCACCCAGAACTTTTTGGGTTAAAGCATTAATAAAAAAAAAGAGACACACAAACAAGCAAGTAGTAGTAGCTAGTAGTAGAAGTTTTTACTAGCGCTCCAGTGGCACACTGCCTATATCGCGCCGAACTATTCCTGTGTTTAACCACAGGCTCGTGCGCCGACTAGGGCGCGTTTTAAATTGTCAATGATTTTTGTCTCGGCTTTCTACCGGTAGGTCTCAGAGTGGCCACTGCGCTACTGACAGGAAAAAGGCGCAAGTTGAGCATCTCCAACCCCCGGGCGCGGCTGAACGCTTTCGCTCAGCTGCGTCGCACAAGGGAAGGAAACGAAATACAAGAAGGTTGAAGTCTAGCGGGAATAGGTCAGCCACCTCGATCGGCAGCCCACCTCCCGAAACAGAAGGGGAAGTATTGACAGCCTACCTAACTTTACAAAACTTACCTCATCAGCAGGAACTGCGGCAACTTGCAACATCCCCTGTGGAGAAGGCACTCGGGACCCTTGGGTGCGTGAGCACACAAACAAGCGAATGAACAGATCTTTACCAAAAGTTAATCATTTGTTTCTCCCAAAATACCTAACAATCCCCTTAAATTTCATAAAAATCCATCCATAACTTTTTGAATTAGGTATCTTGGTGACAGAAAGAGACCAACAAACTCGACGAAAACATAACCTCCTTGGCAGAGGTAATAATTAGAGCCCGGACTTATTGTCCTTAAAATATTGCAGCTATAGCTACTAAAAATTGCTTTTATTGTATCTAAAAATTACTTCTATTGCACTTGAGCAAAATGGGTGGAAATAGGAAACAAGGAAAAGACATATACAGCAAAAATTGAAGGGAGCAAAAAAGGTAGGACAGCAAATGGGGATAGCATGTCAGTGGATCAACAGACACTTATATCAGTTTCAAATAGAAATTGTTAGTACTGTATATGTACATTACACTTATGCTATAGCTACGTCAATTCTTCCCAATAGCGAGAATCATTCTTGTGAATAGTTATCTCATTTTGCCTGTTCCTATGATATATCCCCCAAACGAAATAGGTCACAAAAATTAAATACATAGTCAGATTTTTAGATTTAGCAACTCAATTATACTTTTACCCCAACAAAAGCATTGAACAATAAATCATAAGGGAATCAGTTGTCATAGCATATGAAGTCTTGAGACAAGTGGCATTCGTTATCAATGGATTGATTATCAGTTATAATGAATGCCACGTGTCACATGACTTCATAATAAAATGAAGCTATAAATGCAATATTCTGTGTTGGTGAAGGGCGAGTTCACACGTCCCTCACCGTAACGCATTGAATCAAGAAAATGAACAGGTGCGCATCAACGTTCTCTCTCTGTCCACACGTACACGTGTCCTTCATTCAGATGAATGACGCCATGCGTTCAGTTATGATATTGTTTCTTTACATTTTGGCTTATATTTCGCGTCGGTCTGAAGTCACATGTGTATCCCATACTCTTATATGGCCTGATTTTGATAAAAACAGCCTATTTCTAAAATGTATATAGCCTGATAAACCACTAGAAGAGAAATCAACTTACAGCAATCAGATCGGCTTTCAAATCAAAGAAGGCATCCGTGTTCCAATAACATATTCAGGTTTTCTAGTTTTTTTGTTTTTAACGGGAGTACACAGTGTTTTTGATCATAAAAATGACAATCAAGAAGCTTTTTTGGTCAACTCGTCCATGATCTGTGAACGCTGCTGAGGATAAATATACTAGTTATAGATTCTGCCTACTGAATTTGAATGACGCAGGGCATTAAAAAAAAAAGGATAAGCTTCATCCTTCAGTCTTCCGAGTTTGCTGCAGCTGCTTCTAATAAATCAATGCGCCGAATCCATTAGTTTGATTGAACGAACGCGTTACGATGATGGACATGTGAGCACAGCCCAACATAATGCATTATAGCTCTCATTGAAGTTATTGCACTTACAGCTTTTATTGGACTAATGCCATAAACTGCAATAAATCCGGGCTTTAGTAATAACACAGCTCACTCTACAACTTAATTGAGACATTAAAGAACAAGACCGCCTGTCATACACAGTGGAATTAGAATATAACTGTGAAACAAATTCTGGACGGCAGCCACAAACTAAGAAATACAAAAAAGCACAGATAGTGAATCGAAAATTATTTTCAACTAGTCAAGCACATGACAAGACAGGTGCTGTCTTTACGCTGAACAGCAATAAAGACTTTATTATTATTATGAAGTGGTGAACATTGGGCAAGTCCTACAGCATAGCTGCTCTAATTAGCTTTTTTACTTGTCTGACAGTTTAGTCATGAGCGTGGGTATTGCTGCTTTAGATTGAGTTTCGGGCATCAAACACAAACTGACTCCTGGTAGCTACTCCTAAACTCAATCATGTTCTGCACAAAGGATTCCATCTGAGGCTGTTTCACGAGTAGACTAATCACTTGGGGATAAAAAAGCCAGAAATTCGAACAAAAGAAGCGATATAAATACTCATAATTGAAGTAGTTAGTGGACAAGCTAAGGTAAAAGACACAGGGTAATTTGGATGACATTGTCCAAAGTCATAAGAGAACGTGCACTCGCTTATTTTTAGACAAACCTGGGATAAGAACAGCATGCTTCACTATGAGGCTATCATCATCTTCATCAAAGCAGGAGTAGTTGCCAGTGCTATTGGTAGTAACGAATGGAATAAAGAGACTTTGGTCTCTCTGTATTGATGGTGAGTGTGGCGGATCCAGCACGCCTGGCCACTTCCAGTATACATTCTGTTAAGGAAACACAAGCCATTTCCTTGTAAGGCATTAATAAGAAACTACATTAGCTACGTAAAAGAGAAACACCTGCCTTCACATTCTGAAGCACATTTTTATTAAAGAGAGGTCACTACGATTAGAACAGTGTGCCAAGGATGAAAAGATTTAGACATTTTTGAAGCTCAGGCTGAACATGTGGTTTAGCCCTTAAGAGTTCTTTCCCATGAGTAAAAACGTGAGTTAGCTTAGCTACGAGCACCTTTCAAGAAAAACTACTTCCCAGAAATTGTGCGATAAGATACATAAAATAGCACTCTAAATCAAAATGGAGTTCTATATTCGTAAAGTCACTCTTATCAACTTCATTACTTCGGTTGAACACTTATTAGCTCTATTTCATGCCCCCAGGCAAAATTGAACTGATGAAATATAATCTCCGTTAAATTTTCTTGTACTCTCAGCTTGTAAAAACTGGACTCCAGTGAATAAACATTCACAGTTGAATATGGAAATACCGTACAAATCTTTATCGGATTGCACTCACATGGTCTAGCTAGTGTACATTAGCTAAGTACTACGTTACATACGATACCTACATATTTTGTTACTGCTCCAAGTTTCTTTGTAGTTACGGTACTATTTCTGCAAAACTGGCACAAGTCTTTAACAGGATATTTATTGGCTTTGAGCATGAACAACAGAGGTGCTGATGTCAATTCTGTAGGCTACCATGATTTTTTACTGCAAACATTAGTCCTGCACTACATAGGTAGTACCTACCGGTACCTATTATAGACCTAGTCTAATGCCACACCTAATCAACAGTAGGAAGAAGCCATAGGCAGATCAGTGCTACAATAACAAGTCAAACTCCAACTCTAATGCCAACTCCCCAGTACAGCTCACTAGTTATGCATTCAGCTCAAGTTTTAGTCAACGGCAGATTCCCCTGTCCATCTTCACCCTTCAGTTGCTCTTAAGCAAGCAACCCCCTAAGAATGACAGCCCATGTCCATAAGTATTTTGAACACGCTTTGATCCAACCAGTTAGCAAGTAGGAATATTTTGTGGCACGCACAGTAGGTAGCTATAGCAGTAGCTGATAGTACCAAGTGAGACTATGTATCAGTTATCTCACCTTATGAAGAGTGTGCCTCTTCCGGGTCTGGGCAGAGTGGCACGCAAGTGTGACGTTGCTGCCAGCACTCTTGATAACTGGAGCAGCATTTCCTGGAGAGGCACCACTGCCACTAACAGCACAGCCTGGGAGCAGAAACAGACTTAGGTATTGGATGAATAGAAAAACAGAAGAATATTAGCCTAGTACAGTAAGCTTGAAGAGGACATAAAGTGAAGCCCTACTAATTTGCAATCTATTTATTAGCTACAGGTTCAAAACTTCGTGGAATTTTCAGAAGCTTCAGAAACAACAGTACAATAGCTGCACTAATGACATTTGCATGGAGTGAGATCCTTATTTTATCCCCTACAACCGGCTGCATGCTGTCCAAGATATAGGGAACCAACCCGAGGGAACTTCGGTTCGAAGGTAAGCCTAATTGGCGCTGATTTGGTGCTGCATCGTCATACAGATACCCCCTATAATAATCACAATAGCTAGGTCTACTCTATTTTTTTAACCTGTTGTAGGTTACACACCTAGTGTACACACTAGGCTCAGAAGCAGGTAGCTAGCTATTAGCCCTACTATTAAACAAGCAAGAATGCAGAGTAGGGAATGAAATTTGGCCCTAGATGGTTTTTGGATTTCAACTATACAGTGTTTATTCGTTTCCCCACTACAAGGATATCAACTGTAAGGTAGGTATTCATAGCCCTCATATACATGAAAATTATGGTATGTAGCTAGCTAGTCTAACACTAAAAATGACCGTAGTGTGTTTATAGATTTATATACTTATTTATGGGTATTTTTGGTGTCATACTCTTAAGACTGGATGAAGAAAAATTTTTTCTTTTCCATCACTGAAGTTCATTCAATGCAGATACTGTACATATATCTATACAGCTTCTCTAAGCACTGCGTTGCATCGTCGTTCGTACTCACTTCTGAGCTTTCCTTCATGCAATATAAATTTTTTTTGCATGTTTGCTCTTAACAAAATGGGCAAAAAATAGGCCAGGATCCAGATTTTTTTAATCAACAATGATGAGGTTGCAGAAGGTTAAAGTGAAATCCTTACCCCATTCATCATCCAAATGCATTTCTTGCACAATTGGAAATTTTGGCGATCCTGTTCCCTACTGATGGGATTCAGTAGGCAACTAGGCTGAGTGTTCCAATGAAAAATTTTGCAGTGGTAAGCGAAAGGCAGAGTACCTCTGTCGGATAGCACCACGACTCGCGTCTTCGCGGATTTCTCCAAGTCGGGAGGACTGATCTAGTCGTCACACTCTTGTTAATTGACAGGTAAGTACTCTTGCTGTTTTTTTTATTTTTTATTTTTTGGACTTAGCCAAAAATGCAAGGTATATATGCTCTTGTGTAAGTATAAGAGCTATCTTGTTAGTAGTTATTCTGTACTTTGTCTAGTAGGCATCTTAGTATAGACTGTAGTACTGTATCGTGTCATACTAACACTTCACTTGTGCATATTAGTATTGTGGAGGGCTCCGCTGGGGTTCTTTGTTTCCTATGTTTTGCGTCATTTCCAATGTTTTATTTATTATCCTTGATCTTGTTTACAAATATTTCATGCATTGTCTTGCTCTTTTGCATGTTTACAGAAAGGTTCATTTACTCGACCAGTATTAAGGGGGTCGTCCTGAAATTTTGGAATTTTCTTTATTAGTGGTCCGATCTTACTGAAATTTTCACACAATATGTAAATTTGAAAACAAAACACTTTTTATTCCTGTAACTTTTTCCGTTTAGGCCTTAGTTTTTTATATAT
>LQNS02278094.1:31912068-31933052 GCA_001587735.2 Parhyale hawaiensis
CCGGCACATTTTTGTACGGTGTCATAAACGACCATCTAGTTTCTTTATCTTGGAGGCTCTGACCTGAAGACGGCGGTGGTAACTTCCGCCCGACTTGAACTCACATGATACAAAGAACGCATCTATGCATCTGAATGTCAAGGCTAAAACATTGGAATGTTGTATGTGCTAAGCGCATAGAGACCTACATAACAACACTGACATTCAGCAACACCACAAACTTAAAGTTAGTTTAGCCCTTACTAACAGGAAGACAGCTATCGGTAATAGTGCACATGTCGGTGAGTGTGACCAACTATATTCTGTAACAAGAATATTGAATTCTGTACTGCTGTGGTGTGCATTGCATTATTTTGTGTAGATTCAAGAGACGTCGTATAATTTATTGGCTTCCTCCGTAGATGTTTGCCGCGCCACTGTGCATGGCAGCAAAAAAGCTCACTTACGTAAAAGTATTTCGACAAATGCGTATTTCGTACAACAGGAAGAGAGACATTATTGTATGCGTATGCCATGCAATAAGCAGAACAGAAGCGCATGTGGAAGCCGTGCATCGGTTTTATTCATTTCATAAAGAGAGCCATGGTGCAACTGGAAGTCGTGTGCGTCTTTTCACCAGCAGGCAGAGCGATGGCGTGGGTGGAGTCGAGCGTCATACGCGTATTCTCTCCAGCCAGAGAAGAGATGGCGCGTGCGGACGCTTTGCGCACTTTCTATATTTGTCATTTTGCTATTCTGAAGAGAGGTGTCGTACGGCACGCCAGGTATATACCGGTACGGCCTGTTATTTCGAGTATTGAAGGAGCCACTCCTGAAAGGTCAAGAAGTGCCTTGCGTATTGCTAACAATCTGTAAGTAGATGTTGTATACGGTATGCAGCTTATGAATGGAAGCGTTCCTCGCTGTTCGGCGATCGTAGCGGATGAGAAACGATCCGTGAATGCGCTGGAGAGAAGGGCGGGAACGCCTGAGAATGGCCGAGAGAGCTTGCGAAGAGGTCTGTCCCTGCGGCTCTCTCTCACTCTCCCTCTCTTGCGGTCACCTTTGACATTTAGGGCGAGAGAGATGAAGAGCCGCGCCAAGCAAACGCAGCGAACGCTTGTGTAAAGCAAGCAGTGTTGGGGGAGAGGGTGTCATGCTAAAAAGTGTGAGTGGCCTTTGGCGACATCGGACGGTGATGGAGCGTTGGCGTATAGTCTTTGTCAATTTGTACACATGGGTGCAGTCCAAGAACGCTGCCATTGAATAGGGCTCTATCTGACTAATTTGGAGTTAGGCAAGGGTCCTGTGGTGCTAGAAGAGAGGTTATTTTATAAGTGGATAAAACATTTCAAACAGTGTTGTATGGAAATTTTTCAAAATTGAAAGTTGTGAAACGCATCATTATAGTTGTGCCCATTTTTGAAAACAGTTACCGTATAATGTCATGTTAATCGCAACGAGTTGACGCTTAGCACCGCTTCAGAGAAATCATTCATTGAGGAACGAAACACTAGAGAATCTTCACATAGACGTAGCGTCAAATCCCGTGAAATTTGCGTAAAGTAACTTTGATCTCGTGTAACGTCACGTGGGCATTCCGTCACGCCACGTCGACATCATTCAAAGACAGTATCAAAGTCAGTAGAAATTATGTAAAGACATCCTGTCGCTGATTCCGTAATGTTGTGCAGATCCCATTATTCTATGTGATTGTGAAATTATATTACCATGAGAACCTCTGGTGCACTATGCTTCAAATTTTTTTTATATTTGACGGACTTTATCGACTTTACTGACGGTAATGGAGTTTTCTCACGAAAAATTACTTTTTTGATCACGGTGCATCCTTCCTTTCTCATGTCGCTACAATATTATCACCCGCTAATAAAGTGAGAGAGGTGATGTTTTCGGTTAGGATTTAAGTATATGTTTGTTTACGCACACAAAAAAAAGAGAGAGAAGAAGTTGAGCAATTTTCATAATTTTTTTGCAGGGAGTGAAGTGGGTTGACCGAGCTGTGAAAATTGCCAAAACTCTATAGTAAGCTGACCACCCAAAATGACGTTGAAATTTTCCCTCCACAAGGCGTTCTAGTTGATGTCCTCTTTTGTTCTTCCCTGTTCTCCCAAGTTTTTGCACCCATGCACTTCGATCCCTTGCTTGCGACGTACTAGTTGCCCCTTCTTTGTTCCTTTTTGGATTGCAGTGTTCCGTTTGCTGTGGGTAGGGTAGGAACATTAATTTTATATGGAAACAACTGAAGATTCTTCAAATCTACATCAATGTTATAATTTTGCTTGAAGCTCCATTCATCCGTCCATCCCTGTTCTGTACGTGACTCTTTTCTATATTAGCTAAGGGAAAATTTAACTTGCAAGAAGCTCTGATTTACGCTGGAACGAAGTTCAACCATAGATATCTTAATCCCTTCTTGAAAAAAAAAGTCACTTTCAAAGCCAAGACATGAAGATCGTTTCACTCGTATCTTATCTACCGCTTTTCATTTCTTTTACAACATATTATGTTTGCTTTGCCTGTGGTGCTCGACGATCTTAATAACGCCAGCCAGAAGCGTATTTAGGATACGCTGCTAGAGAATGAGCGGGTAGTGTTGGACATAATCGGTTCTAAGGTATTCTTTCAAGCGAATGTGCGATGTCTAATTTAGGAAATACAATGGCATCTTGAGAACAGAAAGTTAGGCTACTGAAGACTCTGGCCAAGTCTGTTGTTGTATATACAATCTATCGCGTCAAAGAGAGCAGGAAAATCATGGGCTACTGATCAATGGCCATGGGTTCCATAGTCGTCAAAAAATAAAATCGGACACGCTAACAAAAAAATTGAAACCCGTAAGATGATGATCGGCTAAATTATCTGTAAACAGTGGAAAACAGAGCATAGACAAGGCTTGCATAAATAAAGAAGAACAATGCGAGAAGCACCGTTTTATTGAAGATTCATAGGTGAGAGAGGCTAGAGTCCGCTAGATAAGGTGTGTTGAGGTAAACGGGGGTTCGCAAGGCGGACTTTAGGTTAGACGGAGTAGGTTAAATTAAGGAACACTGCCTTATATATGTCTAACGAAAGTAGGTGAAAACTTATAACCGTGGAATTTTCAAGGGTCCCAATAGTATATTATGATTCTACTTGCGGCTCCATATGTCCGTTCGTGTGTCTGCACGTTACGTTTTTTAATATAAGATTGGGAAAATCCAACTGGTAAGAAGCTCTGATTTTCGCTGGAACGAAGTTCAACCATAGCTGTCTTCTTTAGCGTTTCTTGAAAAAAATTGTCACTTTCAAAGACATGAAAACTATTTCACTTGCATCTTATCTACCGCTTTTCATTTCTTTCACCGCATACTATGTTCGTTTTTCTTCTGGCGCTCGACGTGTTTAATAGAGCCAACCAGGTATGTAATTAAATTACGCTGCAGGTGAATAGGAGAAGGAGTCAAGTTCTAATTTTAGCTGCCATTTCTAGGCAGGTCTTAGGTAGAAGATTCACTGCCTGGCTTGGGATATTTTTCAACCTTTCTATGCATGATACGGTTCCTAAGGCATCATAATTGAAGAGTCTTCTTTTCTGTTGAAATTGCCCAGATTCCCCAGTATTAGATAGGGGCAATTAGGATGATACGGGTCTGAGCTATCACTGAAGAACATTGCTTCTGTTTTGTGGAATTTGAACAGGTTTCAACTGCATCCATAGCAGCGTCATCGGATGGGTACGGAGAAACTTTCCCATGTTTCGTTAGACGGGATTCGTCTAAGGCAATATCTTTGATAGAGTTCGAGTCTTGATTTTTCCTTTAGTGCGCAATCGATTTCACTAATGCTTTCTTTAGGTGAATCACTTAGATGCAGCTGAAACTTCACGTTGAGATGATGCTTTTTTTTTATATTTAATTTACGCGCGGCCAAATTTCAACACTTGAGGTTCACCTATCGGTTGGTATCGAGTACTATATGGTAAGCCCTAAGCATTTCCGGTGAATTCTTTTAACTGAACTATATGTTCTTTGTGCTGCTCAACGTTTGCCCAATTCCAAGCTGATATTCGCGCCTTATCTTGCAGGGGGGATATTTTGCTCTCGTAAAACTCATTGCTGTGCAACTTGCGTTTCAATAATGGAAGATAACTCCTGCAGGGATGAGACCTATTTTATAGCAAAACCTATCCTAGGAACCGGAACAATAAAAAGCTTAATCACAAAATTACTGCTGTCATTTTTGACGGCGGGGCCCTCTGACTGGCGTTATTTGCGGGATAGGTTAGGGCAGAAGAGCTGGTCTTGGTCAAGCTAAAATAAGTTACAATAGCGTAGCTTAGGATTGCAACATTTTACAAAGTGAGAACGTTAACTAATCGTGGAATTCTCACGGGTTACGTTAGCGTAGACAATATAATTTTTATATTAGGGTAGACAAACATTATTTAGTTAGAAATAGTTCGTCAGGGTTAAGTGACGGGCGTTAACCCAAACGGGGTGTGTTACGTTAGAAAAGCTGCATTAGGTTAAACTCGGGTAAATTGCAATAGTGTAACCTGCACGTGGCGTGGTCTCGTGGTCCCGCTAGTGTGTAATAAATTTGAGTTCGTAATGGTGCTAGTGTCTACTGCTTGAGTAGTAAAGCATTGCCCTCAGTTGGCTAAGTCTTAACTCTCCGTGCAGCGATTTTTTATCCGTTTGTATCTCTCTCTCGGATATCGATCTCGTCTTTATGGTTATTCACAAATATTTTGCAGTCTCAGTGGTATATAGAAGCCGATTTTTGGCGTTGGAATACGACAGTAACAATCGGAAACACTGGAAGGCGACATAGTGTTACGTTTACACCGATATAGCCTTCATATGGTTAGGTAGGTAAGGCGAGGACTGGTTCTGCTAGGATTCCAGTCAGCTCTCGTAGGAATAAGTTTATATATAAAGGCTAATAGATCCTAACCTGGCCTCACCTAACCTTATAAAGGCTAGCTCATTGGGGGCAAGCTCCTCATTTGAGGGTGGATGGTGGTAGCGTCCTAAAGTTTCTTGAACGTTTATCGAGAACAGTTTGTCTATCTCCTGTAGAATTGTAAAACTTTGGATTTTAGTCTACGGACGGCGATTTCAGCTCGATCGTACCCTATAAGGCGACACGACCGTGTATCCCGATTCCCATCGTGTTTCCCGAGGACTTATTTTAAACCCTTATGTGTCGTACGTGTCGCTTTCTCACTACTATTATAACTTTATATAAGTATTGCTATACACTAGTTACCTTAGTAATCTGTTGATCCATTTATTTACTGGGTCGTAATTCATTCATGGAAGCGATTTGCCCTGTGAGTTTTTTTTCTGTTTGTGTAGATGTACTGTGGCAGTTACAGCCAGGTGGGTATAAATTTAAGTAGCTCGGTGGGTCGGTTCTTGTTTATTGATTTACTGGGTTGCAATACACTCATAGAGGTGGTTTTATTACTAAGCTCAGGTAATAAATGAATGATACATCATGTATAATTACGTTGATATTATGATGCTGGCTGGTATTGATGACTTATGGTCAGCTTCACAGTTGTTCTGAAGTTTTCTGTTCCAGTCGTGTGGCCATTTTTTTATTGCCCGAATAGACATGTGCAGACTCTTCGCTACGTGGGTTACTTTTTGTTTGAAATCAGATAAGCACTACTTTTACGCCCAAATTCAAAGAACCTTCACACATAGCACATTTTCGCTTGCGAAATCTATTCGGATATGTATAAGGGTAGCTTCGTTTGCTTCCCCTATACCACGTTATGGAAGAGTTGCGTCCCTAGAGGACTCCCCTATAGGTTATCCCTTGGCAAATACGGTGGGCCCTTTTCGGGACTTTTTTCATTCCTTGCTGAATTGCTTCCTTGCCGACTTCCTTCCTATTCTAGCATATAAACTTAGTGTTCTTGTTCTTCCGCTTGTTTTCCAACTTACTGTTCGCTGTTGCACACCTTGCATAGGTCCCTATTTTTTGTAGCTACGTAGCAACCATGTGTCCCTTTTTTCTCTGGTGACACCGATGCAGTTGTCTAGAAAGCTGGCGAATTTGAAACAAACATAATTTACGCAGTCTCACTTTATTTATGAAGAATTTTATCTCTCGTTCATACGCTGAAGTAATTAAGACCGGCTTTATAAAACAGTGTTCTGAATGCCAAAACACGTAGTAGCCGAGCTGCACCGGCACACCGAGGCAAGTATTATTGTTTGCGCACATTAACGCGTGCAGGTTTTGGCACAATCCTCGCGCCTTGTGTTTTCTCAGCGTAGATGCACCCTAGATCTTTTGTGTACACGACGTATCATCGGGTTGTCATAATCGTGAGGGTGTAGAGGCGATGTGTTTATACCACACTTCCATCGTGTATAAGTAGGAGGCGATAGCCTTGCAGCTTGTGCGTTGCATTGGAGAAAAGAACTTATACTAAGTACGGTAGTTATCTATTCATTTATTTGCAACTTAGTTGATATTGCTAACATAGAATCCCTAATTCCTTCGTATAACTTGTCTGCAAACGTTACCTAACTACGGTATATTCAAATTAATGTTTATTTAATTGATATTTAATTTGTTGATCGATATCCTTTAGCTTGTGTTATTGCACGTGGCGGTAACATTAAAACTGCTAGCTAGTAAATGAACCGTGAGGTACTTTGTCATCACAATAATATTAAGAGGTTAATAGAACATTCATTCAGAAATATTACTGCTTGTTGTTCGGATCCCAGCGCAGATTGGAATTATTGGTTTTGTACACACACCTCTTAAGAGCACTGTATAAATACCTACAGTTATGACCAAAATATTAGGATCGGAACAATAGACTTTTACTTTAACTGTAAATAAACATTCATCTTAACAAAAAGTGCACGTTTTACCCTGGCCAAAAGTTATGGAACATTCCAGAAAATCTTATAACATCATAAATTATTTGCCTTTATATATATATGGACTCTACATGAAGAACGGTAATTCAAATTCAATATTTAGTGAACTTTTCCTTAATTTGGATGACTTAGTTGTATCTTCGAACACACTAGCTACCTTGTGGTAATTACTTACAAAAATTGCTAGTATTCCCTTCTCATTTTTCCTTCAGAAAATGCCATAAATGATCAAGATTTTAGGGTTTCTGTTCTGAGCTTTCTCTCCGATAATCTGTCTACATTCTCGATGGAATGTAAGTCCATCAAGACTCTGAGGTGGCTACTTTGTTGCAGCTATTCTTTCATTTTCGAGAAAAACTGGTTACTTATTTAGCTTTGTGGCAAAGCACATTATCTTTCTTAAGAATTGGGGTTTCAACAGAACCATTGCGTGCGGAATAGCATGTTGGCGTAGAAGTTCATTATAAACACTGACATTAATATTTATGTAATATATTGTATTTCTTGGCGAGGGTGAAGTTCTAATTCAGTTCGTCACTGTACTAGGTTGTGAGAGTGAACTTCAAGGCCGAGTATAGTTATCAGGCTACAGTGCTGGATGGTGAAGGTATGTCGTAAAGATCTTGTTTATTTACATCTTATTATACAAGACTTAGAAGATATGATCCAATAATAAGTAGCAAGCATGCTACTTGATAGATGCAGATAACTGAGTTCTAGGTCTACATCTAAATAGTATTACAAGCAGAATGCCGTAGGCAATGTTGGTACAGCAATGCTAAGTACCGAAATAAGCTGGCGCTTGATAGTACAAGCGCCTTAAATACCGTATCTATGATTGCCGGCTTCATTAAGAACACCGGTTGCTTCCGCCGGATTCGAGTCGGAAGTCCACTGGTAAATTACTGGACGTTAATGAGAATAACAAATATATCCGAAACTCTGGTTACAGGCTTTGACAGACAGCTTTTACTGATATGGGTTCCGGCTGGAATGTCATTGAGAATTACACATGTCGCTCAAAGGCTGTGCTGTGCTGGTAAACCAGCACATTTTGCACGGTCGTAAACGACCGTTTAAGTTCTTCATCTTAAAAGCTCTGACCTGAAGACCGGCGTGGCTACATCCGCCAGGCATGAACTCGCATGACACAAAGAAATGCGTCTATACATTTGAATGTTAAGGCTAACACATTGGAATGTTGTATGTGCGAAATGCATATATAAAAATTTACATGCATGTTAGCGAACAAGGAGACCAACTCCTGCTGACGAAATCGTCCCCCTCACCATTACGCTCCCACCTCCGAACTTTTCTGTCATTTGTACGCACTGAGGAGATGAGCGTTCACCATTACTGCGTCTTAATGCTCCTTTCTGTCATATCCAAACTAGTTGAATTTAAGTTCATTGCTAAAATGAATCATATTCCATTGTTCATCTGTCCATACAATATGCACTGTGGCGAAGTCAAGACGGGTCTCTTTATTTTTCTTTGGAATCTAAAGGTTTGAAGCGGGAGTATGATAAAAAAAATATTTAACGTGCGAGAAACAATTTCCTAGCGAATGCCTTCCCCATTTATCCATAAAATTGACGAGAAATTGATGTAACTGTCTTGAAACAGTCATTTCAGTTATCAATCGATCGATTTTCCCTTTTAGAAGACGTTGAAGGCTTGCCAGTTTTCAGTCTTGGTTTCAGTGTCTTATCAGTTTTAAATCTACTGTAACACGATAAACTACACTTTGACCTTACAATACCAGCAATTTCAGAAGTGACCGTCTTTATGGTTAGCTAAAGTGAGCTGTTTCTCTTCAAGAGTCAAAGTTTACGTCTGGTTACCGCCGTATTGCATGAAAATAGTTCCAGAAATATTTGAATGATGTATAAATCACAGCTGTTCAGTTGGGTTGTTTAAACATACATAAGTTGAATATGATTACATTGATCGGGATAATTCAACTGCGTTCCTTAACTTTGGCCAGGCCAATGTGCATTTTTCATTTAGTATACGGTATATTCAACGTTAAAAATAAATGTAAAAGTCTTATATGTAAGTTATATTTATGTCTGCCCAGTGTATTTTGTTAAATGTTTATAATTGTGTAAGCAAACAATTTCAAGTTACAGTAACTATTCAAAAATTTGTTGTTATTCTGTTCTTTATATATTGACCTCTATAGTTTGAAGATACTAGTCAGCAGTCATTTTGAGTCTTGAATCCTTCCAGCTGTATCCATGTAAGTTCCACTTTGTGATTCCAAAGCTGAGAACCGTTTTGGTCTAATGAGGTAGCTATCTTTGTGAAGTAATCATGTGCTGTTTCTTGCATTTTGTCAGTTGTATTCATGCGAAGCTCCCAGCCGAGATCATTTGCAGACGTTTCATTGAATGCCATGTCGACGAAAATGTCGAGTACCAATATCTATAGAAACCGACGTTCTAGCCTAGTTCCAGTCGCAGGTTTAAAAAAATCATCTAATGGTGAATCAATTGCAGGTGTTTAATCTGCAGCCACGTGACATATATATATATATATATATATATATTGTAAACCAGTGTTTTTTTACAGTTCTCAAAGAATAATTCCCAGTCGGAAAGGCACACCATGCTCTTGAACTGTTTTGAAATAGGTAACTGCTTACGGTGGTGCCTCAAGCCGTAGCACAGCTTCTAAAGATGGAGAAATAAAATGGAATTAATTGTGAATTACAACTCGCAAAGCTTTCACGTAACTGAGTTTGAGGTCGTCTGAAGCACAATTGGTATACAATCATCGCATGAAACTCGATCCAGTAAAGTAGTTGTTGTAACTATATGCATAATCTAGTTCAACATTTATATGCGTAGACGCATTGCTGGCTACGTTGTTCTTGTTAACGGATATCTGTAACAACCGCTTAAATGTCGTGTAACATAACAAAAGCAAAAGATTGAACGTTTCTACCGAAGCAGATAACTTTCCACGGACCGCTCTCAAACTTAGAAATACCATACAAGCTTTTATTATAGTAACCGTTGGATCAGATATTTGTCGGTCTCATAAGCGTACATATTGCCTCTCTGGTAAAAGTATACGAGACTTCCGACCCTGCAAAGGTCAAACGGAACTAAGCCGCATGCCGGCTTTTCCAAACTACCAATGTATGCCGGAAATGATATTTTAAAAGCACGTGCTTAGACAGCACGAACAGTGTTTTTCGTGTAGACATCGTACCTAGCTTGTCTGCTTGTAGGTGCCTTACATTAGCTACTTAATTACAAGTTGGATTTACTCTTATAAGTTTTTATTATTCAAGTTGTTACTAAAATTGAAGATCTTGACGTCGTTTCTTCACCACTCGGCACTATACCCTGATCACCTTACTACTCTACATCGAAGTTAAAAATCACAACCAAGCACTTTGACGAACTCACGAAGAACTCACACACGCTAGTTTACACAGAACGGTGGTACATCGATTCCTTGAAACTGAAGTTCCAGCCAAGTTAAAGTCGATGGGGTAATATTTATTATCTTGCTCTAACTGGGCGAATTTAAAACAGGTTTAGGCTTGAAGATGATTTTTCAAATTGAGCTATACCAGCACCAAAGCCCATGAGCGGCAGCAAGAAAACGACCTCCCTGCTGCACTTGTCAATAAGACATCTTTAGTGCATGATGATAATCGTGTCCAAATTCAAATACCAACAACCAAAGAAATTTACAGCAGCAGGAAAACATTACCAGTATGGCGTACTTATTAAGTAGCTAGCAAGAATTTTTTGCTAAGAGTAAGAGTTCTTTTTGGCTCAGTTCGATGGCAAGCAAAGCAGGGATGTGTTGCCTTCCCGTCATGGATGTCACCCTAAGGCCCGCATAACCTCTTTGGCATTCAGATCTAGCACTATACGAGCGCTTCTTGAGAACTTGATCCATAGGCTATTGTGGCCTGGACGCGGTTGACATGTTTCCTCTATTTTATGACAAACTTGTTGGCGTTCTTGCTCCTAATCCTAAGCTCTGAGTGATTTTCCGACGCTTGATTCGTCTGGGAAATTTCCCCCTTTGGTTGCGTACTGGGAATGTTAGTCGTATTCCTAATGGTCTTGTGTCGAAAAATGCAACTAATCATTGACACATTACATGAACGCCCATTTCGCCGAAGGCGTATGAGAAACTATAGTGACTTATAAGTTGGGTCTCTTCGCTAACATTCATTGCTGGACTGCTGCCTACCGTTTAGCTTGCGTACAGAAGTAGCTTGGTTTGTTGTGACGCTTTGTTGTCTGCGTCACATCATTTACCGTCTGCTCTGAAACATTTTTCTGGAAGATTGTCTGGTGTAGGTGGTAGCTTGCTATCAGTCACTTGTGTTTTTTTTAGTGAACACAGTACATCTGTAAGCGGTTGAGTATCTCAGTCATAGTGGTTTCGGGCGTTCCTGAGGCTAGCGTACTTGGTCCGTTACTGTTTGTTCTGTATACACAGCAACATGCCTTCGTCGTTGGAAAGCACGGTGATCAACTACGCCGAGAATTCCACATTGATAGCAGTGATACCAACTCCCAGCATGCGTGACCTGTCGCATAATCCCCAAATAGGGATTCGTTGAGTATTAGTGTGTTGTGCTCTGCTTGGAGTAGGAAGCTGAATGCGGGCAAGACTGAATCTATGATTGTCAGTCGATCTCGGACACTTTTACCCCAGGATCCACCTTTGAAAATGGGTGTCACTGTGCTTCTAGGTTCTAGATTTCTGGAGAACCTCTGTCTATCTCTGCCACAATATATTTGGGTCTCACGAATCCAGCGCTCCCAAGTGCCTTCTCTGCTGGAGATGTTGCAGCTGGCCGCATTTCCTGGTAACGAGGTTAGTTTTATAAAGTTGGTATGTTCTCTATTTTTCACTTTCTGTTCCGTGAGGTGGACTGCCGATCGAGGTGGCTGACCTAGACCGCGGGACTCCTTTACTCTCTCGTGTGGAGGGTTTCAAGAGGGGCCGTCCATTCGAGTGTCTTTTTCTATTCTTTGGGCCTCTTTCCTGCCAGTAGTATCGCACTCGGCCAACTGCCTTTCCCGCAGGAATGCCTAGATAATTAACATTCAAATACTGATGCGACATAATGAACTGAGTCGCACTGCTTTTTCACGTCATATGACGTGGGTGCGGTGGTAAAACCAGGAATATACTAATGGAGAACCTCGGTGGTATCTTTTGTGAGAATTTTACGTTTGAGGAGCAATTTAGACTCTCACATTCTTCGAGTAGGAATGATGTCCTGCGGAAAGCAAATGCCGTGTTCGGTGAAAAAGATATACTTCGTAGATACTTTCCTATAGATACTGTCAAATGTTCTTGCTGCCTTTGTTGGAGTATTGCTCACCGTTCTAGGCTCGGCTGCTACCAGTCACTTGCGTCTGCTGGGCCTACTTGTTAGCCGAGCCAGCAGACTGTGCTGAGAGTCATCTGATGAGCACGGTATATCACATGAGCAGAGTGTTGCCTGCCTCTGTGTGTTTTATAAGGCTTATGACAACGAAAGACACTGGTTGTATTCTGTCGTTGCGTTCAAGCCCGGTTCAAGGTCTTTGGAGGAATACACCAGCAGGGTCTGATGCCCACTCCTTTACATCGGAGGCTTTGGGTGCCGCACGCTTTTCAGTCAGTATTTTTTACCCTCGTCCGGTCTGACCGGGAGTTAGTTGCCGTATTCTCGTTCGACAGTGTGGTTCTGTAGGCATTTAAGTCAGCTGTTAATGGTTTGTTCATAATGATCTTAGCAGCGTTTCGGGCTTCCTACTGTTACAGCTTCATTATGGTTTCATTAATTCTCCAAGGATGTTTAGGGCCAGGAATTTTATTAATAATACTATAGCACTCTGAGAGCCCATACCTTCGCCAAGCGAGGCAACGGTTGCAAAAAAATAAAATTGGCTCTGAAGCCATGATTTTCCTTGTATCAACTACAAAATCTGATCATTTGTGCCTTTTGATTGATAGTGATAACAGCTTGTGCAATTTTCTTGAAGATCCGTTCATAACTTTTTGAATTATGCTGCTAGCAAACGTTATAACAAACATGAGTCAAACATACAAACGAACGATCCGAACTGCACCAAAATTTAATGATTTATGTCTTTTACCATTACTAACAACCCCTATAAACTCATGGAGATACATTCATTGTATTTGAGTTATTGTGCTAACAAGCATAAAATGAAAAACAGTGACAAACCAGCAAACGGATCATTACCAAAATTTGGTCATTTACTCTTCGTTATATAGCTACCTAACAACTCATGTGAATTTCATAAAAATCCATCCATAACTTTTTGAGTCATGGCATTGAGAAAAATGAAGCAGACAAACAAACAAACAAAGAAACGGATGGACGGATCTTCACCAAAAGTTAATCATCTGTTCCTTCTAACATACACAACAATCCCTTTAAATTTCGTCAAAATACGTCCATAACTTTTTGAGTTATATTGGTGACAGACAAACTCGACGAAAACATAACCTCCTTGACGGAGCTAATGAATGATAATCGTTCAAATTAAAATACCGATGATCAATCAACGGCAGCAAGGAATCCTGACCTTGACAGCACTAATTGGAAGGAGTCGCGACCCCGCCTTGCAGTCCCGACATTTTTGTCGATCTTTCTTAGGATATCACGAGAGTTCGAGCGGTCTCGATGTTGACGTCATGGATGTGACAGTCTTTGTCAGCGCGGTCCTGGGCTGACGTCACGCGTGCAGCTTTGTGTTCGTGCTAATTGTTTTCCCTCTCCAATTGCTGTGTGCTCTCAGGGCCGGCGCTGCCAATTATTGGCTAAGTATCGTCTATTGTTGTTTGTTGCGTGGGAGCAATGCCGTGCTGCATCTTGAAGTGTTCTTTTGCTGTGGCGTCTTGGTTAGGGCCCGGGCTGATATGGTATTGACCGTGTTTGTATGCATAGTGGGTGGTAAAACACCGAATCTAATAATGATGATATATAGTAGTAAAACTTGTAGCTATGTGTAGTTCAGTTCTTATGTTTGCTGCATTTGTCTGAGTTATTAAAAAATTTTCTGTATTTCAGTATTAGGAAACCTAATTCAAAAATTATCTATTCTGTTTTAAGGTTAGGTACCTACATTCAAAAATTTGTTGTACTACTGTATTAAGGGCACTTACATTCGATGCGTTTACCAAAATTATGCAAATGCCTTTTATGAGCGCTAATATTTCAATCTCCAGTTTTAAGTGCGAAAATTTACGTATATACGGTACTTAATGTTTGGATGGGCTCTCATTTGAACACCATAATTCATAGAATAGCTCATCGTTTTCGTGTACTAGGCCAAGGTAAAATGTGTTTAAAAAATATCACAGCGTGTATATCTTTGTTACCGACCTAATCTAATCATTTCTCGGTGTTAACGGCTAGCAAATTTCTTAGGACATGACAACAGATGGACTGATTCCATTGCCCAATGTTCCTGTACCTTTAGAACTATCTAAACAACAACAAAAATTCTTTACTGGACTGCTAAGTCGAAGACCAGCCTATCAACAAAAACAGATTGTCTGTTACCGTAAGTTTGAACGTTTCAGTGAGAGCTTTTAACACGTCCAGCACTTGGCAGGCAGGCATGTATTTGCGTCCAGGCTGCTACCGCTGCTCGCTCATGCGACGCGTCGTATTGCATCTCAGGGGGCTCAATCATTCGGTCTTTAGGGAGACATTGACACATGAAGCTGGCTGCCTGCGCGACCACAGAGCCTGCTGAGCTGTGGCGTGTATATATACCGTATAGAGCAAATGCAAGGTAACGTCTTCTGAATTACCTACGTGTTCACATTCAGGCTGGATGTCTACGGGGTAATTCTCGTGCGTTCCTTCTTACAGGCTCGCATGTACTCGAAGTCTTTTGCGTGCGCGCATATTAATTTAGGAATGAATGTCGTGCTCATCGTGTGTGCGTACGTATCTTCTCATTTTGGCTTACATAGCTATCTTCTTTGGCGTCCTGTACACTCACTCGTATCAGTGACACTTAGATATCTTGAAGTACCGGGCATCTCGACCGTACACTTTCTCTTTCTGGCTTGGATATCTTTCGCGTATGTTCGTGCACTTCTTTACACGGCTAACACACGCACTCCCTGATTTAGCCTTGGATGTCGTGGACGTCTTCCATTGCACCCCGTCATTCAATCGTCGGTGTTGGCCGTCTTTTACGTGCACTCTTCCCATTCTTTCTTGGTTATCCTGTTGCTATATCCTTTACGGGCTGCGGTGTCCTGAACGTCCTGTTCACGATTTTCTCTGGCAAGCTTGGACATCCGAAAACAAATGTGCATATGAAGCTCCTCATACATTATTCATTACTGCCGTTCATAGTGTGGTGGAAGTGGGCTTCCTTTAATTTATCAGGTACCGTACGTACATTTCCCGACTGAAAAAGCCTAGTGAATAGAATATCAGAGAAATTCATGTGCTTCCTTTGTATTGAATATCAGAGAAATTCATGTGCTTCCTTTATATTTTATGACTAAGAACTACAGTGGCTGTTTCACCTCTTCCTGAACGGACTTCATAGGTTACTTTAACCTTACGGCACCTCATGAACCTTTATGGCACGTTTCTTTGGTGTCGACTTTGTTTCCTACTTTCCTTACATCTTACAGATGATGTTTTCCTCTGCATGCTCGTCCACTTTCCATCCCTGCACGTTGTTGCAGTATTGGAACTCCCCCGTGCGCGAGTTTTCCGTATCACTCCACTTAACCCTTTCACGTGCACGAGGACCATATGGTCCCGTTTCAAACAGCGTTATTCCTACGAAAACTACTATTAATTCGGGCGTTAATCCTTTAGTGCATCAATTAAACATCACTTTTCGTAATAATAGTACCTACCTACTATGTGTAAAGTCTATAAATGTGTGCTCTAGGCCCTAAAGGGTTAATGAGTTAAATAGGTGGGTACTAGCTATTGGAAGAGTCTCTTCCTCTTGACATCGTGGGTTGCACATTCAGGGAGACTCAAAAATAATATATATATACATATATATGAAGAGAGCTACTTATTGATATACCTAATTTAGTTTCATTTCTCGTCAAGTTAACCTTTTACATCAACAATTGCTTCACAAACTTCGCTTGGCATGCTTTGTGACTTTCAAACTCACTCCCCTCCGGGGTCATAGGATGGGCCATAGGCCATAGGGTTAAGTTCGCCCATCCAATGTTATGGGGAGTAGCGCCCCCTGGGGGTTTGTGTAGGTTACCTTAGCCATTAGTTAAGCATTCGGGACGTCTGTCTTTCGTGCCCACTTTACTTCCTTCCACTTTCATACTCCTACTGACCTTACTGTTGTCTGCTCTTCCTCTTCTTTCCCGACTTGCTGTTCCCATGCGCGTTGATCCTGTGTGGGAACACCTTCGTGCATGGGTTCCTCGTTTTTCTATCGACATACTATATGTCCCTTCCTTTTCCTATCTTAGAAGAGCTCAGTACTTATTTAGGGAGGCTTCAATCTTCTTATAATACATAATACCTTTAAAACTCACTTCAAGAGGTATTTAATGTGAAGGACTGGTCAGATGGCATCTGCATCACAGAAGATATCGAGTAAGAGGTAGTATCATGTTTCTTGAAAATTTCGTGCCAGTCGGATAATATATAGAAACTAGTGGACCCGTGCGTGAAGAATTCACGCAATAGCCTATACGTTTGCGTAATGCCTCTAGGCCGGTGCGGAATCTCCTCTTCTCTTATTTGCTTCTTATTTTTCTTCTGTTCTTCATTGATCCTTTATCGTGCTGACATCCTTAGGTNTCCACTTTCATACTCCTACTGACCTTACTGTTGTCTGTTCTTCCTCTTCTTTCCCGACTTGCTGTTCCCATGCGCGTTGATCCTGTGTGGGAACACCTTCGTGCATGGGTTCCTCGTTTTTCTATCGACATACTCTATGTCCCTTTCTTTTCCTCTCTTAGAAGAGCTTAGTACTTATTTAGGGAGGCTTAAATCTTATTATACCTAATACTGTACCTTTAAAACTCACTTTAATAGGTATTTAATGTGAAGGACTGGTCAGATGGCATGTGGATCACAGAAGATATTGAGTAAGAGGTAGTATCATGTTTCTTAAAAATTTCGTGCAAGTCGGAAAATATATAGAAATGTCTGGATATAATTTTCTGATTGTTTCTTCCGAACAATTCTCACGATTAAGACGTCACAGCTACTCGCTGTAGCTTGAGATGAAGTCTCCTTGACTGCATATCATCCCAGCTAAGAAACCAATGTGCTCTTGTTTGTGTTGTAATTCGGTGTCCTGTAGAGCCCATAAGAATGTATGGTTACATTCCACCAACGATTGTCTGAAGTTTGACGAAAAATTCCTAAGACAGGTGCACCCCCGACTAAAATGTCAGTAACGGTCCCCTCTTCCCTCCGTTTCTTGGCCCGGTTGACTAGCTACAAGTGATACAACTGTTGATCACGCGTTGCCGATCAACAAGACATTCCTCCCTGGCTTGGAATAAAACGTCCGACTTTGTGAGAGTGCATGAAGCAACATCCCTAACCACTGAGTTCCATCCCTAATTACTAGGTTAGGGCCCCCTGGAGTGGGGCTTTAGAATTCCACTCCCGTCCTAAGAGGCGACCAACGCAGGGTCGATTCCAAGCGACTGAACCTGTATCCCTTCTCATTGGCCACCGGCTGCTGCTTGGCAGGCGTATGAGCCTGAGAAAGTGGGTTGTGGGAACCCGCATGCGAGGAAATGGGCATGAAAGGCGGATGAGCTCCATGGAGCTAACGACAATGAGAAAGGAGATTACCTGGCTGTTGCCATAGCCGTGTGTCCGGCATTCCACTGTCAGCTACACTCCCTACCTCTCGATGGCACAATCGAGACCTTTCTTCTCCTTTCTTTTGTGCTTTTTTCTCCTTTCTTCTTTTGTTTTCCTCTTCTGTGCTAATCCCGTGCTGTGAGCGGCAGGGCCATGGGAGTTTGGTGGAGTCACCCACACGTCCCCCATAACCTGGCGAACCTAGGGGTTGTATTTGCCTTACTCGGTATACGCAGTCTGCCGAGTGAACCGTTCTCCTGCCTTTGCCGCCATTTGTTTATGAGATTTCTTTTACCTATTTTATAATTTCTGTGTATTTCTTTATTTTTCTGTAGATTTTTGTATGCTGCTAGTTCTATCTTCATTTCCCTTCTAGTTTGTGGTGACGTGGAGAGCAACCCGGGACCGAGTCGGGCTCTTTGGTGTCGTCTACTGTATTGTAATATTAGAGGACTGTATGCGAACCCTGCGGAGCTTGCCTTTGTGTCCCATGGGGTGGATGTCGTGTGCTGTTCCGAAACGCTAGTGTCGTGTAGGAGGCACGACGCGGAGCTTGCCTTGGCAGGTTTCCAGTCAACCTTTTCGCTGGTTTGTGGGATCGGGGCCTGGATTTCGCGGTATGGCCGTCTATGTCCGGAGTGTTTTCTGTGCTTACCGGCAGTCAGTGCACGAGTGCACTTGTTATGAGTTCATAGTTGTGAGGGTGTGTGGCCGTCTGAATTATCATTTATTCTCGTATCGGAGCCCTACAACTGATGATTCTCTGTATGACTGCTTGCTGACGGCAATGGCCTCGATCCAGAGTGCGGATCCTAAGTCCTAAGCGTTTGTTTTTGTGGAGGATGTTAATGCACACCACATGGATTGGTTGGGATCTGTGTCACCGACTAATCGCCTGGGTGATGCTGCGTTAGACTTTTGCATCTAGTAGTGTGCAGCTAGTTTGTGGGTCCACGCATATTGCTGGCAATTGTCTCGACCTCGTTATGACTGATGGCCCTTTCTTGCTGACTGTGTCAGTTGGCTCCCCTATTGACACTTCAGACCACTCACAATTGGTTATGTCATTGAACCTGAACCAGGTTGTTCCTGTGGCAGACACCAGGAGAGAGTGGTGTTCGCTAAGAGTGGGGCTGATTGAAATGCTATTACTGTAGTAGTTAGGGAGTTACCCTGGCGCCAGATAATTTGTAGTGATGATCCTATCTCTGAGCTCAACGAATTGACTTGCGTCTATTTTGGAGAGGTATGTCCCGAAGAGGACTACTGTATTCTTGTGAGGTTTTGGGACAAACCGTGGTTTGACGACCAGTGTCGGTTAGCTTTTAAGCTAAACAAGCGGCTTATCAGGCTTGGCGGCGTTCACGTGACCGCACGTTGTGGCAGACATATGTCGATCGTAGGGCCGAGGCTAAGTGCGTGTATGGCAGGGCACAGCATCGTCAGCGGCAGCGTTCCAGGGAGTCTGTACTGAGTATTGACCATCCACATCGTTGGTGGAGTGAGCTTATGGGTTCAGTTTTCGGTGCTGAACCTTCGTTGCCACCACTTGTTGGTCTCGGTGGAGGTATCATTGCTAATCCATTGGCTAGGGCAGAATTCTTTTCGGCTCACTTTGATTTGAAGCTGAGCAGAGATGTGTTCCCATTGCCTCATGGATGTCACCCTGAACCGCGTTTAACCTCATTGGCGTTCAGATCTGGTACTATCAAGGTGCTGCTTGAGGGTGTTGATTTTGATGGAGGTGTGGACCCGGTGGGTATGTTTCCTCTGTTTTATAACCAGCTTGCTGACGTTCTCGCCCCTAAGCGTGAAGTTATCTTGCGGCGTCTGATACGGCTAGGGAATTTTCCCCGTTGTTGGCGTGCTGGGAATATTACTCCCATTCCCAAGGCTTCAGTGTCGCCCCATGTCGCCAACTACCGACCTATTACTAGTGCATGGTGCTCGGCCTGGAGTCTGAAGCTGAATGCCAGAAAGACCAAGTCTATGATTTTCAGTCTGTCTCTGACACCTTTACCGCAGCATCCACATCTGAAGATAGATGATACTTTGCTTCAGGAGTCTAACTCCTTGGAGATTCCCGGTGTTGTCTTTGATGAGAAGCTTACCTTCGAGCCGCATATTAGGCGACTGGTGTCACGTGCTTCCAGTAAGATTGGGCTCGTGCGTAAGGTGAATTCTGTGTTTGGTGACAGGGAGGTTATCCGCAGATGCTTTTATGCTTTCTTGCTGCCTGTGTTGGAGTATTGCTCACCGGTCTCTGCTTCAGCTGCTGACAGTCACTTGCGTCTGCTATACCGACTTGTTAGTTTAGCCAGCACAGCAAGCTCTGCGCCGAAAATTAGCTGGTGAATCTGTCCCTTAGGAGAGAGAGGTTGCTGGACTCTGTATGTTTTATAAGGTTTACAACAATGAAAGACATTGGTTGTATTCATCGGTCCCAGCCCTCAAGGTCTCAAGGAGGATTACACGTGCTGCGGTTGACGCGCACTCTTTCACTTTAGAAAGTGTTAGATGCAGAACTCGTCAGTTCAGTCGGTGTTTTGTGCCCTTTTCTGTTGTAGTTTGGAATTCATTGCCGGCATCGGCTTTCGGTCGTGTTGGCTTGCAGGCATGTAAGTCAGCAGTTACTGGTTTTTTGTTGGATTTTCTTTAGCTCCGTTTCGGCCTTCCCGGTGTTGCAAACTGCTTCATTTTGGTTGTACTACCTGCCCGTGGCGGCCCGGGCGTGAAGTTTTAATAATAATAATAATCTCATCAGTGTACAGGAGTGTATGTATTCCCTACCAAAAATCAGGGCAGCCGCAGAAACTAAAACCGTAATTCAGTTTCTGGGCAGCGTCGTTGGCAGCCTTAATTTTTTTTTACGGTTACCTTACTACCGCCAGTGTGCTACTACGTACCTAGGTATTTGACTGACTACCATCAGTATTCTGAGGTGTACCTCCATATTTTATTTACTTGTACTTCCGTCAGTGTCCTGCTTCATGCATATTTTTTGGGCCACATATTGTACGTGTTTGACTTGCCGCCTGCACTGCCCCGTAGTGTGCATATTTGACTTGGCTAGTGCCTCCTCTACACCGTAGTGTGCATATTTGACGTAGTACCTTCACTGCCCCGTAGTGCGCATATTTGACTTGGCGCCTTCGTTGCGCCGTAGTGTACATAATTATCTGTTCCTCCGCTGCACCGTAGTGTACATGTTCAACTCATGATCCTCACTGTAGCTACAATGGGAACACACATCTACA
>LQNS02278094.1:31947106-31973354 GCA_001587735.2 Parhyale hawaiensis
TTTTTTTTTTTTTTTTTTTTTTTTTTTTTGTTCCTTGCACCTTTTTCCTGCCCGTAGTAGCTCACTCGGCCAACTGTGGCTTTCCGGCAGGAATGCCGAAATTAAACATTCATATAATAATATGAATATATATATAATATACAATATAATATGTGATATTATAAACTGAGTGTCAGTGCTTGGATCACGTCATATGAAGCGGGTGCGGTGGTAAAACTAGGAGTAGGCCCGGCCCTATGATAGTAATCTATATATTAATACGCTTGTATCTACGTGTGTGTGTGTGGGTGTGTGTGTGTGTGTCACGCTCTTAACAAATAGATAGGCGTAAATTAGAGACTTGACTTCATTTCACCCGTATCATATCTACGCTTTCGTTTTTCTTTACAAAAATTTCGCTCGCTTTGCTGCTGGTAGCGGNAACTAATTACATTAAAATCCAACAACAAGCATACCGGTAGAAGGAAATTTTTCAAACACTCAAAATAAAGTTGGTAAACCGTGAAAATTTTCACGGGTCCAGCTAGTAATAATAATCGGTTCAGTACGCTTTTAGCACCTTCATGCTCTTTCGATATTTTCAACTCGTATATTGGTAGTAGAAGGACCCATTTTAAGACATTTTTCAATGAGAACTTTTTCGTCGCAAATACTTTTCGAGATATTTGACTTTGAAGTTTCCATTAAAATCCGCCATTGCGGCAGGTTTGTTGACAATATGGCGGCGTAACGCGATGTCGCTGTATACTGTTTTTTTTTACATATTTCTCGTAGGATATTAGCAGAACCAGACCTTGCTTATGATATTTGAAGTATTATATAGGTAGAAGGGCTCATTTCAAGACTTTTATTTTCAAGAAGGACGTAGGTTGGAATAGCAGATGCGCGATCACGAAGCGTGAAATACGATTCTATGACAGTATCAATATGGCTGTTGCAGTAGAAGTTGCTTGTGCCGGTTGTAACCTGGAAGATTTCGATTGCATTCCGTAAATACTATAAACTATATATGGTAACGTACTTTAGTGTTGAACCTTCACTTTCGATACTTGAAGTTATAGGTTAAAGGACAAATTTAAAGACCTCTTTTTCGTGAGAGACGTTTCCTCTGGAAGTGCTTACTTTTCAAGAAATTTAATTTTGAAGTTCCCATTGTTTTTCTACAATAGTTTTTTCGGCCACAACGTGACTCTTACTCATATGGTTAGGAAGCAAGGACTATTTCTGCTAATATCGTACGAGAAATGTATAAAAAGCAGTGTACAGCGACATCGCATTACGTCGCCAGATTGTCAACAAACCTGCCGCAATTTCGGATCTTAATAAAAACTGCAGAGCCAAATATCTAGAGAAGTATTTGCGACGAAAGGATCATTCTTGAAAAACGTCTTAAAATGAGTCTTTCTACCTATATATGACTTCAAAACATCGAAAATGCCTGAAGGTCCTAAAAGTGAATTTTACCTGATAATCTCCTGAATCAAGGGAATGTAATTATATCCAGTATACCTGGAAGCAAAAAAATTGCAACCTAAATGATGTAATATATATGTACAAGAAGGGTAACATATATCGAGAACTTCATGTATAACTCCTGCTTGAGCTCAGACTTCGATCTTCGGCCCCGGCTAATTGGCTACGCTGTCCCCGGACTTAGAGACCTACCGGGACGACGCTTATGGACAGACCGGGGCCTGAGTGACCAAAAATCAAGAAGCCGTGACCGGGGCGACCAAAAATCAAGTAGCCGGGGCCGGGGTGACAGCCAAATAGCTGGGGCCTGGGTGACCAGAAATGAAGGGTATTATTTTACTTTATCTCACATGTTTTTTTTTCTTGCTTTTAGTATGTTTAAGTGGGTCAATTCAAGACTGTTTACATGAATAACGTTTTCGTCGCAAGTACTAAGTTTTTGAGATATATTACTTTGAAGTTCCCGTTATTTTTCTATGGAACATAATAACACTGGTCAGGTTAGTTAAAATTAGGCTAGGTAGGTTTGATTAAGTTCCTATTAAGTCACTAACGAGCTTATAACGACGTCAGTTATTTTCTCCCATAGAAAAATACAGTAATGGGAACTTCAAAGTCATATATCTCGAAAACTAAGCATTTGCAACGAAATCGTTATTCCTGTAAATTGTCTTAAATGGACCCAATTAGCTAATATACTCAAGGCAAGATAAACCACAAAAACCATATGTGAGCTAAAGTAAAAATTTACCAAATAAAATATATAATCGGGGCCGGGGCGACCAATTATTATTATATTGTCGGTTTTCGCGCCGTATTAGATACGATGACTACTATATAGGCTAACAGCGATCCAGTTTTGTATCATATAGCCTAGTTTAAAAGTTGAGTCGAACTCGGATGAGTTCTCTTAGAACAATCTTGGCCAGGTGCACCATGTCTGGCAGGAAATAAGGCGCGAGCATCTTCAACTCCATACGGCTCGGCCGAACGAAATTGCACAGCCGTGCGGCGTTGGAAAGGACACTAAAAACAAAAACAAAAAAAAAAAAAGAAGAAGACTGGAAAAAGCGAACACTCGTGCTGGGGGTCTCTTCCGTGGCCCTCTACACGGGAGTCCCATAGGATGGGTCGCTTACCACCACCCACCTCGCGAAGCAGAAGGGGAAATATAGAAAAACTACCTAACTTTACACTACTAATCTTTTCAGCATGAACTGCGGCAAGCTGCTACATCCCCTGCGGAGACGGCACTTGGGATTCTTGTGTGCGTAAGGCCCAAATATATTGTGGCAGGGAATGGCACGCCTGACTATACCTCTGAGGGCGCCGGGACGACCAAAACAAATAGCCGGGGTCGGGAGTTTCATGCACTGGCTGTAGTTTAAGGCAGTATATTAATATGGAATTGGTCAATCGTACCTCATAATGAATCAGCTTACAAGAAAAATAGCTTTCCCTAGAAAACTTGTTTTATTGCTTGTTGAGTGTTTTCCCTCCCCCCTCCACAAAAACGGCTAAACCTCCGGTTTTCACAGCTTGAAAAGCCTGGGGCGGTACCGTATCGATAGACCTGGGCCGGGGTAAGCAATTTTCGATAAGCCGGGACCAGAGAGCTGAAAAAGGCCGGGGTTTGCCGGGGCCGGGGCCCCGGTCGGTCCCTACCCGGCCTTGCCAATATGCCATCCCAGGTCAGTCTAAACTAGAAACTGAACTCTGTTCCAGCTGTCAGTAGCTTGCGCGATATGCGATAAACGCTTGAAACTCAATGCAAAGTTCTGAATAGAATGCTCAAAAATAGAGGTTGCTGTTGGGATGAACGGGAATCTGTTCAGAACTCACGACCCGCAGTGGAGCCCAACAGATCTTGACTAGCGTGTGCCAGACACCGAACCAAAGTCCTCTAGACGCTAAACCTTCACTGAGCCTCGAACAAACCTTGCAGGTATGCATTGTAAAGGTTCATAGATACCCTCGCTTTGCTTGGCTATAGATATAGCCGGTTAGATAAAGCTAATGAATTGAAATTATCTCATTAAAAACAAGCTCATCGAACAGGTCTCAACTAACGTGTCGTCCTGACCTGATCTCTCTCCTCCCCTCAGGGGACATACTGTAGCATCTATTGTGGCCCATAGGGTTAGTTTAATTGGGATCACCCATCCTACGTTATAGGATGTTCTGCTGCTAGGGGGTCCCCATAGCTCCCATTGCCCTAATGTAGGTCTTCGAGATGCCTTTTCTTGTGCCCCCTTTGCCTCCTTCCATTTTCATATCCCTATACTGATGATTCTTTATTGGTACTGTTCTGCCCCTTCTTTCCCGACTTGCTACGCGCATTGATTCAAGTTGATAACACTCGCGTTCAGTGGTTCCACATTTGTCTAGGCAAACTATATGGCAGTACCTATATGCTTCCTCATTTTCGCGACGCGGCGTTGCCTACCTATATTTGCTGGTGCTTTGCGCTACAAAATTCATGATGATAATGACATGACCTCTCCTCTACCGAGCTGATCCCTGTCCCACACGTGCGGCCTCTGTCGCGAGACCCGTGTGCTGCTCCCTCTGACCTTTGGCCGCGCCTCTCTGCAGGTGCGTGATGTTGGCCTCTAAAGCTCCCCTGACCTTTGCCATATTTTATTTGCGCTGTGGGCTCTCACGCACATGGCTCGGTGTTGTTCGCTCTTTGTTATGTCGTTATTTTCCCTCCCACTTGGGACGTTAGCTATTTTATTTCATGCTATGTTGCTCGTAGGGATATGCTCGCTAGCCTGCATGAAACAAGGTTCTGATTGGTCTGTAATTAGTCAAATAAAGTGTTTAAAAGTAAGTGCTCCATGGAAAGCGCAGTACAACAACATGGTTTGTGAAGGTTGTTGCCTCACTGGTGCCTAGTGCCCCGAGCTTCCTAATGCCCTGCTTAACCCTGAGACATATGGTGCGCTGTGGATCGAGCCACGGGCGTGCTAGTTACCATTTCCATGTACTTAGTTACTGGAGAAAGCGAGTTTGAATAACTTTCAGAATCTATCTAAAAAGATTCGTATCGTTTCGCTATGCATTGATGTTAATATTTGTAACCCCTGATTCTGCAAGTTCGCAGTTGACTTAATAAAGTAATGTTGCAACTAAATAATGTTCCTCCATATGCTATTAAGTACCGCTCGCTTTAACATTAACACGTAGTGCTATGTTTGATGAACGTAGGTAATCCCGACTGGTAACGTTAATCGGGTGTTTCCCCTCTGTGCTATTTTTCTAACATTTAAAACAGGCAGAATTCGATTACATTTACGGCAGTTTGGGCGCTCTGAAACTGTGCATTTACTGAAGTTCAGTTGGTAGCGCTCACCATTATTCCCTGGGAAGAGCAGGCTCCAACTATAGCGATCGAGTGCAGTTTGTTTTTTTTTAGTGGAGTCATAACCACAAGCATGAACTCTGTACAGCTTTACAGTCATATTAAAGGGCGGCGTACGGTACATTGGTCAGTTTGTATGGTAATAAATTTAGAAATATGCAAGCTGTGCATCGCTAGTATCGTGGATTTATAGGCCCAGCTACCGGTATAGCTCCGGGGCCCGTGAATTTTAGTTTTTAATGGAGATAATGCATTATGGTTCAGATGTGTGTCTGTTTATATCTAGTTGACTTAACCTACATAATTAACTTAGTTTTACGTGCTGCTCCAGATAATTTCTTTGAGCTCAGTAGCTGTATATATAGCTATTATGTCAATTCCTGAGTCGAGAGAAAAAGTTTCTTTCCTCTACAATTAATTACAAGAATTGTTACTGCTGTAAAGAAGTCTACGGGGTTGACTGCCAGGATTCCAGTACCTCTTTGTGAGCAGTAGCATGGTAACTGCCACATTTGATGTGCCGGCTTTACGTCCCGGCTCATACGACAGTCATATGAACGTGTAATATCAGTTGATCGTCCAAAAATTTGTTGTAGGCCTAATTTTTTATCACAACCTGTATGTTAGCAAAAAGTTACTGAAATGTCAGCAGGTAGCCATCACGCCGGTTTGCCGGGTGAGTGTCTTAAGTACAGCTACGGATATGTCTACGAATTTGTTGTGGATTTGAACTCAGATACCTGTGCCTGTTGCTGCTGTTGATACCTACGGACTCAGCAGCGCATCCGTACTCTTTAGAACAGTGAACTCGTTCGATTGACTGTTCCGTGACTCTGCCTTTAGTAGAGAGCTTGCGTTTGAATGGCACCGACGATTTAGGCTTCTATAATAGTGACTGCCAATATTTCACCATGTATCTCGAATGTCCCAGTAACTGTGCCACTGTATTCTCATCGGCAGGTAAATTCCTTAGCATCATCTTTTGGTCTCCTTCCTTGACAATTTTCGGGTGATGGCCAGGTGGAGTTTAGCACGCAACACTCAATTTGTACAGAGGCCTCGCTGCGAGTTGTGGGTGTGCATATAGTTTGTGACCAGCGAAAGTACCAACTGTACTGGTATTGTTGTGTGTATATAATATGGCTCAGTTTCCTTGATGAGATAAAAGAGTGACGACCGACGACCAAAAAAAAAATAGTAACCAATCTACCTACCGTACTGCTGCATTCCTTGTTCAACAAAGTCTAGGGAAAAGACGGCCAGTGTTTCAGTATGAACATCACCATCCATAAGGTAAGTATTGAAGTAGCTATATGAGGTGCTCTCTAAACTCATCAGTAATTGGATGAGTTGCTGGCAACGTAGTGATACTAGAACCATAGACCGCAACAGTACTGGACTCTTAGGTCTGACGCTGGCGGCTAAAAGTCCGCAACGGAAAAATGGGAATTTCTCAAGAGCTATTTTTTCCCCCTATCTAATACTAAAGATAAAAATTCCAAGGTACCCAACATTTTTCTTGCGGAGAAGGTATCTTGGATACGGCGGGGACGCACTTAGGCACTTGTCTGCATGACCGTGTCTGGACATGTTCATAATAGCTATTGAGAAAATCCCATATTTCCCATTTTGAGCGCCAGCATCAAAGGCCACTTGGACTATGTTCAGTGTGGTCAGTTTCTTTTAGGGTTAACGCTATCTTATTCAGGACTCGCTACAATCACTGTTGTAGCGAAACAGAGCAGCCTGAGTGTAGCGTGTAGGTAGTGCGCAACGCTACGGCGCATACTGAAGACACTTGAACATGGGGTTTCCGATGCGCAGTGTATGCTTGAGTGTCTCTGAAGCGTCAAGTGCCGAGCTGTTACAGCTGCTACTCTTACTCTGCGCCGTAAAACGTTGGTGAATTTTGAAAGACTTTTTCTTGGCATGTTTCTCCAAAACTACGTTTTTTACCCTTACACTAATTCCGTAAAATGTGAAGGCCAGTTCTTTCAGAAATTTACTGATCAACCGTAAAATAATAGAAGCTTTTTTTCTTCTTTTTTATCCGGGACTGCCGAAAATTTTACGGGACTTTTTTTGAGATTTTTTTTTTCAACGTTTTCCTCGTAATCTTAAAAAAAAAACTCCGTGAGGACCGATGTACTTCACGAATGTTTCAACTTTCAAGCAATATCATTCCGAGAAACTTGCTGTTTAATTAACCTCTACACGGTCAGCTATTTCTTTCGTGAATTAATCTGCCTCCTCACAGAGATAACAATTGACAATGTTTCTCTTGAGCAATGGTATGAGATACAAGATGAGCTTGCGTATAAGCGGGTAGTTACCTCTCCTGCCAAGTGTTCGTACCCCCGCACCGTAAATGAATTGCTCCTTTGCTCCTGGATATGCCTGTCCTCTCCCTCACTAGCAGCATTGCGTAGGTTTGCATAAAAGCCTCACTCGCGCTGGAGCCTCCAGCGTTGTGCCTCGTATCGGCTGGCCTTTGTTATTGAAATTAACCTGCTCGTTCCGTGGCAGGCGGCGTCAGTTGGCTGTAGGTGTCTTTGCGCGCATCTTCTGTTTCATCGATACAATGGTGACGGACGCAGCTCGTGTTGGTCCTTTGGCGTGCCATCCGTTTGCATGGATTTTGTGTGCTGCTGGCACCGCTTGGGTTTGAACTAATGACAACTGCCAAAGCGTAGGTATGTTTTTTCGTGCATCATCTTTTTTTTTAATATCATGTGCAAGTTCCTTTCTAGGCATCTCGAGTTCAGCCATTTATCTGCTCGTGTTAGCAGTTTATGTTTCTTCTTATCCGGTTTCATTTTCACGTTCGTCGGTGACCTATTGTGCTTTCGTTTCCCGTTTTACTTTCAGACCTCTCTCTTGTTTTTGTTATTATTTGTAGTTTGAAGGGAGGCTTAAATTCACGTACGATCTAATCATGTATTTTTGTTCCTGGAGGTTGCTGGCACATTGTGCGATTTAATGACCCTATGGTGAGTATGACTCGTGTCGCTGGTGCAGCGTATGTCCAGAAAGGGTAGAATGATCGACATGTCTGTCTTAATTAATGATTTATGCAGCAGGCTTGGTAATTCTATAATCCACATGTTTTCTTTGTGTCACACAGTTTGGTGTCAATGCTCCGAGGACTAGGGACGCTTTGTTTATCAATGTCTACACTTACAACAGAAATAATAGCTTTATAGCATAATTGACCACATCTCGACTATTTGGCTACAAATATAAGTGAAAATTTCACAGAAAGTTAAACTTATGATGTTTATACGGTCTATGTATATTCAAACTACTAACGATGCTGGTTCTAGATTTTTTTTTGTCAATTTTACCAATTTCACTGAGCGACGGTAACAGCTTTTTGACTAAAAAAAATGTTCACAGTTTTAGATGACCAAAGGAGCAAAAATAAACAACGCAAATGGGCAAAATATGTATTAGATAAGAAATCATTAGTCAAAACTTTACAATGCCTGAAAAAATTCTCATTTGCCAACATAATCCCCATGACATTCAATAACTTCAATAATCCTTGGATCAATGCAGCCAGTTAGTTTCTTTATTGCAGAAGGTGGAACTGCCCTTGCTGCTGCAACAGCATCCCACAAGACAGTTTTTTTTTTAGTTGAACTGCTTTCCATCTGCGTAAATTTCCCTTTTCAGAAGGGCCCAGAAGTTTTCAATTTGGTTTAGATCAGGTGAGCACGGTGGCCAAACCATCAGTTTCTCCCCATGAAAACCCCAAAGAGTCCAGAAATGCTATAGTAGTACGGGTAGAGTGAGAAGGCGCCTTATCATGCATGAAAATAAAGTTTCGAAGCAACGAAATAGGTATGTCATCCAGCCACGGGACTAAGGCGTCCTTTAACATGTCACAATATGATTCTGATGTAATTTTCACGCCATCAGGTACTCTAACCGGACCTACAAGTAGATCCCCTATGATACCAGCCCATCTCATAACACCACCTTCCTGTTGTTGACGTTTTACGCGTTGATGACACTCACCTCCAGGTAGCACCCTACCCTACTCCACCCATCAGGTCCATCAAGGGTTGCTCGGGTTTCGTCATTCGAAAGAAGATGATTCATGTTGATCTTCATGTATTTCTCTGCCCATTCCATCTTCAAAATTTTATGTCTTTGGGTCAGAGGAGGCAATTTCAGAGGGGATTTGACACAAGCAAGGAAGCGAAGGATGTCATTTTTCGTGGTTTTCGGTACTTCAGGAAGCTAAGCAGCCGTAAAATTGATCCACTTGTTTGGCCGGGTGTTTTACGTAGCTGACGAACCACATTTCTCATATCTCTATCAGTAGCAGTCCTTGAATGCCCAGCATCTGATCATTTTTCCGTGGTGAAGGGTTCTTCAAGAATCTTGTCACTGTATCAATAGGTAGTCTTATTTTTCGGGCAATAAGATCAGGAGAGGTGCCTTTAGCAGTTCCTTTGTTGATAATTTCTTTTTCCTCGTTAGACCTTTTCCATGTCCCATTTTAGCAGAATATACAAGAAGCTATTACTGTCGTTCACCTCAAAAAGTGAAAAAAATGCTAAGAGTTGTCAATCAGGAGACACAGCAAAATTTTAGCAAGCTCAACAGTGTTGCCATAAAATGTCACGATTGCCCTGCAAACTACATGAAAATTTGATCATGCAAAAATGAGATATGGTCAATTTTGTGCTAAAGCTATTAATTGCGTTTCAAGTGTAATAATTAAACATCCTTTGCGTTTGAGACTTATTTTGAGGAACATCAAACCGAATTAACGAAAATTGACTCCCCTATCGTCACCATTACTGCATTACATTTTACCTGAAACATTCGAGCTTCTTGTGGCGCCGATACTGACTCGCCTGTTGTAAATAGATCCTTTATGAGTCACTTGTTGCTGATCTTTCAGTTTTTCCGTTCTCTCGCTCTATGATTGTTGTTGGGAGTTGCACCCTCTTCGGTCTCGGGTCTGGTGAGTTACGGGCATATGTGTCTTAGTTTGACTTTCGGAACAGCTTCTTGCGCGCCCACTTGCTTTCTTCCCGCTTCTTGCTCCAGCGAATGATGTTTAGTTCTTTTCTTCGCCGCCTTTCCCGACATTCTATGCCTTTGCAAGTTAATCCAGTGCGGTAGTACGCTCGTATTCATACAGAGGTTCACAATTCTATCGGCTTTCTATATGTCCCTCCCCTTCTTCTGAATCCCTTAAAACATAGGCTTATATTATCGTATAATCCTCTGCAACATTTTTACTTCCATGCCTCCCTCATATGGTTAGTTTTGTTAGCCATTAGTAAATAGCGTCTGCAATATCCTAATTTTCATGTATTTGCAGTAGATCCGCGCTCCCCATTCCCTTGGCAGCTGCGCGGCTCCTGTTAGTATACGGTGTCCGACTAACACAACAGCCCTTATTCCCTGTACCTGTTGGATGATTCACTCGATCGCTCCTCGTTTTGGACATTGCTATCTCCATTTCCCAGTCCTGGCCAGTCAGCTGCTTGTGTTACTCTGACGTCATCCTGTTAACCAATGAGGCGTCGCGCTCTTGCGGCCGTCATCGATTGCGTCACATCGTTCCGCCAATGAAAGACGCGCATCCTACTCCAATTATGCTGAACATGACAGGCCTGTTGCCACGCTCGTACGACAGCTCTTTGCTGCAATATTGGCCATCCTGTGAATGTTGAGTGGCTGAGGCGCAGAAGATGCCCACGGGTATAGTCACCTGTGTCGTTAGCTTGGCACCCGAGTATTGCAATTGACTGCTGCAGCGGCCAGTGATCTATAGCGGCAGCAATCTCTCGCTTGGGTGTCGTAAATGATGGGCTAGCGTAGGTGTCTGTGCACATCAGTAATGCGTCGTGTGGTGATGTGTGTGGCCTGCGCCACTGTATTTCATTAGAGTATCGTCGATTATGATGAATCCATCGCGAGGAAACTGATCACGTTAGCTGTAACCTATTCGAACTTCAGTCACGACTCGAGTGTCTTTTTTGGTATCTTGGATTGTGTTTTACGCGTTAATCGTAAAATGATTTCTCTCGAGACCGCCTCAAGCTCGATACTGCTGAAGTTCCCGAAAAGTTGAAACTGATAAAAAAGCTTCGGTCGACGGAACTGTCCCGCTCGAATGGACCTTTATGCGCGATGGGTAGCTAATTCTGCCATTACCTACTGTGCAGATACGCTTCATTAGTATCCCCTGGCTGCCTATCATTGCTGTTAAGATACGCCAATTTTGTTGGTTGATGCACAGCAATTGTAAAGTCAGCTCAATTGTTTTGAGCTTGCTGTTGCTGCGTAGCCTGTTCAGCGTGCGAGAGGACGTGCAGCTCGCTCAGTACCCGAATCACGCTGTGAAAGTCGGTATCCAGGATACCCCTGGAGAGTACTACATATAGAGGTTGAACGGCATGCGTGCGTGTTGAACGTCCATTCAAAAGTTTGGGGGGGGGGGGTGCGAGTGAGTAGTTGTGCAGTGCATGTGCCATGGTTGTGCTCTATAGTGTTTGATGCTGTAACAGCAGTGGAACAATAGCTATGTATTCGTAGGTGCGTCGCAAAGCTTGTTTTAAAAAATGTTCATGTTATTGGGAGCGCCGGCGATGAACTTCATAGCACTGACAGCTTTGGTTTTAATCTCTAAAAATAGTTTACTTAACTAAACCGATCGCCTGACCTAACCTAACTCCGCTAACCATTAGCCTTAAAATATAACATCAGTGAGAAATACAAGGCTATTTTGCAGACTCACTTGCTTTCTATGATGAGAAGGGACTTCCGTGGTGGAGATGGCATTTTTGAGCAGGATCTCGCTCCATGCCGGGCTTAACGCAAAATACTCACATTTTTTAAGACTGTGGACTAACAGTTTAGACAGGCCTGGAAATTCTCCTCGCATAAAGCCAATAGAAAATCTATGGGCTTTAATCCAAAGTAGTCTCCAGAAAGAACACGGTTCGCCCATGCAAAAGCTGAATTCCGGTGTAATTGAAGCTCTAGTACCGGTACCGTGAAGTCGCAGAAATGTGTTCAACAGTGGCCGAATCTATGGCAAATCGAGTGCAAGTGCTTGTAAAAGCGAGAGGAGGTCATACCTCATATTAAATATGTTAGCTCTCATACAACTAACATTTTTATCAAAACTACTTCAATTTAGCAAATAACTGTATTATTTCATCACGGTCCGAACACAGTACTGTAGCTAACTAACGGAGGGACAAGCAGAAGTATTATATAGTTTATACTGCCAGTGGCCTGTTTGGTCACAATCACCATCTTTTTTACTTCCGCAAAATAAAAAAAGGTGTCATTCAGCTGGTCATAGACCACACGCTATTTGACTGTCCCCTCCTGCCCGTCCAGGTCACCATCACCAGCTTCTTTGCTTTTCGAAGGAATATTCAACAGTCTGCCTGTAAGCGAGGAAAATATATATGTGACGTAGCCTAGCCCAGTTTTAATTCCTGAATCACTTTTAAGGGGGCTTTTCCATTTTTCTTTTCAACGGATTTTTCTTAAATTTGCACATAAGGTGTAGAATTTAAAAAAAAAAAAAAAACATTTTATTCGTGTAACTTTTTCAGTTTAGGCCTTAGTTTTTTTCAGAAAATGAGATTTTCTTTTTTTTTTTTTTTTCTTATAAATTTTAAAAAGAATGTAAGTTGATGAGCTTTTATGCTACACTAAAAACAAGGACAGTTTTGGAATCCTTGAAACATTCCTAACAACGCTAAGGAGGGTTTTTTTTCAATTTCGTTTTCGTTTTCTATTGATGTGAGACTTTAGATGGGTTACCGAAGAATTCATAAAATACGTAAATTTTCTTGATATTTCATATAATAAAAATAAAACTAAGAGGAAATTAAAAAAAATCCCTCCTAAGTTTTGTAGGGAATCTTTTCAAGGATTCCAAAACTGGCTTCGTTTTTAGTGTAGCATATGTAGCATATTTTATGAGAAACTCATCGACTTTCGTTCTTTTTTTTGCTGAAAAATCAAATTTTTCAGGGTGGTAAATTTTATGTTTTTGTGGATGATTTTTTTAAAAAATGCGCTGTTTGCAGTGGAAATGCACTTGACATGTTTTATCTATAGTACATTCTCACCTACAAATACCTTACATTCGTCATTCACTAATAAAAATATGAAATAGCTATGTATTAGATGAATAAATAATGAAAAAATCCATTTTTAACCCCTTCCGGACCCCCTTTGCCTCCTCTTTTTCGGGGGGTTCTAGTGCTGCTAGCCCCCTAAAAATTTGAGACGTTAGAGCCCCATACCTGAGGACACTTTTTAAGCATAAAACAAAAAATTGAAAATTTTGACTATTTTCCCCATTTTCCATGGAAAAGGCCCCCCTAAATTAACGTACACGTTTCGCACCCGAGCTCAGGTTCATCTTCCATGTCCCGGGTACAATCGAATTGAATCTTCAGTGCTCAAATTTCTTCCTATCCTAAAGCGAAGATTCTGTGTACAAACATGCTAGTAAATACATAAAAAAATAAAGTGCACCAAGTTTTAATGCGGTACCTATATAATTGGTTTATCAAGCAAAAAAATCAAGTACGGTACATTCTGACTTACTTTATGCATATCCGATGAAATTGTATGGTACTGCGTTGCCTAGCAGCTAGCAAATCCACAGATCTGGGTTGAAGTTCCTGACTAGTAATGGCTAATTGGATTGCATTATCTCGATAGATTGGAGCCTATGGAAAATATTTTTTACTGACATATATTTCCGTCGTATTTATTGCAAAGATTTAGTCCCCGTATGATTCCGCCACCGCGTCCTAGTGCCCGCCAGCCATCGCTCGCGCCTGCTTGGTCTCCTGCCAATGATGCCTCTGTGTCTGGCTCCTCTTGCCCCACTCCGGCCTTGAAAGTCCCATTTTTGCTGCAACTATTTTGCCGCCTACATTAACCCATTAACGGACAAAACCCTTATTTCTCTGAAGAACATCAGTATCAATGATGTCCACAAAAGCTGGACGGTGTCTATTATTTGGATTAAGCCTCAATTTTCATGTGACTTGCGCTGTTTAAAGTTGGACCTCGAGATCCACTTGGTTAGTTAATTAAGGCTTATTAACGCATTGTAAGTTTCTGATGTGTAAAGTAAATTCACTTCCCATAGAAGCGTTAAGGAAAGTGAAATAATTTCCCGTGAAGGTGCCTATTAAGTAAAGTAAATTCATTTCCCGTAGAGTGAATACATTTACCGTAATAACATTAAGTAAAGTTTTGTATTTCCTGTAAGTAAAGACAGTAAATTCATTTTTCTTAGAGGTAGTAAGTAAAATAAATTCACTTCTCATCTTTCCACTTCTTTCCTGACTTGCTGAAGTTGCTCTAACCGTGCACGCTGATCCCGTGCGACTGACAACACCATGCATGGGCGCCACGTTTTTTCCTCGCCTCACCTCATGTTGTGTTCAAGGAGCTTCTATAGAGAAGGAGGGAGCCCTGCGGCCCAAATACAGATTCGCCAGTGAGTCAACCAGATCTCTTATGGCTGTGAGATCTCATTGGTGGATGTCACAGGGAGCAGTGAGTTTCACGAGGGAGCAGCAGACAAACCGAGAAACTCAAATGCAATTGGTGCATACGCGACTGGCTGCAGCCATAAGAGACTCTTTACTGATATGCGATTGGTGCATCCGATGGCTGGCTGACAGCCATAAGAGACTCTTGAGCTTCAAAGAGCTAGGCTACTGGCTCCCTCCTTCTCTATACAAGCTCCTTGGTTGTGCTGCGCGCGATGGAAAACCCCGCGCCTTTGCTATTTGACGTTACGCGGGCCTGTAAAAGCCTCTTTTAAAATGCCGTTTTCTTTTGTTTCCAGAACGAGCCGAATGAGACAAGCAATACAAGACATGACGTGAAAAGTTAGGTGAGGAGCAGCTCGGCAGAAGATGGTGCTCACTAAGGAGTACCGTATTCCTCTGCCGCTCACGGTGGAGGAGTACCGCATAGCCCAGCTCTACATGATCGCTGTGAGTACCGCTGTAGCTACCGTGTCTGTGTTACGCTAGTGTCGATACCTATATTACCTATGGGGCTTGTAGTTGTACCTGACATTCATTGAGTGTATTATGCGCTGCTGTAAATTACGCACCTACCTATCGCAGCTGAACCGATCCTCTAGCCTTACCTATTCTATGTTAACTTAGCCTACCGTATCCTATCCGAACTAACTTTTCTATCCTATTCTACCTAACTTCTTTGCGCCTTATGACAATAACAGTTCCTGTAAGTTTCTTGGAGATCCATCCATTAATTTTTGAGTTATGTTCTGACAAAATGAAAAGAAACATGGAGGCAAACCGACTGACAGATCAACATACATATTTGGTCAGTTGCTCTTCGTAACATTCCTAACAATTCGTGCAAATTTCATGAAGATCCATTCATAACTGTGTGTTATTATGTTGCCGACAAAGCAACAAACAAACGGTTGGAGAGATCATCACCAGAAGTTAATCATCTGTTACTCCTAACACACGTGACATTCTCTATCAATTTCATATAGATCCGTCCCTAACTTTTTAGTTATCATGATAACAGATAGATAAATCGACCGACAAACTCCGATAAAAGCATAACATCCTTGGAAGAGGTAGTAATACTAATATAGATTGTATCTAGGTATTCTGTTCCTTTTTTGATTTACTAATTGTTCTTTCGTCTCCATATCAGAAGTTGCTAGGAAGGTATAGGCACAGTGATATATATAGCTATATTTACTTCCGCCAAGGAGGTTATGTTTTCGTCGGCATTGTCTATCTGTCTGTCTGTTATTCTGTCTGTCACCAAGATAACTCAAAAAGTTATGGACGGATTTTGATGAAATTTACTGGGATTGTTGGGTATATTAGGAGAAACAGATGATTAACTTTTGGTGAAGATCCGTCCATCCATTTGTTTGTTTGTTTGTTTGTTTGTCTGCCTCATTTTTCTCCGTGCCAGAACTCTAAAAGTTATGGACGCATTTTGATGAAATTTTGGGTGAGTTATTTGGTATATAATGAAGAGTAAATGACCAAATTTTTGTAATGATCTTTTGTTTGTTCGTTTGTCACTGTTTTTTTTTATGCTTGTTAGCACAAAAACTCAAAAAATTATGAATGGATATTTATGAAATTTATAGGAGTTGTTAGTAATGTTTAAAAGACATGAATGATTTTGGTGCAGATCGGTTTGTTTGCATGTTTGACTCATGTTAATCATAATGTTTGTTAGCAGTTTAACTCAAAAATTTATGAACGGATCTTCACGAAAATTGCACAAACTGTTAATACCATCAAAGGGCACAAATGATTAGATTTTAGAGTTGATAATAAGAAAAACATGGTTTCAAAGCCAAATTAAATTTTTCGTTACCGTTGCCTTGCTTGGCGCCTTGAGTTGGTGGAGCTATGTGCTCTCAGGGTACTCTAGTTATTGTTTGCTTTTGGCTCTGTGCATCTTTTCCTCTCATCTGTCTACAGGTTGCACCTCCAGAATTCAGTTTGGGAAAAATAGAGTATTTTTTATAAACAAAAATAAATGTATTGAAATGAAGGGAAATTAGTTTTAGCAAGACTGAAAGGAGTTGAACATAAAGTATATGGTTTGGTTAGTTAGGTTCCCCCCTCCACCCATCATTACCTCCGCTTAGGAGGTTATGTTTTCGGCGGCTTTGTCTGTCTGTTATGCTGTTTGTCTGGCTTTCTATATGTCATCAAGATAACTCAGAAACGTATTAACGAATTTTGAAGAAATTTACAGGTATTGTTGAGTACGGTATGTTAGGAGGAACAGATGATTAACTTTTGGTGAATATACGTTCATCCGTTTGTTTATCTGCGTCATTTTTGTCAATGCCATAACTCAAGAAGTTATGGGCGGATATTCATGATATTTACACGAGTTGTTAGGTTTATTATGAAGAGTAAATGAAAAAATTTTTGTGATGATCTGTTTGTTTGTTCGTATGTTTGTTGCTGTGTTTGATTTTATGCTTGTTAGCGTTATAACTAAAAAAAATCGGAATGGATCTTTATGAAATTTACATTTGTTAGTAATGTTAATAGATATAAATGATTAAATTTTGGTGCAAATTGGTTTGTTCGTTTGTATGTTTGACTGATGTTTGTCATAATGTTTATTAGCCGCATACCTTAAAATGTTATAAATGGATCTTCTAGAAAATTGCAGAAACTGTTAATACTATCAAAATTCACAAACAATTAGATTTTGGAGTTAATGCAAAAAATCATGGTTTCAGAGCCAATTTGCATATTTTGTTACCGTTGTCTTGCTTGGCGGAGGTATGTGCTCTCAGAGTACTCTAGCTTGTATGTCACTCAGTTGTGGCTAATTCGTTTTCTTGTTGCGTGCAGAAAAAGTCGCGCATGGAGAGCCACAGCGAAGAGAGCGGCGTGCAGATCCTGATGAACGAGCCGTACACGGACGGGCCAGGCCCTACAGGCGCCGGCCAGTACACTAGGAAGGTGTACTACATCGCCTCCCACCTGCCTGGTCAGTCTCCGAGGCTGCTTCTCGTAGTGGGGACTGTGGGCTTTGTGTAGGGTGGGCCAAAAGTCACTTAACCACGTTAATAGTTTACCGTACTGAAAGTAAATCTGTAAGCTGACAGTCATGTATCGTCACTTCGCCCAAAACTCTCAGTATTCTTCTTTGAATTGCTGTTTACTAGAAAGTTTTACCTTTTATAGTTTTTGCAAAGTAAATTGTTGAACAGGTAAAGTAATTTTTGACCCACCATATACGGACTTGTTACTTCTACACCTGGTCTTTGTAGGTTTGTAAAGTCTTTACTCATTTTGAGTGTAATGTCTACTGTAAACAGCCGTGCATGGGCTGTATTACTATGGTTAACAGTTCTGGTGACGTAGCTTCTAATTGTATTTTTGTTCCGTTGATTGCGATTGCTGCAGCGTTCAAAATTTCGAGGTCTGCAGTACAGAAAGGAAGTTCTGGTTTCAAAATAAACTAGTTAGTATAAATCAAATAAGTCACAGAAACGATCCAACTAAGATCAAGGTGTATTTGCATATTTATACTTTAGGTTTGTTTATGTTTGTCCCTTTTATTCATTACTCATTTTTTTTTTTTTTTTATTTATTTGGTGTCCGAGTGCCTGTGTGGCGATTAGACAGGCAGAATTTAAACCCTCGAATTGATGAACGGAGGAGATGCTAAATGAGGACCGAATAGAATCGATGGTCCCAGAGCCGGGGCCCCATCGAAGCAACATGCGACTTGCGACGCAACGAATTGGTTGCATGAAAAGACGTAACATGGGGTAGCCTACAGCTATCTACTGTCCCCACCGACGCAACCCAGATCGTGCGACTCACCGTGCATTGCTGTCGGTCACAGGTAAAATGTCTCCCTCCAAAACACATTGCATCGCTAGTTGTGTCGGTGGCGTTGTGGCCTGAGATGGGAGCTTGGTACCAGTTTCAAACAGTACTCTGCTAAGGAGACATAATGCTAGCCAGTAGCATAAGAAGACTCACTCTTCTGAGAGTCATGACTTAACTTGATAACTTGACGTAAAATATCTTGATTATCTCCCAGTCGCGGCCATGGGGTCTGTACATGTGTTGGATGAACTTCCAAATTTCGCAGGTTGAAAGATAGCAATGCTGTCATTTGAATTGACAGAATAAACAAATTATGTACACGTCGAGAGATGCAAACTGCTTATAAATTTCACACGGAGCGAACAAATCGTCCTTTTTATTTTCACAAACTTGAGTTAATATTTATTTTGCTCTCCGTTTTAGCAAGAAAACAAAAACGATGATGATACTCATGTTCTGCCAGTTTGAAATTAGCAGCAATCGGTGCTTTGTGCGCTGCAAATCAAACTGCAAGGTGCTACATATGTATTCTTCACCGCAGAATGGCGAGTACGAGTTTAATTAATAATTATCCCGCGCTTTGATGGTGGCTACAGCTGTAGCCAGTGTTTGCGGTATATTCTAGAAAAGTTTTAAAGAATGGAAAGTCACTACAAAATTATTTGCCGTCATTTTCAACGACGAAGTACGCTAGTAACCAAGTGAAACATCTATGTATATATGAAAGGTATGCTAGAGCTCCGTTCCTTGAAATGTCACCGACACTGTTCGGAAGGGTTTATGTGTAACGTTCCAGAGATGTGGTGGCTGATGCTACCCATACACTTTACCTGGACAGAGTACCTGTTAAGTATTTCCCTTTCGGAGAACTCGATTCTTGAAAATATATGCTAATTACCTAGCGATTCTGGTAATCCCTCTCCCTATCGGAATATTAATGGGTCTCACTTCCCCAGGAGCAAACCTAGTGCCTTATCTGAGGGGTCGTTCCATTAGGTTGCAACGCTTGCTGTGAGATTAGGTACCCCTTTGGGGTCTTTTTTCCTGCCAGTATATATATTAATAATAAAACATCACGCTTGAGCTCCCACGGACAGGTAATACCAAATCAAATATATATATAAGCATCACTCATCCAGGGGCTGACCCGAGTGCCTTTTTCGTAAGGATGTTGCATCAGGGTGCAGTTCCTGCTGCCGAGGCTAGTTTGTAGAGTTAGGACCCTTTTAAACGTGATACAGTATATATCAGAAACATTGTATATATATATATATATACGTAAGTCGCACGAATGTCGCTATATAATGCGAGCAAAGTGTTGAGACAGGCTGTCACAGGCATGCGGTCGCGGTGCGACCTTAGCACTGCAGGGTTGCCAGAATTGATACTTTAGTACCAAACTTGGTACTATTTGTGTTGGGAATTTCTTAAAATAGTAGTAATATTTTCAATTTTTTTCCACACTTGGTAGGTACTATTTATTTATGGAATATGAAAAATTTATATATTTGTAAATTTACATTAATTTGAACTTGTTTGGTACGTTTTGTCGTGTTTTCGTACCTCTCTATCCACACTGTTACACTTGTCGTGTTGGTGTGTGGCCGTGTACGGTGTACCTCTCCACGGCATAGTCAGTCATGGTGAGTTGGTGACTGTAGCAGCGACGCACTCCTCTCCCTCTGAAGGCCCTATATGAGCGATGGCTCAGCGGTCTGTGAGCGTCGCAACTTCTGTATACAAAATGTTGCACGCGATGTCGCTGCAACAGCAATTGGCTCCATGTGAATCGCTCGAAATCGCAGAAAAAATGTGGCTGATACATACGGGCGAGTCGCCTGATACAAATTGTCGCGCGACGCACCAAAAATGCACCGCCACGGTAGCAGCATGCTTCCGTTCTCAGCTCTAACACCTTGTATCGCTCGCCGGTTCGATGCCCGACCTGGCACGTGAGCTCTTTGCAGATCCTGGTGTGCTGACTCGGCAGTTGTGTGTGCATGCACGGCACCGTAAGGAACTGCTTTCCTCAGAGATGAGGGGGGTGGGGTGTCTCGGGTCATTTGTTCCTTCCGTCAAATTGGCGCCATAGTTCTTAGTGACCCGAGGGCGATTGCGAATACACTTACTCATCTGGGGCCAGTGGGCCTATACCCGCAGCACAAACCAGTGCATGTGGGTTTCCCAGATGAGGGTGTGGTCTAAGTTGACTTTACCTTTACGTCTTAAAGGGCCTTTAGGTAGGTTCTCTAGACCTACGGTACTTCCTCTTCTGTCCCGCGAGGTGGACCACCGAATGGTGGTAAGCGACCCATCCCATGCGACTCTTATCTGTTCCCGTGTGTGTGGGGGCAAGGAAGGGACCCTCCATACGGGTGTTTCTTTGTTCTCTTCTTTTCTTTTTTCGTCTCCTCGAGATGCTTTACACCTCTTTTCTGCCAGTAGTAGCGCACTCGCCTGCCTAAGACTTACCGGCAAGAGTGCGGCGATAAAACATTCGTATACTGATGCGACATAATCAACTAAATCTCACCGCTGGTTTTAACACGTCGTATGACGTGGATGCGGTGGTAAAACCAGAAAGAATAATAATGTGAGAATAGATAGGATGATTTTTTCTCCTTATGCGACATCTCTTTTCCTGCCAGAAAAGCACCTGGCCAACTGAGACTTGCCCGCAGAAATACCAAGATAGCTAATTATTCTGAGCATCACTGCGCAGAATATGGAAATTAGCGAGTTTCACTAATGGGACTGATCTCTTGAGTGGGTATTGTGGCTAAACCAAGACTATAATAATACTTAATTACAAAAGTAATTGATAAATTTATGTTACTCGCTTCCAGTATGTACCTGGTCACAGTCGCTTGGGTGTCTGTTGATAATCTACAGTATTAGTTGTGTTGCATTTTTGTTATGTAATCTATGGGTTCTTCGTATCCCTCAGTTGAAGATAGGCTACTGTTCTGTTCCCACTCTATCTCAACTTGCTCCGCGGTTGCTCCGTTCAGGGAGTCCAATCTTTTCTAGGCCTGCTACGTGTACCTTCCTTTTCCTCTCTGAAAACCCCATTACAGAGGTTTTAGAAGCATAAACTAACTCTATAATAACAATTGGAGAGGCTGTGAATAGCATTGCTGTCACCAGGTTGGCTGAAGGCGCTGATACCAAAGTCAGCACTGACGGTAGAAGAGGAGGCCTGGAACGCTTATCCCTACACCAAGACCCGCTACACCTGCTCTATTGTGGACAAGTTCAGCCTCGAGGTGGAGACTGTGTACCACAACGATGGCGGCCACCAGGAGAATGTGTTTAACCTTTCCAAGGCGGAGCGCAAGCAATATGAGTGCGGTGAGTGTGCCTTAGGTGGTTATTACCCTGGGCTTGAGCGGGTTGTTAAAAGATAATGTGCGAAATATATAAATGTTCAACTGTACCTATATCATTCAAAAGCTGGCGGAAAATGTTTGATAGAAGCGCCTGTTGGTATCGAGGGCTGCAAACGCTTATATCAATATGGTATATCACCTCGTCGGTATTGCTAATTTTTGCAGTGGCTCACTCCGGCAGAGTACCTCTGTCAGGGAGCACTAAGACTCGAGGCATCGGCACGATGGCCGGCACTCTCCCATCCTGGAGGGTGTTCTGAGTCACCACACTCAACGTTAACAAAGGTACTCTAGAGAGTAAATTTTTTTTCTTATTTTTTCTTTTGACAGTCAAAATCCTGAAGTCCTGCTCTGGTATAGGTATAAGCTTAGGACTTGACCATTTCCAAGTCTTGAGTCCTTATAGGTATAAGTGTTGGGACTTGGTAACATTCCCCAATCCCGCACCGCAAGGTGATGAGAGCAGAGAGCAGGACTTAGTCAAATTTTCAAGGTTCTTTACCTGATGGGAAGGGGACAGAACTTTGGATTTTTTTTTTTATTGAGATGACGTTATAGGCCGGCAGGTCTGCCTCTATATAAGCCCTGGTCTCCCTAGGCTCTTCACTATAATTAACTTGCAGTGATGGTGACAACAGCTCCAGCTCTTTTCCTGCCTTAGAAACTTGACAGATATCTGCTCTATTGAGTTCGGTGCCTTGACACTTCAGTACTATATTAACTTCTTTGGAGTCCAAATATGGACTTTGTAATTTATATTGTGAAGTGTTTTATCTTAGGGTGGGGTAGAAGGCCATATTGGTTTAGTCTCAATTGAGACTTGCCATAGTGATTCCTGAGTTTCTTCTTGGTCATGAGTGACCCCTTACTGCCTTCAACTACGCTAGTAATTCTTTTAGGGCCTTAAACATTGCTTAGCCTATTTGCTTGTACTTCAAGAGTTGATTCTTCAGTTTGGCCTTGATTTAGTGCCCCATCTACTTACTCATGATTTCTTATGTACCAATATTATTAGAGGAGCTGGTCAGCTGTTGTACTATACCTAGTGTTTCTGAGTAAGTGCAATGGTGTATTGTGAATTAATATCAGAAAATAGAGAGAGCATGTCTCTCATTATATCTTTTTCCTGCAACGGTACCTCCTTGTTTTGTAGGGGGATCCGGACCATTATTGGAGCAAGATCCCCCTCCCACAGAGGCGGGGTAAAGTAATATTCTAGTCTTAACCTGTTGCAGGAGGAAAACAAGTAAGATTTAGGAATTTGTGGTCTAGGTGAAACTCAAAGAGTATTCAGCGACTGATTGTAAGTCTTGCTGCAAGCCACTTTTAGGCTGCAGATCTGAAGAGGTTACGTATGTGGGAACAACTGTACTATAACAGTTGAATCTTCAAGCATAAGATACCGTTGTTTATCCTGGTCAGCGGGCTTATAGAAGTTACCAGGTTTTTTTTTTGTAATTTCGTGAGGCTAAGGTCTTTTGACTCTTTTATTATTATTATTATTATTATTATAATTATTATTAAAACTTCACGCTTGAGCTCCCGCGGACAGGTAATACAACCCAAAGAAGCATTTGCAACACCGGGAAGCCCAAAACGCTGCTAAAGGAAATCCAACAAAAAACCATTAACAGCCGACTGAAAAGCCTGCAGGCCAATACGACCAAAAGCCGATGCAGGCAACAAATTCCAAACTTTAGCCGACCAGGGCACAAAGCACCGACAGAACTGATTAGTTCGACATATGACAGCCTCCAAAGTGAAAGAGTGCGCTCCGCACGCAGCACGAGTCTCTCCCCCAAAAACCTTGAGAGCAGGGAGAGAAGAATATAGAGAACGAACAACGGCGGGCCAAGTACACTGCCCTGAGGGACACCAGACACCACCGCGACTGAGGCACTCAAGACGCCGTCAACAGACACACTCTGCGTTCGCTCAGAAACAAAATCGCGAATGATTGACAGAACCCTACTANCCAAAGGACTCCAGCTTGTACAGTAGACCACTATGGTTAACCCTGTCAAACGCAGCGCTGAAGTCCAACTGGACAAGGCGTGCCTCAGACCTACAACCCAGCGCAGACTGTAAATGGTGTGACACCGACAACAGAACGTCACAACAACCCAAGCCCGTTCTGTACGCAAACTGACCAGCCGGCAGCTACCCCGTTACCTCAGCGAAACGACCAAGCTTAGCAGCAATCAACTTCTCGAACACTTTTGACAAAATGGGCGTCAGTGTGATGGGTCGATAGTTGGAAACATAGGGCAACACCGGACCCTTGGTTCCACTTTGGAATTAAGAGAGATTTCATAATGCTAATTTAGTCTCTTTAGTACTATCGATCACTTGTTTAAGGGCTCTTTGAGGCCCTTTTTGAGTAAGAGTTTCAATTCATTAAATTATTATGAGTTCTGCCCTTAATAGATTCCTCAGAGAAATAGGGATGGCTGGAATCGGAGTTCGTCCTCGCCAAGGACAACGGCGAGGTTGGCCTTCGGGTCTCAGTCCCGTTCTCTCTGATCCTAGTCTACCAATTTTTCTGTTGAAGCCTTCTGCCCAAAACGCTTTATGTACTCCGAGAGCTCTTTCTAGACAGACTATTCCGGGGGGGGGGGGGGGGGGAGCTCTCTCCCCTGATATGGGTGACTCGCATTATGGTCAGGGAAGGGCAGAGGGTTGCAAAAGGGGCTCGGGCTCCTTTTGGCTTTTCGTTGACTTGGGGCATTATGCCCAGGCGCTTTTGGGGATCTTCTACTGAAAAGGTCGTAACCCCTGGGCTCCAAGGTAGAGTACAATGCAGGCCTCATGCCCTCGGAGATTGCGGTAGGCCTCCTACATAGGTACCGTTGTAGAGGGGCCATCCTTTGAGCTTATTTATTTCCACCTTTGGCTAGACCTATTGAAAATGGTCAGTATGTATTACCGCGCACGGGTTGGTTTCGCCCTCCAGAAGCAGAGGAGGGGGGGGGGCTAGCTTGAAGGTCCGGAGAAAGGTGTATGGCAAGAGTGCCCTCTTTCGGTTGTAGCTTCAAGTTAAACTTTTCAATGTTGCAGTAATCTCCGTTGCTCTCCGTGCCTTTCCCCTCGTTCTGAGGCTTCGTCTTCTTGTGGCCCTCCTACTATAACCGGTTTGACCCCCCCCCCGCGGAGTGAGTAGGATAAACTTCGGTTAGTCTGTTTTCTGGTCATCCGACCAGGCATCTTCGGGACGAGGGCGGGTTTCTGGTAAATTTCAACCGTTCCGGTGAGTTCCGCGAGGCTTACTAGCAACCAGTGTTTAAAATGTCATGTGTTACCTTACAGCTTCTGCGGCTCCGACTGGCTGAGAGCAGTGTCTCTGGTCGGACGGAGCCCATCGGATCAGTGGACCTAATAAATCTACTGAGTTTTTTCAGTTCCCGGAAGGAGTTCCCGTAGATCCAGTTCCCTGAAGGAGAGTGAACTACTTTCGGTAGGAGTTGCCCTCGGGGTGAGTACTGTATCTAATTAACTTCAACGACGTGAATAACCAGCTTCTTCCTTAAGGAGCTCCTGAAGAGCTGGTTCCTCGAGGCTGACTTGGCGTTTACAAGAGAGAGGTGGTTGAATGACAGAAGCTTCCCTCCCTCTCGACCGACTCCGATAGTTCTACGGATAATTTCAGTCGTAACGTCTTTATCCTCTTTGTATCTTCGGGAAGCTATACAGAGGTTGCCGTGGTCGCTTAGGAGATGTCTCCTACAAAGTAAGAGCAGTTTGAGCGCCGACTTGGGCCGTCTTAATTCTTTAATGCCCTGTTTGCTCTCAGTTGACTTCGCTTCAGTTAGAGCGCCTTCTACAAATAGATTCCTCTTCTCTTCCCCGTAGTCTTGCGGTTTATGCGGAGCCTCGAGATCTTCTCCGATTCTGGGACGGATGGTTCGACCTTGGTTCTGAATGACCCTCTCTACGGAGCTTATTTCGAACCCCCAGAGGAGCAATAGTGCTGGTGAAATGAACGGCCGGAGGACAGAGAGAATCAGCTGCTTCCTCTCTTAGTCTGTTATTCCTTGCTTTTTGAGTGTCGCGGACTCCTACGGGGGATCGGACCGATAGAGTCTTCCTGCTTCAACCTTAATCTTCTTCCAGGTGTAGAGAGCAGAGCTTTGGGGGCCGCCGGGGCTCTGACCCTGGCCTTCGGTAGGCAAGCTATTCGGCTTAGTACAGTCAAGTTTTTCCTCCTCCGAACGCTTTGCAACTTCGAACAGTAGGACGTTCTCCAGCTTTCGTTGCCAGGCTTAAGAGTTGGCACCTCTGGAACTACCTCCCCGGCGATATTTCTGCCTCTGCTAGACAGGGGACCTCTGGCGTAAATAGAGACGCTCAGAGAGGCATGTAGTTTCGACGCAAGTCTTCTTCCTTAGTGACTTTCGGACCTCCGGACTTGACTTACTCGTCTCCTTGCCCTACGATAAGGACCTCCGGTAGGAGTATTGAATTCAGACTTTTATAACAATGTTCTAGAATCTACTGTGTAAAAACGAGCATGACGTGGCGATTCTAGTTTACGCTATCGTACACGGTTGTTTGTGCTCCGTGCGTTGTGTGTGTCCCCTCGTGGACTGGATCCTGCGCTCACGCTTAGGTTCTGCGTTGAACCGGCAAGAGGT
>LQNS02278094.1:31986237-32006194 GCA_001587735.2 Parhyale hawaiensis
GGGGCAACTAATAGAAACATTCAAGTACTTGAATGGCTTCAACGACGTACCCATAACGGGACTCTTTGAAAGAGACCTTAATGCTCGCTTGCGAAACAACGGTCAAAAACTCAAGCATAAAGCTCGAAGAACAACCTTAAATCAGCAGTTCTTTCCCTATTTCTTAGTCAGCATTTGGAATAGACTACCTTCAGATGTTGTTTCTGCGGAGTCGGTCAACTCGTTTAAAAATCGTCTTGACATACACTGGGAGAGATATCCTCCTCAGCTAAGTACTCCTCCTCCACGAGTCGCAAGCACTTAACGACCAAAGCTTCCCAGGCCATTTTATGCTGACTTCTTCTCCGTATCAGCGACAATCGATCATGCTTGGGGGCATTCATGGCGGAGATTCTTCTCCCCCTCTGTTTTTTTTTATTTTTATTTTCTCTTTCTCTTTTTTCTCTTTCGTCTTCCGTTTTTTCTCTTCTCGTTTCCCCAATCCTCTATATCCTACTAACATAATGGTAATAGCTCAAAGAGGCCGGGGTGTTAGTCCCGGTGTCTCTTTGGGAATAGGCCTCTTGGTTCGTCTACTGCCGCCTATCTAATCTAATTTAATATATGTTTGCGGCGAGGCGGGGTATTGCCGTCTGCACTCACCCGCTTGTGCGTAGAAGTAAAATAGGCAGAGCCATGCATTCTTTGGCTATCGGGGCAGTACCAGTTTGGTACAGATGCCAGAACGTGTGGCCTCGCTGTTGCCATTCTGGCAGCGATGGGGTGTTAGTGGATATGTCTGTTGGAACGCCTGAGTTGCGGCTACGGAGATCAAACAAAGTTTATAATAATGATAATGGGGTGTTAGTGGACGTGTGTTGGCGTATAGGCTAGCGTGCATCCTAAGGTGCTTGAAACACATGTTCATTTATTTCGTCAAATCTTGCCGAGGCTACTCTGTGGTCCCGCTTTTCTATGTTGTTGTTTTACAACTGTAGTTTTGTGCATTTGTAGGACAAATTGCTGGTGATGCATTGAGCGATAGCATTTTTTTCTTACGGTCTGTTCGTTGGGGCATTATTCATGTCTATCTTTATATTTCTGAATGCTGGTGATTCAAAGAAAGACATCTAAAAGACATGGAGAGAATGCTTTGTATAGAACGTGTGTGGTAGGTATCGAAAACAGTTTGCGTAGTTACATTACGTTGCTTAGTATGTAATTTAGTTTGGGTCTTTACTTCAGCTCAGGGAACGTATGTCATCAGTGAATGCATTGTGTTGCAGTGAGCTGGCGTATGGAGAGCATAAGAAGAGACTCTTACTCGGACGACTCAGGTGCTGATGAATTCTTCGATTGTCCTGGTGAGTCTCTATCGTAGTCGGCAGGATAAATGGTAGGTAAGGTTAATCCCACTAGGAAATCCACATGCACTGTTTCGTGCTGCAGATAGGTGCCCGCTGGCCCCAGAGCAGTGCATGCATGGCTGTAGTCAACCGAAGATAGTCAGAGCTATAGCGTCAGAGACGGAGGGTTCTGGCTAGGACCAGTAGCTCCGCAGCAGCATTTGAATGCCGAAATTTTTGACTCGGCAAGCTATGCACCACAAGAATCCACCTTGCTGGCAGAGAGGCCCCAACATTCTACCACTGCGGTGCCAGACGTTGTTGGGTTCACTGAGTCGGAATCGGACAGCCAATGGTCCTAGGTGTTGTAGTCTAAATAAAATCAGTACTACTTACTACCTAGCTTACATTTGTTGATCACTAATTTTCGTAGGGGGTTGAGTTGGATGTATTGAGTTACCTGGAGTCGAAGTGGGCTTCCTCGTCTCCGAAGCTAGACCTTCTACTTTTGGACTTTGCAAACCCGGTCTCAAGGGAGAGTTTCTGTTTACTTGAACAGTGACGCTACTGTATATGAGAATCTTACGAGTAAGATGATGGTTCCCATTGTTCAGCTGCGAAGCTGTGGAACAGTGGCTCCCAACTTTCTACATGATGCACTCCTTCCACAAGACGTCAAAATGTCATTCCCAATCTCCCAACTATCATTAAACCTGGATATTCCTGGAATGTTCGTGAAGTAGTAAACGCTCTGTCTTTTCATGCTCCATCCTGGAACGTTGAGATGACCCTTAATTTGGGAAGGGGGAGGGGCTCACTCCTAGTGAAAAACCACGGCTTCGATGGGGTTGATATGTTACGCTTATTGGCTCATAATGCCCTGGTTTGCTGAACTACAGAGACGCGATTTTGGTATTGAAAGCCTCTGTTAACGAAAATGGTTTCAGCTTTTGACTTGTGTTCCTTCTTCACAGAACATCTCGGCGGTTCTGCGTTACGCCTCAACAAATGGAGTAGCCTGGAGTTGTTGGGCAGCGATCCTGTCACTCCTGAACACGCTCCTACTGCCGCCCCTGTTCTCCAAACTCACCTCGACTCTACACACTCTCCTGACCATCCTCCTCTGCATCCCCTCGAGTTCCACGGTAGGACTCTCTTGAGTTCCCTGATCTTGTTAAGGCTTTCGGCTTACGATTGATATCGTGTTATATACCTATTGGCCAATACCTCACTTACGGTACTTTCTGTACATTACATGCCTTGGGTATTATTTCTGCGAATTGATGAAAAGTCAGTGTTGTCGCTGAAGATTGAGTTTGGCGTACATAACGGCTGGAAGTTTCCCAGGTAGGTACCCTCTTGATCGAAGCCATGCGTGTATTTTTTGTTTTACAGTGACTGCGTCAGCGAGTGGTGGAGGCAGCGTAGGAGTGAGCTGCAGCAGCAGTCCCGTACCCCACTGTCCTACGGCCATCTTAATACTGGTGGTGCATGCTGGCTCTGTGCTGGAGACGCCGTCCGGTAAGTGACGCAGCTCTCCCATTATGAAGGTGGATAATGAGCTTTAATACAGGAAAACAGACCTCTGTTTAGATGCCATCCCCCATTACCTCCTTTAGTCTATTTACCTGTACACAAAAAAAAAGTGCGGTGTGCTGGGTTGGCAGGTAGTCTATTAGTTCAGCATTGAAATTGGACGTGTGTGTAAGCTTGAGGAAATGAATGTTACTAGCCTTGCATTGTTACCCTACTGTTTCTTCACTAAGAAGGATCGTTTAGTAGTAGTAGTAGTAGTAGTATCATATGCTTTGTTATTCACTCAGAGTGCAGCAGCAAAGGGAGCGACCTCGCTACGTTCAGACACGCATTTGAGTGCGTGTTGCGTCAGCACTACCCCGTGCTGGCGGGTGGTGGTGTAGCCTTCCGACTCGTGCCTGCTGACACCTTCACAGCCCCCGCCCTGCACACCCTCACGAGGTGAGGCAGCGTTGGTTAGCTACACTGCAAACTGATAACTTTTGCTGAATGTTGATAGAGATTTTGATTGTGTTTACGCGCCCTTACTAGGGTCGGCAGTGTGCTTACAAGGGAAGCGAATGTACTTACTAGGGTCGGCAGTGTGCTTACAAGGGAAACGAGTGTATGATGAATGTTGATATTAACTTGAGTTGTATTTTGCAGTCAATGATACTCGTTGTGATGATTTACCAGGAAAGCTCTGTGTTTTATGCTTTTCGAAGATAAAAGTGTATTTTCTAGCTCAACACATGATACGTACATGTTAACGCTCTCTTATTGACATTGTTGCTCATGTAAAACACGATGATTGTAGTGAGTATGAGCGTATAAAAAGTTATGAGCGATAGCCAACGACCGAACCAAACGGCACACCGATCGAAGCTCTTAAGCTTAGAGACACCAGCTTTTATTGATAGATAGAGCGAAACGCCTTTTCCTTCTTGGTTGTTACTTGAACTGCTGTTGTAATCATAGGCAGAGATATTTGCCGGCCTCGTAAAAATAGAGATATTCTGTCGGATGATTTTATGAGACTGCCGACCCTTCAAACTTCAAAGGTAAACAAAAGCTAGGGTATATGCCGGCTTCTAAATCGCAAATGTGTATAGGTTTACCCGTCGCCTGGTGCTCTGCCGTTGTATTTTTCACAATGTTAACAATGTTGGGGTCAATATTAACTAGATTTGGTATCGACGTGCCGTTGAATTACTGAAGGCGAGACTCTTTACTGTGTATTTACACGTAGATATTGCGCTAGCCGGCTGTAGCGCAGCAAAAGCCGGGTGTGTAGCTGACGGTATGAGGATCTACCTCATGTGTGTCCGCTGGCGGCAAGCCGTGTGCCTGTCCAGGGCTCAGTGATCCTCAGAGTTGTGATGAGAGCCTGAGCTGTGCTGGATGTGCTGCTCGTTTGTCGGTCCGAGCCGCAGCAGCGGGCTGTGAGTGTCCGCACGGACTGTATTTGTTCCAAAGTTGTTGTCTTGTATTAATGCGCGTGACCGTCTCTCACTGAGGAGAGTTATGTTAGTAGGTATAGGTGGTAACTACTAATCAATAGGCTATGTACCCAATTCCAGAACCAAATTACAGGGATTTTACTGTCAGGAAAGTGTACTAAAGATCATCTTTCTCTGCCCTGCACCAGCTTGAGTGGAAACTTTAGTGGCGACGGGTGGGTGCCTGTGGGCGCCCTGCCCGTGATAGCAGAGGGCACGGGTCAGTACCTCGACGCCGTCACCAGCACCGGTAATGCCATCCAGGCCACGTACAGGGAGTTCCTCGCCTCGGCTGAGGGATCTGGCTTTGCTGGCCATGTCTGCATTGTGGGTGAGTGCAGCGTGTGGTTGTGGTTACCGTTGTCCTGACGCCCCTTTTGCAGCAGCCCAGCTCCGCGTAAGTGAGATACCGCGACCCANGTGCTTACAAGGGAAGCGAATGTACTTACTAGGGTAGGCAGTGTGCTTACAAGGGAAGCGAATGTACTTACTAGGGTAGGCAGTGTGCTTACAAGGGAAGCGAATGTACTTACTAGGGTCGGCAGTGTGTGCTTACAAGGGAAACGAATGTATGATGAATGTTGATATTAACTTGAGTTGTATTTTGCAATCAATGATAATCGTTGTGATGATTTACCAGGAAAGCTCTGTGTTTTATGCTTTTCGAACATAAAAGTGTATTTTCTAGCTCAACACATGATACGTACATGTTAACGCTCTCTTATTTACATTGTTGCTCATGTAAAACACGATGATTGTAGTGTATATGAGCGTATAAAAAGTTATGAGAGATAGCCAGCGACCGAACCAAACCGCACACCGATCGAAGCTCTTAAGCTTAGAGACACCAGCTTTTATTGATAGATAGAGCGAAACGCCTTATCCTTCTTGCTTGTTACTTAAACTGCTGTTGTAATCATAGGCAGAGATATTTGCCGGCCTCGTAAAAATAGAGATATTCTGTCAGATGATTTTATGAGACTGCCGACCCTTCAAACTTCAAAGGTAAGCAAAAGCTAGGGTATATGCCGGCTTCCAAATCGCAAATGTGTATAGGTTTACCCGTCGCCCGGTGCTCTGCCGTTGTATTTTTCACAATGTTAACAATGTTGGGGTCAATATTAACTAGATTTGGTATCGGCGTGCCGTCGAATTACTGAAGGCGAGACTCTTTACTGTGTATGATTATTTACACGTAGACATTGCGCTAGCCGGCTGTAGCGCAGCAAAAGCCCGGTGTGTAGCTGACGGTATGAGGATCTACCTCATGTGTGTCCGCTGGCGGTCGGCCGTGTGCCTGTCCAGGGCTCAGTGATCCTCTGAGTTGTGGTGAGAGCCTGTGCTGTGCTGGATGTGCTGCTCGTTTGTCGGTCCGAGCCGCAGCAGCGGGCTATGAGTGTACGCACGGACTGTATTTGTTCCAAAGTTGTTGTCTTGTATTAATGCGCGTGACCGTCTCTCACTGAGGAGAGTTATGTTAGTAGGTATAGGTGGTAACTACTAATCAATAGGCTATGTACCTAATTCCAAAACCAAATCACAGGGATTTTACTGTCAGGAAAGTGTACTAAAGATTATCTTTCTCTGCCCTGCACCAGCGTGAGTGGAAACTTTAGTGGCGACGGGTGGGTGCCTGTGGGCGCCCTGCCCGTGATAGCAGAGGGCACGGGTCAGTACCTCGACGCCGTCACCAGCACCGGCAATGCCATCCAGGCCACGTACAGGGAGTTCCTCGCCTCGGCTGAGGGATCTGGCTTTGCGGGCCATGTCTGCATTGTGGGTGAGTGCAGCGTGTGGTTTTGGTTACCGTTGTCCTGAGGCCCCTTTTGCAGCAGCCCTGCTCCGCGTAAGTGAGATAGCGCGACCTGGCCGCCGCCCCCCAGCTGTGTCGTAGAGTGCATCCTGTCATGTTCACGTGCCTGCCAACCAGGCAGTCAATAGTGATATGTGCGAGCTGCAGTGCAGGCAGACTAATGTCCTAATTAACATTCGAGTGCTGTTTGTTTACGGGATGACCCCAGCGAAGTCTGGCAAGATGCCAAGAGAACAAACTGTGTATTACGTGACCAAAGCTGGTCTACTTGTGACGCCCTAGCCACTTCAGGCCTTCATGGGTTTATTCTGACGAGCCCTTTGACCGTCAGTTATATATATATATATATATATATATATATATATATATATATATATATATATACCCGGAGTGGAACCCAGGGGCAAGCCTGAGTGCCTTTTCCGCATGAGATGTTGCAGCTGGTGGCAGTTCCTGCTGACGAGGATAGTTTTGTAAAGTTAGGTAGGTTCTCTATATTTCACCTTCTATTCCTTGAAGTGGGCCGCCGATTGAGGTGGCCGACATATGCCACAGGGTTCTACATTTTCCCGTGCGGAGGGCCACGGAAAGAGCCTTCCGTTCGGGCCTTTCTTCTTTCTTCTTCTCTTTTCCTTTATCGTTTCTGGCCCTGTACTGCATGGCTGAGCGAATTCGTTCGGCCGAGCCGTGTAGGGTTACAGATGCGCGCGCCCTACTTCCTTTCAGAAGCAGCGCACCTGACAATTTTGAGACACAGAACTCACATGTATGAGTTGGCCGTCACTCCAGACCTTCCGGCAGTAATGGTGAGATGCAATACTCGACCTTCGGCGCGATGCGGCTTGGAATCGCTGGGCTAGAAAACCTTGTTACTACTCTCTCTCTCTCTCTCTCTCTTTCTCTCACTGTCGCACTTCTGCAGCTTCCTCACCACGAGGTCCACTCCTCTAATTGGTTGTGACTTCACATGTGCCTTTTTTGATCACGTGAGAGTATACAGTGATCTTTGTTCTATTTACTTCAGGTAATATGTACTCTCGCCTGGTGCAGTTTGTTGTATGTACAGTGGAACCCCCGGTTAACTTAACTGAACAGTTCAGCTGAACCCACCGCTTTGGGTCCCCTCATTTGCCCTTAGTATACTACCGAGTGCATGAATGTCCAGCGAGTCGGAAACCTGACTCAACATGCCAGTGAGTATATGCGTATCCCTTGGATAAACCGACCACAGGGGTGAAAGCTTCGCCGTATGAACAGACCCTGGATCGGATTTCCCATGAGGTGCTCTCCAACGAACTTATACATCGAATCAAATTTACTAATGAACCTTCTGCTTCTTCTCCACTTTCATTGGTTTGTCTTTTTACTGCACTTTGTCTAAATTGCGCACTAAGTACTGCTCATATTTTTTTCTCTTTTTCGACTTGCTGTACCCATGCGCTTTGATCCAGAGTGGGATCACCCTCGTGCATGTTGCCACTCTTGGCTTAACATATTATACGTCTTTTACTCTCTTGAAACCCAGCGTTGTATGTCTGGACGCTTAAACTAGCCTATAGTCTGATCTCAGCTGCGCTGTGTCCTGAACATATAGCAAAGATCCACGCCTAGTTGTGTGGTGCTGATGACCACCCCGTGCTGCAGGTGACTGTGTGGCGGGCCTGCTGCTGTACGACGTCTTGTGTCAGGACGCTGCTGCTACCGACGACACTGCTGCTGGTGAGTGTTGCTGTCGTATTTTTTCTGTCCGTCAGCGCTTCGATTGGATTTGCAGGTCAACAGCGCAGTGTCTTCACTTGATCCCCCATGACTAGGAGTTCATACCTGCACCCTGTGAGGTGCCACTTCTTTTGTTTTGCATCACCAGCTGATGCCTCTTCTACATACCTGTTGCTGTAGGACCCTCGTTCGCCGCTCCTCAATCCTATATTAACTCTACTTCTTAGAATTTCTCTCGCTCTGGTTTGTTGCTTGTTGTGTTTACTAGCGCACTTGTTCCCAAACGTCTAAGAAAAGCCTAACACTTCACGGTGGCCTAAACTGATTCTACGCTCAATCTTATTCTCTAAATTGTTTCTTGTATTAGCTACCTCAATTGTTTTTATCTCTGCCAATTGCATAAAATTTTTCTTGAGGCAGCTTTTATTATGTTCTATACACTGTACACTCCACACTCCTCATAGTTTTTGGTTCTTCATATGCTGCTGACGCACCTCATCCGTTGGGTGTTGTGCTGGGAGGTAAAAATATGGAGTGTGCATCAGCCAATTTTACACTTGAGTTGCCGAGTCGGATGGCATCAAGTCCTACTGTTACTCTTGGACCTTCTAGGATCTACTGACTCTGACTTCATAATACGTTATTTACTACAGCTTTCAACAAGATTGTCTACTCTAGCCCACTACGTACTACCAAAAATATACGTACCCTTGAATTGATTTTTAAAAAATTCTTACTGGCAGTGGCATTGACATCTTGCATCATTTGCGATCAGAAATTGTGAATAAATTTTGAAAGCTTAGCCTAAATAATTAGCTTTAGTTGTGCTTAACTTTAGTTGACTACTCAATACTAAAAATTGAAAAACGGTTTAAAAACAAAGTTCTTACTCCGAATGACATCTTGCACTACTTGCATCAATTAGACCTTATGTTATTATTACATGTATGAATACAAATTATTCTTTTAATATGACTAGGAGACTGACTCTGTCATTTTATTCAAATTCCGACTGTTGATACCAGTTGATATTCGACTCCGACTCCTGTCAAAAATACGCGACTCAGCAACCCTGGTTTTAGCAAGAGCTTAAATAGCCCGTGCTAGCTGAATCTGGCGGTACGTGGCAAGCAGTGCTGAATGGAGCATCAGACATTTGAAGTGTATCACCCTGCATGCTTTACAGCTACCCGCAGGGCGGTGGAAGATCCAGGTATATTACACATCCTCCTCTATGGTTGATGTGTAGCGAACTGAGGTACCCGGAGGGATTAAAAGTGGAGTGTGCCTCACTACTGCAATATTGTCAAACATAAGTAAGATCCCCGTCACATTGGGCTCAGTGCTGCCGCCGCGGGTGATCTTCTGAGTATAGGAAGTTGGTGTCTGCCCCCCCTCATGCACGCCCAAGCGAAAGGTATCGGCGCTTGTCGGAACCTTTGCGAGACCACAGAGTACGAGCGCGGCAGACTGTCATCGTGTGGTGTCTCACCGTGCACTGCCCGCACCAGCCATGTCCAGCCCACATACCACCATTACCGAATGGGCGGGTAGTTGTAGCCGAACCCATTAACTATGCTGCTTTCCATGAGACTGTACTTCCAGTGCTGTAGTCCAGCCTCGCAACCGATTATCAAAGCTGAGGCCTTCGCTGAAACTGGCTGATGCTCACTCTAGTTATTTTACCTCCAAGAATTGTTGCTTCCACAGCCAAGTGAAGTATATAATCTTCCCGTCTGAGCCACAACTGTTGGGAAGTCTTCTTTCTGGCTTGAGTTAAGTAAAGCTGCGACGCTTGCTTTAACTATATTTACTGCGAACTGTGAGCAGTTATTTGCACATGTCACCGTAACTTTTCAAACTTAATCATGTTGCCATTTTTGCTTCTTTCTCCCCCGGGCAGTTCTAACTCTGCCTATTCATTATTGGCTCTAACTCATTATATACATGAGTTATTTACATGTTTCTCCACGTTTGTTCTACGTTTTCATTTCCTACTAGAGTGTTTATACATTGTGGCTCTCAGTTCCATACTAGAGCGTCCAAAAATCCTTTTAATTTCTCTGTTGCCATCTGTAACTAAATTCAATCGCCTGTGCGCAAGCTGTTTCTGTTCGTTCAACAATCAGCTGCCTCCTGTATAGTAATGTACCTAACTACTCTTGATTACTATCTTCGTTAATAGCAAGCATTTGATGCTTCTTACCTCACTCTCTCTCTTTTCAGCAATGATAGTTAAATGACTTGTAATTTTATATCTCATATGGTCGCTTGAGTTTAATTTTCCACTTCTTGTATTTCCCTAAATGTCAGTGATTGCGAATTGCTTCAGTGTTTTTCTCATGCCACTCTGTGTTCTGTTCTTAATTTTTATGAACGAACTAACTCCTTCAGTTCCACTAACAGCGCTCTCGCTCTGCTCGATATAATCTCATGAACTGTTCAACTGCTCGCAGTTTTCTTAATTTACACTTGGTGTATTGTTCATTTTAGTATGAAGAGACTAAATCCTAAAGTTTCACTCACCACTGCGCATTGTGTGTAACTCTTTACGTTTGTTTCCTTCCACTTTATAGCTAATTAAAAACTCGAGCATTTCTTCACTCGTAACTAATGAAAGTACACCCATTGTTTGCATTCACTCTGCATAACCGGCAAAATAACCACACTCGTGTTGTTTTCATTAACACTAGTGCACCAACCGCCCTCCCACTACTCCCTACTGCCGGTAACTTGTCCCTGTGCCCAACCCCCTGTCTCTTAACGCAGCAGATGCAGCAGGTGGTAGAACGCGTCACAAGTCGGTAACAGAGTCGGCGATGCCTCGTCACAGCCCCCTCGCCAAGTCCGTCTCTGTTGCCGCCGTCGGCGGATCTTACAACCCTAACAAAGTGTCGTCTCAGCTGAGTCTGCCTCCTCTGCAGCCGCTCTCCAGCCACTCGTCAGAAGGAGCGTATATCCCGCCCCCCTCTCCCACCATCCTCATCAACAGCGACGCTCCTGACAGTGTCAGCAGCAAGCCTTCTCTCGCCGACCAGGCTTTCTCCTCTGACGTCAGCGCCACTGAAGCTGCCGGTACTGGTGGCGTGTCGCAGGACCTGCAGCTGCCGCCCCCTCAGCAGCAGATCCTCCGTAAGGTCTCGGCGCCCTTGCCTGTGATCCCGTCTATCTGCTGCTCCTCTATGCCCCGCAAGTCGTCTGCCCCCTGCACCGGAGTCACGCACACCGGCCAGCAGCAGCAGCTGCAGCTCCGGCAGCTGCAGCCATCGTCCCCACTGCCTCTGAGCAGCAACAGCAGCAGTGGTAGCTCCCACCGCTCCACCGTGCAGCAGCAGCAGAGTGTGGTTTTACCTGCTGCAGGTGGGCAACTCCCTCACACGTACTGCCGTGCACGAACACAACTCCTGCATCGTGCTTTAGTTGCCTGCTGCCGTAGAATGTTCGCTCAGGAGAATGCATACGCGCCCCTTGGTTCTTGGTTCTCTTGTGTTCCATATGCTGCCTGCCTGTCCCGGCGGTCCAATGTTGTATTGTGACCGCCTGGAGAACGATAGCCGCTCATATTATCAAATCTACGTTTGATAGCACACCAGTGTTTTCTCCATTTAATCTTTCTTTGGGCATCGTGCCATACCTATAATGTATGACCTACTGACGCTCCTATTAAACTTCGCCCGCTATTGATATTGAACCTCTAAAGACCTTCTACTCCGTATCAAAACGAAATATATACACCTAAAAATTTATATGAACGTTTTGGTCATCTTTTTTGCGGGAAATTTCAAGACTATAATAATAAGACACCATTGAATACTACTTAGAATTATATACTCTCCAATGCTTTATTGCTTAACCGTCTGCTAGAATCTCCCCCTTCCTCCCCCCCCCTAACAATATGAAGTTGAGAAGGCGGTACACCGCAGTGTTTACTATTCATTGCCATATTAGATGCCTCCAGTTTCTTTGCTTTCGGGCCTCCTTCAGTCATTGAGCTTGTCTTCTACATAGCACAGCGCCCGCCGCCACTCCTAAGAAACATGTGCTGGCACTCGGAAACAGTAGTTGCTGATCTTACGCTTGCCGTCCGTCCCTCATTATAGCGTGCAGCCTGTGTGAGACGTGGCACTTAAATTGTTGCTTTCACCCTGCTTGTGTCGCTTTATCCGTCCGTTCAAGTATATATTTTGTATTTTTAAGGCATATATTTTTGTTTTTTGTCTTGGCCTTGTTGCAATTTGCTCGTTCTCCCTAAGTGCAACACATATATAGCTATATTTTTTTGCTTTTTGCCCGGACAGTTTGAAAGCCCAATCCCCTATTTTTGACTGATTTTTGCTTTTTGTCTCTGTAATGTTGGAGAGTTTGTCCATTTTTGCTTCTATGAAATAAAATTGCTCTTTAGGAATCGTGGCTGCTTCGGATCATGGAATGCATTCGGGTTGATGGACATTTCTTGTCGCCCGCCTACTGGCAACACTCGCGATGCGCGCGCCCTTAATCTGCCACAGCGTATAACTGCTAACTAAATAATTGGTTCGTTGGTCAGTCAGAGTTGAGGTCTTCGCAACCAAAGTTCTAAATTTTATGGCATACGCACCTTTGGAATGGGTACAACTGACTTCCTGAAATTATACATTGCTTCTTAGTTTGTATATTATTTTGTTTATATCGCTGTGTAAGTTATTTCTCTCATCTCATGGTGAAAACCAATTATTGGCCAAAGCTGGAGCACTGTGAGAGCGCATACCTCTGCCAAGCCAGGCAATCAGGATTTCCTCGTGATCATCGCCAAAATTTGGTCACTTGTGCCTCATGACAGTAGTAACAGCTTCTGTCATTTTCTTGAAGACCCGTCCGTAACTTTTTGAGCTGTGGTCTGACAAACATACGTCACACACAAACGGACGAACCGATCATCGCTTTAAGTTGGTCATTTGTGCCTTTTAACATTTCTTACAATTCCTGCAAATTTAGTGAATATCCGTCAATAACTTTTTGAGTTTTGTGCCAACAGCCATTAGCTGAAGCGCCCAATCGGACATACCGATCATCACCAAAGTTTCTCTCATTTGTGTCTTTTAACATTAGCTACTAATTTCTAACAATTGATACAAATTTCATTGAAATCAATTTATATCTTTTCGAGTTCTGCTTTTTGACTTTTATAAAAACAAACTTAGAGACATACAAACAAACACACTAACAGACCAGCTCGAAAATTTGGTCGTTTGCTATTAGTAACAACCCTAACAATTCCTGAAAATTTCATGAAGATCAGTCCATAACTTTTTCACTTATGCTATCAAGAGAAAGAGGCAAACAAGCACACGATTGAACGGATCTTCACCAGAAGTTAATTAGCGGTTCCTCGTAACATTCGAACAATCCATGTAAATTTTGTAAAGATATTTTAACTTAACTTTTTGATTTATCGTGGTGACAGACAGATAAACTCAATAAAAATATAACCTCCTTGGCGAAGATATTAAGGCTCTGTATATCATTAAAAACTAGAGCACTCTGAGAGTGCATAACTCCGCCAATTAAGGTAACTGTAGCGAAAAATTTAAATTAGTTTTGAAATTGTGATTTTCTTTCTCTGTATCAACACCAAAATCTTATCATTTGGGCCTTTTGACAGCATTAACAATTGCAACAATTTTCTTGAAGATCCGTTCAGAAATATTTGAGTTGTGCTGCTAACAAACATTAGTCAAACAGGCCAACCGATCTTCATTTGATCATTTATGAGGCGTCCAGAGTCAGAGGGGCGAACCGACCAAAACTAAAAGTAGGAGAAAAACGCGGTCAAAGTTTTCAACTTTAATTCTATTGTATTTTTTTATGTAAACGCCTTATTATTCAATACTACATCTAATATACTAAATTTGTACCCGTTTAATCTTCTGAGAGCAGGTTCGCCTCTCTGTTTCTACGAAATTGGAGTTGCCGGTCGGCCGGCCAGACGCGAAAAAGTAACCCAAACTAAACCTTCTATTACTCCTCTTATAAGATTGCTTTTCGTGTTGTAACTTCTATACACATAGAGAGGAGGGTTAGGCCCTTCGCGATCCGTAGCTAACTCCAAACCGATAAAAGTGGTCGGTTCGCCCCTCTGACTCTGGACGCCTCTTATGTCTTTTAACATTTCTGAACACTCCTGTAAATTACATAAATAAAGATTCATACATAACTTCTTGAGTTATTGAGCTCACAAGCATAAAATTAAACACAGCCACGAACAAACAGATCCCCAAAAAATAGGTCATTCGCTCTTCGAAATATACCTAACACTCCTGTAAATTTCATTAAAATCCACCCATAACTTTGAGTTATGGCATTAAGAAATATGAGGCAGACCAACAAGCAAATGGACGGATCTTCACCAAAAGAACAATCATCTGTTCCTCCTAACATACGGTACCTAATAATCCTTGTAAATTTCATCAAAATTCGTCCATACTTTTTGAGTTATCTTGGTGACAGACGAAGAGACAGATAGACAAACTCGACCGAAACATAACCTCCTTTGCGGAGGTAACTAGAGCATTCTGAGATCGCATACCTCCGCTGAGCAGCACAATGTTAAGATAGAATTTAAATTGTCCTGTTAGTGGGATGTACTTTTTGTCATCACCGAAAACTTGGTCATTTGTACCTCTTGACGGTAATCGCAAGTTTCTTTATTTATTTATTCATTTTTTTTCAAAGATGTGTCCGTAACTTTTTCGGACTATGTTCTGACAAGCATTAAGACAAACATTCTCAAACAGACAAACATCTGGTACGGACCGATCATTATCCGGTACGGACCGATCATTATCCGGTACGGACCGATCATTATCCGGTACGGACCGATCATTATCCGGTACGGACCGATCATTCCTAACATTTGCGCTTATTAGCATTTCTATCTATTCATGAAAATTTAGGAAGATCCGTTCCAAACTTTTTTGGTGATCTTGACGACAAACATTATTTAACCACACACGGACGAACCGATTGTCGCTAAAATTCGGTCTTTTATGTCTTTTAACATTTCTAACAATTCCTACAAATTTCACTAAGATCTGTCTTAACTTTCTGAGTTATGCTGCTGACAAACATAAAATCAAGCATAGAGACAAACAGATCATTGCAAAAATTTGGTCATATGCTCTTCGTAACATACTTAACAGTTCGTGCGAATTTCATGAAAATCCGCTCATAACTTTTGAATTATGTATAGAACCTGCCAACAAAAAAAGAGACCAACAAACAAATGGTTCACCGAATCTTCACCAAAAGTTAATCATCTATTCCTGCTAACATACCTAACCAACCCTGTTAATTTCGTAAAGATCCATCCTTAATTTATTGAGTTATACTGATGACAGACAAACAAGCAAACAGGCAAATATATAGAGGGACAGACAAAGAGACACACTCGACAGAAACATAACCTTCTTGGCGGAGGTAATAAGCTTAGAATAAAAAAGAATGCGCCAATATTTTTTGGAAAAAGTTCCTCTTTGCATCACCACAGTACCTACCAAGTTGAATTTGTCACGTGTGAACATTGTCTCACGTGTAGTTTTGATGTCTGTTGGACCTTCTTTTGTCTTGCCAGTGTAGTTTCATCGGATTAATCCCAAATCTTGATTTTGGGCGTGTAAGATTACGCCAGCCACAATTGCAGGGCTGCTTTGATCAGTGCAACAACTCCGCGAGAACGCCTCCAATTTCTTAAGGCAGAAGTTATGATGTTTCTGTACTTTTCGAATGAACATTTCAGTTGTGCCAAGTACAGCAACACTGCAAAATCCTTCGGTTTCCTGAAGGCTGAACCTATGCTCTGGCAGTACTTGTCATGAGAACATCTTTTTTTTTGTGCCAAATAAATCAACCCTGTAAAAATTACTTCGAATTTTCACTGAGAATTTATGAAGTTTTTGTAGACGCTTGTCATTTCAGTTGTGCTAAATAGAGCAACCCTGTCGAAGTTCCTTCAAATCTTACCCCAGAATTTACAACGTTAGTGTACCAGTACGAATCGCTTTTACTTATGCCAAATAAATCAACCCTGTAAAAATACTGTCAATTCTTCATGCACGCAGCATTTATTACGAAGTTTCTGTACCTGTCCAAATAGCATTTCAGTGACGGTATGCCAAATAAAGCAACCCTGTCCAAGGTTCTTCAAATCTTAACGCAGAATTTGCAAAGTTATATGCTGTACATGTCCAAATAACATTGCAGTCGTGCCATAAGAGGACGCGCCGTCTGCCCTGTGCCCCCCCCCCCCCCGCATCACGCGTTCCGTACGATGTTTGTTTTGCCTGCGCGTCTGTCTATAATCACTGCGCTGCGTCACTCATGCCATAACTGTCTGCACAGTATATACTGTAGTAGCCTATTGTGATCCCTGTAGTGTCGAATTGTAACTGATTTCGTAATTTGAGTGGTGCTGTGTTGAGTGTCGTGTGTGCTGTTTATCAGTATATACATGTACTGTGTAAATATGTCTGCATTATCATAAAAATAGTAAATGAACAACTGTTGTGTCTTTCTTGAAAATTTCTCTAGCATCATTTTATTTTGACACATGTATCATCACAATTATAGCCAACAACGATTTTTCCCTCAGAAAATTTTCATTATGTCACTACAGTGCCGTACTTTGTAAAAATGGACCAACATTCCCATGATAACCATACTTATAGCGATTGTTTTTATCTGAACTATTTCTGTAGGATCGTTTACTTGACTTTGATGAAACTATTTGTATGCACATCAACATGATAGTCAAGCTAACAGTAGCTCCTCCTATCCCAAAAACTTCCATAGTATCAGTTAACTTTGTAAATATGTGCCACCTTCAACATAATTACCAAGCTGGCTGTGGTTATTTCTGTCTCCTCAGTTAGTGTGTAAACTTATTTCAACAGTGCCATAACAATTCTATCGACATACTATACAGTATGTCCCTTTTTTCTGCCTCTTTGAAATCACCGTTGTTGTGGAAACGGCGCCTTAAACTACCCCATAATTTATAATAATAGCAATAATTTGCTGTAGTCGCTTTGAGGTCCTGAACTAAATTTTGGTTCCTAGGCGGAGATTTTTGTTCAGTCTTCTCTGCCATCTGTGTAGAGACTCCTACGTATGATTTTTTACGTTCTTTCTCATCTTTCCTGACTTTCTGCGCGTGGCGTACCTCAATTCATAGACTCCCTATATTTCTTGAATACTACCGATATCTTTTTGGCTTTTACGCCGGTAAGAGCGTACAGTGACTCAATTGTCATCGAAGTTTCTTTTCCCGTTCTCTCTTCTCTGTAAATCGGCATTGTACTCCCCTTTAGCCTGTATCTAAACACAATCGTCATTTACCGTCCGCTCACTACATGTTTTCCCAACGCGTCAAGTCTGTGGCTCAGTTACCTTGTCTGTTGCGCCATCTTTTTATTGCAGTAGCGCCAGGAGATACCTATTACGCCACCCGAATGGAGTTACAGTAGTCACAACAAGTCAAACTACGTCACCTAGTACAAGGTCTGCTGTCCTTCTAAGAGGCATTTCCACTGCGCCCTGTTTTAATGTGGACGAAATCAGAAATTGTTGAGTATCAAGAGTCCGGTAACACTGCGTGTTCTGTATGCGCGAGGTCTGACACCAGATGGTTAGCAACGAGCTTTAGCGAAATGCGTAATTTGTATCGCACTGTGAGTTTTTATTATAGGAGACTATAGCGGTTGATGTGGGAGATTGAGTCATTCATGAGCTACTGTTGCTGGAGCGTGTGAATAATCATTGCTGTTTGGGGTAGCTGTGTTGTACTGTATAGCCTAAATCCCTGGAGTTAGTTGGTACTATGTAGCATCAGGGCGGTGCATGCCAGGTTTGAGTCTGTCTACCGAAAGTTCCGACTTCGATTCCTGGAATCAACAAGCGTCCGACGTGGACTCATGGCACTCAAAAGTCCCTCCATCTCGCGACAACTTGTGGCCCAGACTGGTAACCAACGGACACTGTAAAATATTTTCCTTTGTATTTTCAGCTCCGACTCATGGGGCACGCTGATGTATTCCTACTCCTTATAAAATTACGATTAATAACGATAATAATGTTCTCTTTACTACTTTATCATGTAAAATAAGCGGCGCACGAGCCTGTGGCTAAACACAGAAATAGTTCGGCGCGATATAGGCAGTGTGCTACTGAAGCGCTAGTAAAGGTTTCTACTACTACTACTACTACTACTACTATACTCAAAACACCCTAACCCCTGCTCCAACTTCACAACCTATAGGATCATGCTTTAGTCAAAAGAACGTGGAAATGCTACTTGACTTGCCACTCGTTTGCGTAAATTTTGTATGCGAGATTTTGGAGGTCGAATATGTCCAAGTTATGGACATGACAGATTGGTCAGCTGAACTAGATTATGGGGGCTTCCCATTGCCCGGCAAAGTTAAGATTTCAAAGCTTCACTTCTCTGAAACTTCAAACAGAAGTTTTGGCTCTAACACTTTGTGAATCTTGCTGCGAAAAAAATGAAAACTACCCTATTACATTAAGGCTGCACAAAGCTCCATTTTTCGGAGCAAGATTAAGTTGTCTGATATCCCAGAGGTAATCGATTGCAAGTTAGCTTCGGTAACGCGATTAAGTAAGTGTGTCGAAGACAGCGCACGTATTTCCGGACAAACCAAACCTCGCTTGGCAATCGACCGCACCCTGTGTAAACAAACAGCCGCATGTAGGATTCTGTACAGGTGCGTGCTCCTTTATTTCAAGTCTCCTTCTTGAAAACTAATGCTGCGAACTGATGCTAGATTTTCTTTATTTTATAATTACAATTTATGGCTAATATGGGCCACAAGTATTACGCATCAACCGTGAACGTTGCATTTGATGAAAGTATTATTTATGAATATACTAGAATGTAGATTATGCTCCACGAATCTGAGCAATTTCAGAAAGAACTCAAATGCTCAAGTAAGGAGTCTTGTGCTTCAAGTTCGTTTGACCCGTGCGTGACCAGCCTGTTGTAGAGGAAACAAGTCCTTATTCGGTTCTAAAAGTCGTAGGTAGTAGCGATAATGAAAACTAGTACTGCAATAAATTAGAATTTACTGTACGTTCTTCATATTATCATTTTGTACCGTATGTTGTGTACATAACGTGAAAATGTCATATAATGATCTGTTGTGTGTGTGTGTACGCAAATGTTATATGTTTAAGTGACGTTTTGTAGTTAGTGCATTTTACTGATACAAATTAGATGTATTCGAATAAAGTTACATCGTTGGTAGTTGTAGCGGTTATTGCAAAGACTAATATATTTGTAGAAAGCGTTGGGTGTGGCATGCTGGTATCACTGGGTAGATTTGTGCCTATAATAACAGTGCGTAGATCTGTCGATAGTATAGTTTTCAGTCTGTTCATATGAAGTAGCAAGGAGAAGTAGTTTATATATTACCTATTCAATCCAGTACCTACATTACAACATGCTACACTAAAAATATAAAAAATGCTCACAACCATCATGCTAGTCACGAGCAAGATTTTGCGATCCAGATCTATTTTACTGCATCGCGTTCTCCGTTTTGTGGCGTGTTGATTTTAATTCGCTGTAAATGAATTTGAAAATTTAACTAAAGTTTGCTTCACTTAACCTTTCGAGGAGTAGCTGTATAATATATATATATATAGCTATTTCTCTCACTTTAGTACGAATAACCTCTAAGCACTAGACAACTGTTGGACTAACAATAAATTTGGGTTAGTACCTTAATGAGTTAATTCTAACGCAGGTACCATCGCTATACCTGCGTTAGAGACGTTCAGTGAGGTGGACATACTCTTGTTCCTGGACTTTGTACCAGTGCGCAGCTAGTCGTGTCTTACATCGTATATTGAGTTAACTATTTTAGAATCATAGGCACTCTCGAATCTTATTAGATTTTTAATCATGTGGACATGCTGCTCCTAAAGCTGCGCTTACACGGAGGGTGAGTTCCCCGGGGGAACGCCCCTCTCTCCCTCCCCGCCTCTCTAAATAACCCCTAAACCCCCACTCAACTGCCTCCCTCCCGTTCCCC
>LQNS02278094.1:32023137-32050410 GCA_001587735.2 Parhyale hawaiensis
AATATTGTCCTTCCCCCAGCGCCGGCTCGGCCTCACTGCCATCAACTGTACAACCTGTTCCACCCCACGGACCCTCTGGCGCTGCGGCTGGAGCCTCTGCTGGCCCCCAGACTGGCGGCCCTCCCTCCCGTCACCATCCCGCGCTACACCAAACACCCGCTCGGGGACAACCAGCCTACACACCTGTGTGAGTTCTCGTTGTCTGTACTTGCCGTGTGTGGCTGCTTGTGTTCCCTTGTATGTGTTACCTGCGTACTTGTGACCGTGTTTTGGACTGTGCGGCGTCCGCTGGCAAGTCGTCACATCCAAAACAGCCTGACGTCCAATCACACGCTGGTACGGAAGAGGTTTTTTTAGAGTGAGACTCTGCGTAACTCATTATATATACTTTCCTTAACCCGATAACGGTTGATGTAAACCTTTGTTTCTCGTCAAATATAGCACTATTAATGCCTGCCTTATAAGCGTTGCTGAGTTATACTGCACTTCCGACTGTTGCGTCGTGCATTGCCTTGAGCCACTGTGAGCAAACCATTTGTGGCGCTGTCTGTTTTCGGCCGTATTGAAACTACTACTTCATCTTCTAGGGGTCGAATTTTTAAAATTTTGTTTCCTATAGGTGCCTTCAAATTCACTGACGGCATCCTCTCGTATAATTCATTATCTAGAAAACTTGAAAACTCATTTCTGAACCTCGTTCATACTTTATCTTTAGCCATTGTGTAGATGACAAAGTTACTGTTGCACTTCCTAGAATTATGAACTCGGAGTGTTAATGCCTACAAGACTATGGCTGGCTTTGCCTAAAGGTTTAATCCATTCTGTTATCTTGTATTTACTGTAGGAAGAACACGGTGGTGGTTCTTGAAGCAGTTACGACTTAAACTCGCACTATGTTGAATAATTTGAATCTCACCCCCTGCAGTGGAGTACATCCAGCGCCAGAGCGGCCTCCTGTGTGACGGAGGTCCGAGCAGCAATAACAGCGGCGGCACGCCAGTGGGCAACACTACAGCCTCAGGTGGTACCAGGCGTCTGTCTGACTCCTCTCTCACCAGCACCATGTCTGGTCTTGCCGACACTCAGGCACTCGCTACGGGCACTGCGTGTGAGTGGGTCTGCCGCTCGCACTTCCTATGGTTTCTGTACCTCACATACACTTACTATCTGTCTGGTTTCCTTTGTGGCTCTCTTTCGTAAGCGTATATGTGGGATATACCGCTTGCACTTTGGGCTCCTTAGTTTCTTGTGTTCTCTTTGTATTTTTTAAGCTTCGGTACTTAGATATCGTGAGCATGTAGCTACATGGGCAGTATTGTTTGCAAATTTGATTTCTCAGCCTCGTGTGTTTTTAGTGTGCGCTTCTTTGGATTTACCGTATTTTGTGAGGGCTTGTGTGGAATACCGCTTGCACGCTTGATTTCTGAATCACTTGTATTTCAAATTTTTACTCTCTGCTTTGAATGTCATTTTTTAGAGCGTGCTCGTAAATGGTGCACATCTGAATTTGAATTTTACTGCTTTACTGCCTCATACTCCTTTATACAGCTGTGCGAGTGATTATAAATGCCTGCTACAGAAAATAAACTAGCACTTATCATCATCTTTTGATGGTACAGTATTTATAAATGTTCCTTGTGTAATTTTTTTGAGTGTGCTGAAATATTTCTATTTTGTGTTCTGTGCTGCGGCGTGGAGTACCTAATGTTAATTACTGCTGTGTGCTGTACCCAAAGAGCTAACCTATTCATGCGAATGATAGCGGCTTCTTCTTGTGGCTTTGTGTTGTCGTGTCTGTTTTTGTGATGACTTCCGGCGAGATGCGGTTTAGAATCACTGCGCTAACAAACTGCGTTACTAATTTATCTCTGTTCTTGTGTTATTGATTTGCGAGTTTTCTATGGATCGTCTTTATCCGTGTCCTGTGAGTAAGGCTCCTCCCTGTCATTAAGACCCAGCGCCGTGTAGGGAGATGGAGTTACCAACGTCACGATTGGTCTCTCATTACACTCGTAATGATGCCTTTAGGTGGTTAGAGTGTTAGGTCTGTTCATGGGCGTTGCGGCGTCAGCAACTGAGGCGGTCCAGAATATTGCAAACGTACGTTACTATATTTTATCATGTACTCTAAATCGAAACTAGCAGAACCATCTAAATTTTGTTCAGTAAAATTAAAACTTTTTCGAAATGTTGAACAAGAACACATGCACCTGTGTTGATGTCTAACTCATCTGGGAGGATTTCGAGAAGAGACCTCCTGCCTATGTGCTTATTGAGACACCTTGTGCAGTACGTGAGGTGTGGTGGGGCAGCAAGAGACTGGACTACGCTCTCTACTGTCCCGACGGCCTAGCTAACTTCCCTCCCAACTCCTTACCTCATCTCTTCCACGCCTCGTTTTGGGAGAGCAACGATGTCGCTTCCTTCATCCTCAGACAGGTGAGCGTCTGATGCCACAGCTTACAAGGACTGTTTTCATTACCCCTGGTAAAGTACATAGGGTTAGTACTAACCCTATCTAATTCAATCGGCGCTGTTTCACTACGAGTGTATTTTCTCTTACTGTGCGGCTACTGGCGAAGAAACCATGTAGTGAGGTAGCAAAGCCTCCCTTACTAGGACCAAACGCAACGTTAGTTTCTCCTAAGAATACCGCTGCTTGCAAACCTTGTGTATGAAATACAGTAAGTCAGACCTTGTACAGTTGAACTGTGATGTCTTTAATGTGGGCGTGGTGGTATACCTGAGACTATATAAGTAATAATGTAACCAGCATGGTTTTTTTTACATACTTTATCCTGAAAAACCAGATATACTCTCCATATAAAAGTTGGCAGCTTTACCCTCAACGTCTGGTCTGGTTTCCCCGTGAGCCCTGTCGCAATTACCTCCCCTCGGCATTACGTTCATTTCTCTACTGTCTTGTGCTGCTCAAAAATTGTGTCGAAATCACAAAAAGAATGGCGTTATTTGACAGTCGGAAACCACAGAGGTGAGCGTATATCGCGTTACCTTGAGCGTAGGTTGCGAAAACCCCACATGGATGTTGAACTTACAACTCGACTCGGTGTTGCTTCATTTCCATTCGTGAAGTTCTTTACAGATGTGCGGTAGGTGCGGCTTACCAAAGAAATGGTATCGTCGGATACTGAGGAGTTCAACCAATCACGACACCGCTATTTTCTAGTTACCTCCGCCTAGGAGGTTATGGTTTCATCGTGTTTGTCTCCAAGATAACTCAAAAAGTTATCGACGGATCTTCATGAAATGTACAAGAATTGTTAAGCATATCAGGAGTAACAGATCATTAACTTTTGGTGAAGCACCGCTCAACCTTTTGTTTGTCTGCCTCTTCTTTGTTAGTGCCGTAACTCAAAAAGTAACGAACGGATTTTAATGAAATTTACATGAACTGTTGGTATATTGCGAAGAGTAAATGGCCAAATTTTTGTGATGATCCGTTTATTTGTGTCTCTCTGTGTTTGATGTTATGTATTGACGTGCAAATCTACAAAACTATGAATGTACCAACCTCCAGTGACCCGAGTTTAGTCAGTGTAGGTACTGTGCGTTATCTAACTGAATGCCATGACTCGCAGCAGCGCTGATTTAGACATAGTTGCTTGTAGTTGACAGCCCTTGTGACGTATGAGACGGTATCTATCGAACTCTGTGACCAGTTCAGGGCGATATACAGACCGTACGTACCTGAAAAGCGAGGAAGTATCCAACTGTGGCCGTATAGTACTACCTGCGTTCATGTCTAACATAGAGAACATAGCCAGAGTTAGGGAGCTGAAGCCCTGGGTTGTATCTTATGTTGTTGGTTAGTGCTTAAGTTTAGTAGGTTAGAATGGAGTTAATTGTCTAAGCAGCACACTGGCAAATACCGTACGTCTCTTATATCATGAACTTTTAATACAGATATGGTTTTGTGTGGCTCATGAGATCTTTTTTCTTCTAAGATTTGTGCACTTTTATTTAGTAGACTGTGCTGTAGCTTCACGTTCTTTTTAGTGCTAGGAGAGCCTCACTGCTATTGCTTTAATCACCGAGTCATTATCATTGGCTGTACTGGACAAAAGGATTATCTGTATATTCTATATATATAATGACCACCTACCTTGATTTGCTTTTTGGTAATGCTTCATATTCATGCTTGGGCCAAGACTTAGTTTACATATTAGAGTGCTTACAGAACTTTGCTTAACGCCTGCGAGAGTTAGGGCTCTGGCTCAAATGTCTAACGTTTGCAAGTGTAGGCGCGCGTGACTACGCGGTGGTTCAGATGTCCTTCAGTATTTAAACTGTTCACCAACACCGAAGAAACTTGTTTTTTTTTTCATATGACATACTGCTATTATTGCTGTGATAATCTGCCTCATTCCAAGGCCGGGGCCCCACCGACACAACAAGCGATGTCGTGCGATATTTGCGGCAGACATGTTGTCTGCGACCATCATTACAGCAATGCACGGTGTGTCGCACGATCTGGGTTGCGTCAGTGGGGACAATAGATTGCTTTACCCGACGTTACGGTGTTTCCTGCAACAAATCCGTTGCGTCGCACGCCGCTTGTTGCGTTAGTGTGACGGAGGCTTAACACGACAGATGAGCGTTTGTTTGCTGCTGGCACGGTTGAAAGTGAACAAATTCGTTCCCTGTGATGAAATAACCTTGGTAATTGTCGCTGCAGGTTGTGCGCACGGCACAGAGCGGCGTGCCGGGCGACCGCGACTTGCCGGTGTTTGCACCTTCGCAGCCTCGTGAGAAATGGATAAAGAAGCGTACTTCTGTAAAATTAAAGGTGAGTTGCAGTGGTACAGGCATCGCTATTTGCGTGTAAGGTAAGTTGTCCTGCCCATTCACAGAGGGTAGGTGCAGTGGTGAGGTTCAATGACACTAGTGATAGGTTCATGCGGCAGTCAGATCAACAAGTTCTCGAGTTCTAATTCTACCCAATTTGAAGAAATCTCCGAAAATTTACTAGTGACAAGTCTACTGACTTGACTTCTGACATTGTCGTAAAAAAATTGCTGCGCGCGCACACAGAGCTGTATTTACGAGGGCACGACAAAAGATTGAGACTATTAACACTTTCATTTGACTGTCGTATGCCCCTCTGCCGTAAGGAATTATTGTAATGTACCATTGGAGTGTTCGAGGTACGAGCCAACCTTAGCCTTTTACCACTCCATTCATAACAGAAAACTTTTCGTAGAAATTGCAGTACAGTAGTTACAACGAGACCGAACGTTCCTGCAAGCGGTAGCAGTATAGGATTAGAAACGCGAGTCATATTGGACGAATTGTGACGCAAAATCGTTGACGTCGTGCGATGTGACCTGTTATAATTGCCTCCAGTTATTTAGTGCGTCCCGAAGGCCTAGCTAATGGCTAAGGTAACCTACAAAATCCCGTTAGGGCGCTGCTCCCCATAGCATAGAATGGGCGAACCAATATGCATTACCTTTTCATTTTCCTTTTCTTATTCCATGGTGCACAGGTTTGCTTAAGGCGACCTTTAGTCTGAGAGCTATACGCCATTTCCAATTTATTTTCAGTTTCCGTTCCATTTAAAACTTATCTGCGGCTACCTGTAGTCTCTGAGTCATATGCCTATACCATTTAAGGCGAAGACCAGTTGGCCAGTAAAATGGCTTAGAACTACGCTAAAATCGCTAGAAGTAATTTGTAGTATCACAAGCTACTGTGGCTGCAGTTAACTTGCAGTGCTATTTAGTGAATACTTTCTCAACTTTCCGAAACGAGTATGAAAACCCATAACCCTTCTAAGTTATATTTCACATCGTTAAATGCTCCGCCACCACCTTCTACACTGTTCTGACGATGTCGATGAATTTTCCCTAACCTGTGATCTAAAGCTTCTTCACCTGACTGCTCTTCTCCGTATTGCGTGGAACTAAAACTGTTCCCAGTGCACGCTAGGACCCCTTTATCTACTGTATCTATCCACTATATAATAATACACAGTTGTTACTCGCTCGCTTGCTTGCTCCAATGTTGGTCCTTCCCTCCGTCGCGATGTTAAGGATTTAGATAGGAGAAAATTCATCTACTGAAAAACAAGTTGAGATAGGTACCATAAAATTTCAGCTCTTGAAGTGACGGTAACAATTATTGCTTGTGAAATACATGGTCGAAAGGGGATATAGTGCATTTTCTGAATCTCCCTTCTCTTTGCAAACTAGCTCGGTGCTTTTTGATATGACGATGATGATTCTTCTTCTTAACGTGGTCTCCTCAGGGGGCATAGGATGGGCCATAGGTGATAAGGTTAGGTTATTTAGGTGCGCCCATTCTATGTTATGGGGAGCAGCGCCCTAAGGGAATTTTGTAGGTTACTTTAGCCTTTAGCTAGGCTTTCGGAACATGTTTTTCGTGCCCACTTTGCTTCCTTCCACTTTCATACGCCTACTGATCTTATTTTCGTCTGTTCTTCCTCTTCTTTCCCGACTTGCTGTTCCCATGCCCGTTGATCCTGTGGAGGAACACCTTCGTGCATGGGTTCCCCATTTCTATCGACATAAGATGTGTCCCTTCCCTTTCCTCTCTTGAGAAGCTTAGTACTTATTTAGGGGGGCTTAAGCTTTCGTATACTACTACTCTGAGCGTGGTAGATGAAAGGCGGTAACTTTGATAGAGTTTTGGATCCTGTAGGACTTAAGCTACCGTATATCGCATATGTTTAAGCTGAATTTCTTCGTAGCAGTTCAAGAAGCTCATTCGTTTCATTCTATCGTCGTATAAATTTTACATTACTTGAGGTTGCAGTGTTTCCAATTTATCCGTGTATATCAAGAGTCTTGCGGCTGCAGCTATATGTCAGCGGGAATTTGTCACATTTTGAACTCCAACGCAGATACAATAGTCACCACTCAAAATACGTAGCAGGTCCTGCGCCTAGTGGAAAAAAACTTCCAATAAAATATTTTCTGATTAATATAAGGACCTCAAACAAGGAATAATTTGTTAGTGATGTTACAAGAATGTTTGTCAGCAAAAAATATAAATTCGTAAATAGAGGTCAGTGGCTAGCAACAATAATTGAATTTAAGACGCCAAAAATACCTGTAATTGATCAGCGTTACTTCAAGTTTATACTGTTATGCTAATAGCCTGTGTTTATGAATGTATGTTATATAGGTATTGACATCACTACCTATGTAAATTAACAAAGGGTGTATCGAAGTTCCATCAGTTACGCGTCGCACCTGTTAGGTGTAGGAGTGGGCAGTGTGTATTATAACTATACCATGTATTCGCCTTGTATTAGACGTTTGACTCGGACACCCAATCACAAAATGACACTATGGAACGCCTCTCTTTTGCTGCAGAACGTGACCAGCAATCACCGAGGCAACGATGTGGTCGTTCGGTGCGGCGCTCCCCAGACGCTGCACGCGCGCTTCATGTACGGACCCCTCGATATGGTAGCTCTCAGTGGTAAGTTGCTGGTCACTTTGTGCAGCTCCTGGGGCAGATGCGTTAATTTGTTCGTAGCGTACTCCGTCCCACACGTGGTATGTTACTGTAGCTGCTCAATTGTGAAATGTTGACTTAGATATGGAGCGATGGATATGCCAATAGGACTTTCTCACAGAGGACGTTGTATCAGCGATGCTAGTGCTGCACTGATCAGTCTAAACAAGGTGAGCTCTGCCTACTAGAGGAAAGAAGTGGAAATTTTACCTTGCGGCGTGTGAAGGTTACAGTACAGCTTCATCCAAGTCTTGCTTCAGACACGGCGCTGTTACAGCCGTGGAAGACGTTGTTTGTCACAACAGCACTAAATCAACGGAAAAGAACGACAAGAAGGAGAGTCTTTAGCCCATAGGCTATCTTTTCACTTTATATTTTCGTATGGTCATTGCATTATTATATATATAATAATGATAACATTGCATTATTATATAATAATGATAACATTGCATTATTTCTGTGTCCTTCCAAACTTCGCATGCTCATATCATGATCTTGCTCTTGAATAAAGCTTTAGGTTTGTCGGCATGGCGATCGCATGTGTATGTATGTAAAAACAAGGCCTTTACGTCACCGTTTTCATTTCGTGAACGCTGCATTACCTGCCTGTAGGCAGTAGACGCGAATATTCGTTCCTTAGTTTTGCACACAGACGTTGCAACCAACCAATTCCACCCCAAAGCGACTTGTAGTAAGTAGCAAAGCGACTTGTATTCACTATGTAGCGGGTAGCCACTGCCCGGCACCGGGGCTCTGCTCGTAAGGTTCAGTCACCGTGTTCTGGGCCCACCACAGCGCAGGCAGTAAATATTGCCTACTGTATACGTCATATTTCCCTAACTGTGTATTCTCTTACATAGCTCTCTCAGTGTCGTGAATCTTCGATTCCGCCGCTATGCGCTTGTCAGTCGAATCTTAATCCTTAGTAGAAGTAGCTTAGCTTTGACTGGTGACCACGATCATTCCCTGAGATGCCTCTTGGCCATATTTAAGCCTGGTGGAGGTGTGATCTCGAGTGGAAGCACTGAACTAGGCCGTCGTTAGCGCTAATTTCACCACTGTTATTGTTGCAAATCATCGACCTTAAAGTTGGCCTTGAGCCTGGTTAGGTTGCCATACGGTAAGATACGCGGCCATAAAAATAAACTGGCGGGCTATTCTGAGCCCTGGATTTCGCTGTTGTGATCGTGATCCTCGCAATTCATGGACGTATTCGTTTGGCCTTTAGCCCAAATAAACTTATCCGTGGCTAGTCGGACTGAAGACAGGCTGATAAATCTATTGTGTACTGTATTAAATTGCGTGCTGTGATCGGCGCAGACCGTTCAATGGGTGACCAGGCATTAAGCTTAGGTACAAATTTCCGTCTATGAGAAGCGTTTGTAGTTAATAGATTTCAATATTTTCAAACATATGTTCAGGTGAAGTGGGATATTCTAAGACCTTTTCACCAGTAACGTTTATGCCGCAAATGCTTAGTTTGCGAGATATTTCACTTTGAAGTACCCATTGTTGTCCTATGGGTGAAAATACCCGGAGACCCCATAGGAACATTAACTCACCTAAATTGACCTAACCTAAAAAAAAAAAACTATAAAAAGAGGCTTTCTCTTATACCTTGCGAGTGTGCTCATTTTCTTGCATAGAAAAACAATGAGAACTTCAAGTCTAATGTCTCGAAAACTAAGCATTTGCGGTTAAAAACGTTACTCTTGTCCCATTTCACCTGGATACAGTGTAATGTCAACATCGGTTTACTGCAAACGCTGCATAATGTCCCAAATTACAACCAAGCGATAGTCACAAACCATCGAGTCAGACTGCCCTTCAGAGTGGCTGGGTTGCCATCTGGCAGTTTGGAACAGGGGGAACTAATACTACGAGCAGTCATCCTATGCTTTTTGGTATTTTGGTCGCCAATTCTCTGAATTGCCAGTCAAAATTCTAACTCTCTGTTACTCTGCCATTGTTGCCACTCATATTTAAAGCTATAGAATAGAGCCTGCCTGCCTGCTGTGTTAGCCGGCCCTAATATCGTACGACCTAATTACACAATTCGGCGACCTGACAACACCTAGAGGCACGGCCTCTGTTTCCTGTTTCCGATTTCAGTCATAGTCCTCCGCGATCGGTGGTATGTCTTGGCAGGCACTGCACAATACGAGACTGGAAATTGTAACTTGAGCGATCGGGTGCCCTAGCAACATTCCCTCAGCCTAGCGAAGTTTCGCGTTCACCCGACCTAACCTGACGTGTCGCTTCGTAGTATCTCACTGTCGTTATTTGCCAATAAACAGCAGCCGTAACTAAGGCTAACGTTTTCACGAGAGAAAGGACATCAGCAACAAATATGAAAGAGTGAAATCGAAGCTGTTTCACTTTACATAAAATCAGTTGGGCAGAGTAACAGATACAGTCTTCCATTAGTAACCTCACAACCTCAGCTGTCAGTATATAACATAGGTATGCGTAAACCGCAGCTCGTCTCAGTTGGCGTAACCTGGTCAAATTTGTGCGGCCTCTCCTTATCTCCGTGACTCTTTGGGTCATCATAGGCCTGACCCCCTTGGTCATGCGGCCCCATAGCGACGCTGAGGCGGAAGTAGGTGACAGTATGTAGCCGTGCGGTACTTGTTGGGATTGAGCTGGAGGTCCCGGTTGGGTGAGGAGTGACCAGTAGCTGGTCGGGAGGTGATGGAATGCCGTAGTAGGGCAAGGCCGAACGTTACGGTGGCAGCAACAGCGTTAGCGGTTGTCGTTTCGGTGCGCGCCCAACCCGCACCCCTTTTCTCCAAAAGGGCGCGCTGCCGGCCACACCTGTTTTTGAAGTTTGGTCCGCCAACTTTAGTTTTTTTTCTGCTGAGCTGGCGCGCACATAGACCTACCAAGCCGCATGATCGACCAATCTTCAGATGTGTTGCAGCAAGTTAATGTGTTGTCGATGTACAGACCCTCTAGTCCCTGAACTTACTAGTCCGAGGTAGCTCTTGGTTGCTTAAAGACTTCCCGTATTAATCGTAATCCTGCTGTTGGATATTGACCGAACTGTTATAAGTTGTTCAACTTTCAAAGTGTATGGCTTAAACAAATCGGCTACTCTATGCATTAGATAGCTATGAGGCTGGATTCAAGTTTAATGCAAAAATTGAAAAGAACATATTGTTAGTGTGGTGTGGGATTCAAAGCTTCAAGTTTCCGGCTTGCTTAACGCCGCCTGCACCTTGTCCCGCAATTGCGTGAACTAAGTAACGGTGCTGCATTACAGGAGAGAAGGTGGACGTGCACATCATGAGGTCGCCCCCTAACGGCGAGTGGACGCTGGTGGGCTGCCCAATAACCGACAAGACGGGCCGTGTCTCCCTCACATTAGCTCCTCAGCACGAGCTCCCTGCCGGCATCTACCCTGTCAAAATGACTGTAAGGTACGGCACTCAGCGCTTCAGTTTATTGAATTCCCTCTTTATATCCTTACTCACTCTGGGAAAAAATTTATCAGCTTTCCTGTGGTTGTTCTTAATATATTTGCACTAGTAAAAAATATTTGAAAATTTGCTTGTGATTTTTCTTAACTAATTTACACCGCTAGAAATTGTTTCCCAGCTTTATTGTAATTGTTTTTTATTTACATACACCGCAGCGAACGTTTCTTAGCTTTCTTGTGATTGTTGTTAGCTTATTTTTACCAGTAGAAATATGTCCCAACTTTCCTGTGGTTGTTCTTATCTTATTTGTATTAATAGAAACATTTCCAATCTTTCTTCTAGTTCTTCTTGACTTATTTGTACTGAAAAACTCCTTTCCCAGCTTTCTGCTTGTTGTTTTTTTTTTTTTATTGACGCAAATATTTCCCCGCTTTCCTCTGGTGGTTATCTTATTAAATTATTAAGATATTTTCAAACATGATTCTGATTGTTATCTGAAATGTATTGATAAAATACATCCCCATACTTTCTTCTGGTTGTTCTGAACTTATTTGTTCTGTTAAATGCGTTACCCAGCTGTCTTTTTTCTTAGATTGTCATGCAAACATTAAATGGTGCGAAATGCAGTGTAACTTTTTCTAAAACTCAATTTACTAGCATTCGTAGTAGACTACAATGATACTCACTATTTCGCCTTGCTGGTAACAATGTACGATGCCGTCTGTGGGATACATGTTGGAGAGTTTATAGCCATGGCCTAATAACTTTATACTCTTCAACAAGTTGCTCCCTCTGTTCCGAAGTAGTTGCGCCACAGCCAAAATTTGGGACCAGAAGGAGTACTTGCTTATTTACTGCGATGCTCGTCGGACGAGGTGCAGCTGATATGCTCGCCATCCGATGTGTGTGGAAGTCTCGTTGCTGCACTTCGTGACCAGCATTAGACCTAACGGCCAATTATCTCCGCAGTGCACGTTACCGCCTACTGCTTATTTCCCTGACCATTTCTGTAGGCACTAGTCTTTTACGTCCTTGATATTTTACAACGTCATTGTTAGTAGCGGTTCGGAGGAGCAGTAACTATCCTGGACGGAAGTTGCAGTTGGACTCTAACTTTGTGTATCGTCTACAGAGGGGACCACACGGGCTGCACCCTCTGGCTGGCTGTAATACCTGCCGGCACGCACATGGTGGTGTTCAGCATAGACGGCTCCCTGACGGCCAGCGTGTCCGTGAGTGGCAAAGACCCCAAAGTTCGGCCTGGTGCTGTGGACGTGCTGCGCGTATGGCAGCAGCGCGGCTATCTCTTGCTCTATATCACTGGCCGCCCTGATCTCCAGCATCAGAAGGTAAGTACGCTCAATATCGGCACGTTTGCCTGTGCTCCGCTCCACCGGAAAATACGTGCCTCGGTGTGCTCATACCGCTGGTTTTTGCCCTGGGCATTGGGAAAACGTACGGGCATTAGAACACGACTTCTATCAAGTTTGTTGTAACTATCCTGTAAACTACGTAGCTACTAAACTAACATAACAAAATTCAGAGGTCAGTGATAATGATAGTACTGCTGCAGTAGCAGCTTGTGCACAGCGTGACACTGATTACGGTAATTTGTGGTATCTTGTCATTAGAGGGAGACCCAGCGTAAAGAAGTGTCGCTGCAGCCCTTTTTCTGGTTCTTGTCTATAAACGGTACATTCTGACACCCTGTGTGTGTGTTTCATTGTCTGCAGACAGAACTATTGCGAATAAGTGTGCGTAAATTGAATTTTACCCCCTCTGTTAAGCCGGCATGATTCATGAGGTTAGGTTAGATAGGTTCACCCATCCTATGCTGTGGGGAGCAGCGCTCCCAAGGAAAACCTCTAGGCTACCTTAGCAATTAGCGAGGCCTTTGGGACGTCTGTCTTTTGTGCCCACTTTGCTTCCTTCCAATTTCATACTCATATTACAACCAGCCAGTGGGTGCAGCCTGTGTGGTCCCCTCTGTAGACCTGATCACCTGAGGATTCAACAACTCATATCCGACACTCAACATGGCTTCCGAAATGGAAGAAGCTGCTTAACAAACCTACTGGACTTTTTCTCAAAAGTTACAGATATTAAAGATGAAGAAAAGGGTGTAGACCTTATGTATCTAGACTTCCAAAAGGCTGTTGATATAGGCCCCCATCACCGGCTAATGAAAAAAAAATTGGAAGCCCATAGCATCCAGGGTGACTCTTTACGATGGATCAAGGCATGGCTTACGGGTCGGCAGCAGCGACTGCAGCTTGAAGAAGAGTCGAGCGACTGGACACAGATTTCATCAGGGTTTCCACAAGGTAGCGTGCTTGTCCCACTTCTGTTCTCAATTTACATCAATGATCTCGATCTCAACATCTGTAGTAAAATCAGTAAATTTGCGGATGATACAAAACTATTTCATCCTACAACGAAAAGAGCCGAGCTCTAACAAGACCTTGACCACCTCATGGAATGGAGCGCAACGTGGCAGATGAACTTTAATGTCGACAAATGCTCTCTAATACAAGTAGGGCTGGTGAAATCTTCCACTCCATTGAAAATGAATGGGATGGAATTGGCTACTGTTACCCAACAACGTGACTCAGAAATCACTATTACAAACAAACTACAACACAGTTAGCAAGTTGACAAGAGTGTGAAAATGGCAAGCAGAGTACTCCGATTCATCGCCAGAAACTGCGAATACAAGTCCAAGGACATCATCGTTCCCTTGTACAAGGCATTAGTGCGGCCACACTTAGAATTTGCTGTTCAATTCTGGTCGCCGCATCTTTGTAAAGATATCAATAACACGGAAAGAGTCCAACGCAGAGCAACGAAATTGATACCTCAGCTGAGAAACAAGTCGTATAAACGTCGCCTAAAAGAACTGGGTCTGATCTCTCTCGAGCAAAGACGACTCTGGGGGCAACTAATAGAAACATTCAAGTACTTACTGAATGGCTTCAACGACGTACCTATAACGGGACCCTTTGAAAGAGACCTTAATGATCGCTTGGGAAACAACGGTCAAAAACGCAAGCATAAAGCTCGAAGAACCTTAAGTCAGCAGTTCTTTCCCTATTTCATAGTCAGCATTTGGAATAGACTCCCTTCCGACGTTGTTGGTGCGGAGTCGGTCAACTCGTCTAAAAATCGTCTTGACATACACTGGGAGAGATATCCTCCACAGCTAAGATCTCCTCCTCCACGAGTCGCAAGCACTTAACGACCAAAGCTTCCCAGGCCATTTTATACTGACTTCTTCTCACTTCCGCTCCAGCTAGCTATATATTTAAGCTCCGCATATCAGCGGCAATCGATCATGCTTGCGGACATTTATAACCATCTCTTGGCGGAGATTCGTCTCCCCCTTCTTTTTTTATTTCTCTTTCTTTTTTTCTCTTTCGTCTTCCGTTTCCTCTCCTCTCGTTTTCCAGTCCTCTACATCCTTCTAACATAATGGCAATAGCTCATAAAGGGCCGGGGTGTTAGTCCCGGTGTCTCTTTGGGAATGGGCCTCTTGGTTCGTCTACTGCCGCCTATCTAATCCTACTGATGTTACTGTCTTCTATTCTTACCAACTTACTGTTCCCATACGCGTTGATCCTGTGTGGGAACACCTTCGTGCATTTGTTTCACGTTTATTTTGGCAAACTCTAAGTCCCTTCCTTTTCCTCTCTTAGAACAGCTTCGTACTGACTTAGGGAGGCTTAAACTATCTTATATACCATATACTGTTGCATTTCACCATCTTGTGGGGACCGTTGAGGGCGTAGCACTAGTCCCGACCATGAGACACGTAGAGCTGTTTCAAGCCCTGACTTACCGTACCGTTCGGCATTAGATGTCCACTCTACCTAATATTTCGTATGAAACCAACAGACTCTTCCGGAAAAGTATATCTTATACCTACGAGAAAGGATCTAACCTGGAAGCCGGGCTTTTCCTAACCTTTTGATTAGAACAATTTTGGAATATCTCCTGGAAGATCTCGCAAGTCTTCTTATATCTACGCTCTGGTACTTGTCACGTGCCCTAAAAGCCTTGTTTTACTTGAAACGTTGTAGCCACCGGCCACTACTATAATACCTACTGACTCTGCACGCTTAGGTGCTGTCCTGGCTCGCCAAACACAACTTCCCCCATGGCTTGCTATCGTTCGTGGATGGCATCACCACGGACCCACTCGGACACAAGGCGTCCTACCTCAAAAGTCTCATCCAAGTAAGTTCTGGTCGGCGTGTAGTGTGTTCGTGCACCCACTCGTTGCGAGTTCTTATCGCCTGATTAACATTTGTTTTAATATCTTACGGTGTTTACAAGTTATTGGCTTCACATTTCCTCTGACACCCGGAGTTCTTTGCCGGAGTACCTTACCCATTTATATAAAGCGTTCATTTTCGAGACCTTAATAGTACCATTTACCTAGACCGTACTGTTCATTTTTCTAGACCTGAACAAGAGTGCTAGTCTTAAGAGAAATGAAGAATCACTTTATGCATGAATGGTTACCTATCATTTATGTGCCTTCAATTTAATGGATTTACTGTGCCATCGCCAACCGAAGTTCTGAGTTCTCACTCTTAACCCGTACTTTAATGGTGCATTATGCGTGCGAGGTTCCACGTTATGTTCTTTCTGCGAGACAAGTACTATTGAATCCTGAATTAAATGGTCAACAACACCGGAAAATGGTAGAAATATAGTGCTGTAGTCTGTAGACACAGCTAATTGAGAGGTTAGTTTTCAACGTGAACATGTGACCCGTGCACCGTCCTCCCTCGCACTGAGGGCAGAACGAAGCCATTTTCGATACAGCGATACAGCGAACGTCCGAGGTACTTCATCTTCCACATGGTAGTTCTGTCACGCTCGCGCTAGTATTTGTTTCAGCCTTTTGATTAAGATGTGTTACGTGACATCTGACATAAAGTCGCTTTTTTTTTTGCGAATATACATAGAAGAAAGGTGCGCTGGAAGAGATTTTGGCCTCCAACTTATATAGACCTTTTGGAGTGAGATATTTGATTGATCTGTGTTCTCATGTCTCGCACTTGATATCCTCAGGAACATGGGGCTGTGATCCAAGCGGCCTATGGCAGTACAAAGGACATTGGTGTGTATAGCGGCCTTGGCCTGACTCCTGAACATATTTACGTCGTGGGTAAAGCCAGTAAGAAACAGCATTCGCAAGCTCAGGTATGCCGGCTGAAGTTTAAAATGTTTTTCCTCTTGTCTGTTTCCTCATATCGAGACAAGTATCGACTCTTATACCATATTGCAGGTGTCATCAAACAAATTCTGCATTAATAATAAGGAGGAGCGAAACCATAGCTTAGCTAGATTGATCAGTAGCTCGTAATACAGTTGGCCTTCTTCCTTGCATGGGAACCATCTTGGACCCTCGGTTTGCTCTAGTCCATAGTATTTTGTGGTGCATGTAGGCAGCGCTTATTGTGGAGTGTTGCTTCCGCTCTATTCGTAACTCGGAAATTAGTGGCGCTGCTGAACCTCTGTCCTCTGTTTGTACCTCTTCACTACATTTATTATTTTGAGGACAGCCAGGCGACCGCTAGGTACCTTGCGTGCCTCTTACTACCTGAAGCGTTTGTCTGTGACGCGGCAAACTGCCAGTAGAGAGTTTTTACTAGCCCGCCCTTAGCCGCTGCACCAGAATTGTCCATTTGTGTCCTACTGATCAGCAGGTTTGCCACTACAGGTGCTGGCAGAAGGGTACTCGGGGCACCTGTCGCAACTGACGGAGACGCTGCGCCCTGTGACGGTCAGTCCTCAGCTCGCCCTCACGCGCAGCTTCTGCAGCCCCGTCGCTCTGCACTCTGCCAGCGTCAAGGGGCACAGGTGAGCCGCGCTGCGAGATCTTTCTTGGTTGCCAATAAGGACCAACTAAAATGTCGGTTTCTCGTAGGAATAGCGTTATTTGATACGTCCTTTAAGACCTTGTAAGGAGTTATTATGTCTGAGAAATGCATCGCTGTTGTATCGTGCGCCCATCGACTGCGGCGGGAAAACCCTCAGTATAATAATACGTTCCTTAGGAAGGACTGTGTTCCTTATAGGATCCAGTGCCTTTTGAAGTTGCAGTACCTACGTATAAACGGACTAATGTTATGCGGGTTATAGACGTAATGTTACCTATATGGGCTTGTAAACGTGATGTTATGAGGCGTACAGTTATGTTACTAAAGGGGTTTCGGCTAAGAGGTAATTTGCTAAATTACGATTGCTACTCTCACCATAGGAAGCTTAATTGATTAAAGTTTGTGTGCTCTTAGGTGCCGATAGGAACATTTTGCTTTGGCCATGCGCCCCGTTGGACTAACTTCAAGGAAATTAGCTTGACTAAATAGATAAACTGAGTTTGTGTGACATTTGTGTCACAGCATACACACTTGAACTGCGGTTGTGTTCGAAGTATCCATTTGATCTGTTCTTTCTTGACTTGCTGTTCCCATATGTGTTGATCCTGTTTGAGAATATCTTCGTGCATGGGTTCCCTGTTTCTATAGACGCACTATATCTCCCTTCCTCTTCCTTTGTGAGATCGCCGTAGTTGTGAAAACAAAAGCTTAAGAAACTGCTCAGTAATAATAATGATAATGAAATAAGGAGTGACCATTTGTGCAAGACATCTGGGAGCTTTCCTTCTTTCCGATCTGCACACCACTGGTCGTCGAATATCAGACGTTAATCATGAAACTCTTGTGGCTGCCCATTACTAAATTCTAGCATTGCCTTGCGAAAGCATTCTGTGCCCCTCCGAATATTTCCCTGGTAATATTTGTTTCACAGGATATGGGCGTCGTCCTCCGTGTCGAGCAGTCCGTGTGCTCGGCGAGGCGAGAGCATGCACTAGCGCTGTCTCCTGTACAGTGTACATCTCATCTACCTACATCGGCGTTCTCTTGTGCTACTTACAGTTTTGCAATGCAGATATGTACATAGAATATGCGTGTATATGTACCGTACCAACTTGGTTGTGTCCGTTCNTATACCATATTGCAGGTGTCATCAAACAAATTCTGCATTAATAATAAGGAGGAGCGAAACCATAGCTTAGCTAGATTGATCAGTAGCTCGTAATACAGTTGGCCTTCTTCCTTGCTTGGGAACCATCTTGGAACCTCGGTTTGCTCTAGTCCATAGTATTTTGTGGTGCATGTAGGCAGCGCTTATTGTGGAGTGTTGCTTCCGTTCTAATCGTAACTCGGAAATTAGTGGCGCTGCTGAACCTCTGTCCTCCGTTTGTACCTCTTCACTACATTTATTATTTTGAGAACAGCCAGGCGACCGCCAGGTACCTTGCGTGCCTCTTACTACCTGAAGCGTTAGTCTGTGACGTGGCAAAATGCCAGTAGAGAGTTTTTACTAGACCGCCCATAGCCGCTGCAGCAGAATTGTCCATTTGTGTCCTACTAATCGGCACGCTACAGGTGCTGGCAGAAGGGTACTCGGGGCACCTGTCGCAGCTGACGGAGACGCTGCGCCCTGTGACGGTTAGTCCTCAGCTCGCTCTCACGCGCAGCTTCTGCAGCCCCGTCGCTCTGCATTCTGCCAGCGTCAAGGGGCACAGGTGAGCCGCGCTGCGAGGTCTTCCTTCAGTTGCCGATAAGGACCAACTAAAATGTCGGTTTCTCGTAGGAATAGCCTTATTTGATACGTCCTTTAGGACCTTGTAAGGAGTTATTATTTCTGAGAAATGCATCGCTGTTGTATCGTGCGCCCATCGACTACAGCGGAAAACCCTTAGTATAATAATACGTTCCTTAGGAAGGACTGTGTTCCTTATAGGATCCAGTGCCTATTGAAGTTGCAGTACCTACGTATAAACGGACTAATGTTATGCGTGTTATAGACGTAATGTTACCTATATGGGCTTTTAAACGTAATGTTATGAGGCGTACAGTTATGTTACTTGCGGGGTTTCGGCTAAGAGGTAATTTGCTAAATTACGATTGCTACTCTCACCATAGGAAGCTTAATTGATTAAAGTTTGTGTGCTCTTAGGTGCCGATATGAACATTTTACTTTGGCCATGCGCCCCGTTGGATTGACGTTCAAGGAAATTAGCTTGACTAAATAGATAAGCTGAGTTTGTGTGACATTTGTGTCACAGCCTACACACTTGAACTGCGGTTGTGTTCGAAGTGTCCATTTGATCTGTTCTTTCCTGACTTGCTGTTCCTATATGTGTTGATCCTGTTTGAAAACTTCTTCATGCATGGGTTCCCTGTTTCTATAGACGCACTATATCTTCCTTTGTGAGATCGCCGTAGTTGTGAAAACAAAAGCTTAAGAAACTGCTCTGTAACAATAATTATATCTAGAGCACTCTGAAAGCGCATACCTCCGCCAAGTGAAGCAACGGTAGCAAAAAGTTCAAATTATCTCTGAAACCATAATTTTCTTTGTAAAAACTCCAAAATCTAATCATTTGTGCCTTTTTATATTAATAATAGCTTGTTCAATTTTCTTGAAGATCCATTCATAACTTTTTGAATTATACTGTTAACGAACGTTATGACGAACATGAGTCAAACCTACAAACGAACAAACCGATCTGCACCAAAATTTAATCATTTATGTCTTTTAACATTACTAACAACCCCTATAAATTTCATAGAGATCTATTCATTATTTTTTGAGTTATTGTGCTAACAAGCATAAAATTAAAAACAGTGACAAACGAACGAATTAACAAATCATTACCAAAATTTGGTCATTTATTTTTTGCTATATAGCTACCTAACAATTCATGTTAATTTCATCAAAATCCATCCATAACTCTTCGAGTTATGGCATCAAGAAAAATGAGGCAGACAAACATTGTTTGTTTGTTTGCATACCTGTATAGAAGTGGTTTTCAATTAGTAGACAAGGAGGATTGTATGGATTGTTAGGGACATTTAAAGTAGGTTTAGCCAAGTATTGAAAAACTCAATAGTTGGTGACAGACAAACAGATAAACAGACAAACCCGACGAAAACATAACCTCCTTGGCGGAGGTAATAAGAAGTGACTATTTGTACAAGATATCTGTGAGCTTTCCTTCTTTCCGATCCGCACACCACTTGTCGTCGAAACGCAGGTGTTAGTCATGAAACTCTTGTGGCTGCCCATTACTAAATCCTGGCATTGCCGTGCGAAAGCATTCTGTGCCCCTCCGAATATTTCCCTGATAATATTTGTTTCGCAGGATATGGGCGTCGTCCTCCGTATCGAGCAGTCCGTGTGCTCGGCGAGGCGAGAGCATACACTAGCGCTGTCTCCTGTACAGTGTACATCTCATCTACCTACATCGGCGTTCTCTTGTGCTACTTACAGTTTTGCAATGCAGATATGTACATAGAATATGCGTGTATATGTACCGTACCAACTTGGTTGTGTCCGTTCTGTCTTAGAGTGTCTTCGTTACTGAGAGTTGAGACGGGTGGATGTTATCCGAACTTGCCCTGGAAAACGGGTGCTAAACGAACGACTTTGTGTCAATACGTGTGAAGGACTGTGCTGAGACGATTAGTTCGTACGTACAGCTACTGTGAACTGATTATAGCCTTCTTTTTATTTATTGAAGTACTCGTTGTACCCTTTGGTAACAGTAGGGATCCGTAATTTCTTCGTGTAGCGCCACGCAAACTGTTACGTTTGGAAGTTTGTTTCATCCGCTAATCTTTCGATAGTCCGAACCATGGGTTACACTACCTGCACTTGACGGCTCACTCACACTGCCAATTAAGTCCAACGGCACATAGTTGTGAGCTTCAATAAAAGGTTTGCTAGCTATTAGCTAACGTACGGAGCTCCAAGACGTGGCGGTTTTTGATGATGCAAGGAAAGTATTTATCAGCAAGAAACTCATCAGTAAATGCAGGTCAACGTTTGGCGACAGTCAATTGAATTTTAGTACACCAAAATGACGTATACAACATTAATTAAAATTAATTTGCCCTTTACCGGTCACCTACACTGATGATGAATGTGTATTTTTGCTAATAAATGCCTGCTTTTTCATCATCATGAACAGTTTGTTTCCTGATTGACGTCGCTATGTTAATTAAAAGAACTTTTATTGAAGTTACATCAGGCTACGTGAGGACCTGTTTGGTATAGCAGTGAGCCGGCCCTCAAGTCTGGTGTATGAAGTTTGTCTGTGCAAAAATTGGAACTCGAGTCAGGGAAATTGAAACCTCGTGTGAGTCCAATTATCTCTGTATCTAAGACAGGTTCAGGTACCTATCGTTTCTCTAAATTTACTCAGTCTCACAGAATGACAGTGGCGGCTCGTGGGGGCGCTGCACAATTCCATGCCCGGATATTTGTTATCGTGCACGAATTAGAGCACGGCTACTAACACCACCGTACTGTCAGTTCGAAAGCCGTCCTTTGGTTCATGGAAGAATTAACACATGTCCCGATATGGAATTGCGCACCACTAGATTTAGAAGCCACGCAAGTCGCTGCTGGTGAGTGGTATTGGAAAATTTCACCGCATTTGGATCTCATTATTAGAGAAAATTATATTTGCCAGTTCATAGTTTTTAGTCTTAATTTTTATTCCGACCGCTATTTGCTAGTGTTGTTGATAATTGCTATATTTTATAAGCAGCTGTGTGCCTGCCGGCCCCCAGTTTTCTGGTTAGTTTCTAACCTTGTGTTGTATTTTACCATGAGTTAAATATGTTATTTCTTACGGACTGTTTCTGCTTTTTATTTGAAAACATTGCCCTATTTGTTAGTGTTGGGGAAAACTCGTTTGCATAGCCTGCGTCTGACGCAATTTTTTGTTTGGTAGTTTTTATTGGGGAGACAGAAAAGAAATGCAGTTCTCCCAATTTAGCTAATGCTAATGTATCAAACTATTGAGATTTGATAGTTTTTTTTACTTTAGTAGATTTTAGATTGTCAAGGAATTTACGAAAATCGTGTAGCTTCGCTTCCTTACAATATGGTTATAACTAAGTCACACTGAGAGTTCACTTGTTTTGCAAGTTTTACTGGGCTCACAAAAGTTGATTTTACGAAATATGTTGAACATGTTTTCTCTCCAGACCCTAGTGGTTTTCTCCGTATATATTTCTAGTGTTTTGAATTGATCATTTACATCATCGTGTAGCTGTGGATAGAAGAGTTCTAAGCGAATGAACACGGTGAGATATACGATAGGAATGCTGATAGCTAGTAACTAAATGCCCGAGGCCACGATTACGCTTAGGTTCGCTGGTAACATTTGTGCTGTTAAGTGTCTTAGATGTTTGTGTAGCCGGTGATGGTTGTGTTGTGGCTGGTGTTAGATGATCGGTGACGGTTTTTTGGAGGATTAGCTGGGTCAGATGACTGCTTTGTTTTACTATAGAAAACTGTAGGCACGTCTGCCTCGCTTAGCGGGATGAAGCGACCATGTTTTGTGTTACGTTTTAGAAAAATTGCTTATGTCTAACATTGCTTCAGCGGGAGAAAGCGGCTATGTTTTGTCTCACTTTACTGGACGAGAGCCACTTCTACTTGGCTCAGCTGGATCACGTTACTCTTTTGTCTTACTTTACGGAGCCACAGCCATCTTGGTGTGGCCGAAAGGTGGCGGTGTACTGTGTGGTCTGCCAGGTTTTTGGCGTAGCGTCTTGGCAGTATTGTGCTTGGGAATGCGTGGGACGGCCATCATTTATCGGGAGTACGTGTAATTTCTGGCGATATTCTGGTTGGATAAAAACGCTTATTATTGACTGCTATTTTCAGAATATGCTTTTGTAAAACGTATAACTATATATTTTACTTGTGAATTCAGGACAAATAGGAAATAATATAGCTAAATGATAAACAAAATGCCAAGGCGGCAATCATTTTGCTCGAGCAGGCATGAGATACGCACTCACGTGTTTGAAATGAGATCTTCTGCTGCCCCTGCTGAGCTGAGTCCTATCGAACCCTGCTCTTGATAAGGACATGTCGTCACTGATGGAGTCTAAACTCTGAATTTGTACTTTATTCATGTACACTTCGCGATACGCTGTTGCATTGCTGAACCATATGTTGCTCATATCAGAAAAAAGGGTATTAGTATCTACCGTACGCTTAATGATGATGAATAACTTCAAAGTTTTAATATAATTATGAAAAATTACGGTATTACGGGACAGTTACCCATCTTAATATGCAGGTTATGAAATGAAGAGCCTGGGTTGGTTAATGTTGTTCGAATAAGACGAGTCCTTGCCATAACTGAAGTGACGGCATTGGGATTAGTTTTTCGCTACAGCAATAAGACTACGTTAGTTGGGTCCGCCAATCAGGCGTGCTATTACTTTACCTAGGGCCTCGAGACACCATTCTTTCGTGCCCACTTTATTTCTTTCTTTCGGTTTTCATGCTTCTACAGATGATCTCCTGACTTCTTGTATCCACGTGCTCTGATTCAGAGTGAGACGACCCCTCGTGCAAGGGCGCCTCGTTTCTCTTGACGTGCATTCCCATGCGCGTTGATCCTCTGTGGGGGAACACCCGCGTGCATGGCCATGTTCCTCGTGTCTATTGACATACTATATGTCCCTTCTTTCTTCCTGAGATCGCCTTTGTTGTGGAAACGGAGGCTTGAACTATTCGACGTGGTACAGTTCTCTTGACATCCTGTTTTTCCCTGCCTCTTCCTCGCTTCTTGAAACGACGTCATTGTGATGACTGGAAAGTCTGAATAATATATGTTGTATATAATAACAATGATAATGAAGTTTCAGAACAGCAACCAGTACTGAGCCGTTCTCTTAACCTAATTATGCCCAAGCCGACGCCCATCTCTCGTAGATGAAATAACCGTATGAACGTTGTACCCAAAATGGGTACAGTGGGCCAAATTGGTTAAGCAAGGACGCGAGGTCTAAGTACAACTTCTCGTTGAGTGAAGTAACGAGATTCTTGATGCTACAACCCAAATGACTGCAGTACTGTTAGGTTTGAGTTCTCAGTGTAAGAACCAAAACCCTGTTTTAAATGGAAGCGCAACTCTTATTGAAGTATTGTTAATATGGCGGTATGCTAAGTGCTAGGCTTGACCTGCTGCCCTGACGGAATGTTGAGTCGCTTCAGAAGCTGATTTACCGGTTTAGCTACGGGGGCGGCTGGAAGAGTCGTTTAGGGTGCTATAAGAATTAGAAGTGTGCTTTGTGTATAAACGAGAATGCAAGATTTTAACGATAGAAACAAGATGGTGCCATTGCTGTGCTACGCCTGTGCGAACTGATCCACTCGCTCAGAATCTCTTTATTGCGTCCAAATCTGCTGCTGTTGTTGCCCATCTTCTGGGGGGTCCACACCACCATCAAATGAACGTGTTCCCTCAGCTGAGCGTCCGAATGCATTGCTTGCTGTGTCCATTCAAACAGCAGAGAAGTACACAGTTGAGCCAAGTCACTTTATTAATGGTTAGCATTTTAGTAAGTCTCCGCCGGAGGAAGAGGATGGGCCGTAGGTCATAGGGTTGTATCACTTCATTCATCGTATATTATGGGTAGCGCCCCTGAGGGAGGACATATTTGGTTGTCTTACCTTATGTCTGTCTTTTATGTCCACTTTGCTTTCTTTCATTTTTATGCTGATGGCCCCAAGGGTCCCGAGTGCCTTCTCCGCAGGGGATGTAACATCTGGCCGCAGTTTCTGCTGAGAAGGCTAGTTTTGTAGAGTTAGGTAGGTTCTCTATATTTCATTTCTGTTCCGCGAGGTTACCGACTTTTTCTGCGGGGCTTTGACTTTGCCCGTGCGGAGGGCCACAGAAACCGTCCGCACGGGCGCTTCTTTCTTCTGTCTTCTTCTCTTTTCGTCCTTTATCTCTTGCCACCTGAGCACAACGTTGTTGTTCCGGCTGTAAGCCGAGTAAATCATCTTAGATCGCTATTGATTGTCTAAGTTTCAGAAATAGTGGGACAATACCAATATAATAATAATGCTGATGGCCCTCGGAGGGGGGGAGGGGAATATACTCCGACGGACCCTTTCTTAGAATATTTATGGGAATCACTCACCCAATGACCCGACTTCCTTTTCCGCAGGAGATGTTGCAGCTGGCCTCTGTTTCTGCTGCCCAGGTTTGTAAAGAGACGTAGATTCTCTATACTTGCGTTTCTGCTCCGCGAGGTGGCCTGCTGTTCCCATGGGGCTTCTACCTGCTCCCGTGTGGGCCACAGAAGGGATCCCCGCACGGGTGTTTCGTCCTTCTGTCTTCTTTTTTCGTCTCTTGGCTCTTGGCGTGGCTCAGTGAATTAGTTCAGCCGTGCCGCCAGGGGTTTGAGATGCTTTGCAACTTAAATCCTATCAGTAGTAGCGCACTGACCACTGCTCAACTGGTGAAACTCACCTGAGTTCGTTGACTTTTGAACTCTACGATACGACAGTGGATCGCTGTTATATATTCTTTGTAGCTGATACGGCAGAAAACCCTCACTATAATGATTTCATGCTAACGAAGCTCTGTTCTGTCCTTCCTCATCTTTCCCAACTTACTGTTCCCATGCGCATTGATCCTGTGTGGAAATACCCTCCTACATGGGTTCCTATCGAGTTACCGTTAACTTTTATTTCTTCCTCCATTGCATCATTTTCAAGTTTATCTGTTGAGTACAATAATAATTTATATGTATTGTGGTAGCCCCAGAGCGGTGTTTAGAAAGGCACAACGAGATATTTGGACCCTGAGCTGATGAACCACAGCCTTGTGACAGGCTTGTGAGCCCGCCCATATATTATTGTCTGACATCCATGAAGGCTCCAGGGCAGTGGTTCCCAAAGCGGTCGGTCCCGCTTCCTGATAAGCGATGAGACCTGGCTACATTTTTGTGTTGCAAATTGTTAACTTTAAGGAATATTGCCATCGTCTGACCCTGAGCTAGCTGGATGAAGTGACCAGCTACTAAAATAACAAATGGAATTGTGTGGTCGAGGAACCTCCCTTGATGTCAAAGGGACGCCAGTTGGAAATACTTGGTAACCATTGCTCGAAAGAAAATATGGTACAAGTATCCGTTTTGAATTATGCGTGTATAGCTAGTTAGGTAGAGATATTGAAGAGTTTATGATTAATGTGTAGGTACCTGCTAGTCTGTCGTGCAATGTGATAAGTAGAGTTAGTGCAAATTATGCCCTTATTACATCTTGCAGATATGTAGATAAAATATTGCTACTGTATTTGGTGTAATATCTGTGTAGATCCTGGAGTGCTTATGGCAGCCTATACCATTTCAGTCTCTGTGAAATGTTTGCAATGGAAGGGGGCGGTATTTCTAATGGGCAAGTGCTCGTTCCATTTGATAAAATATCTTGTGGGTAACTGTATTAATGTTAATATTTTTGTTACAGAAGTTTGTTTGAACGTCTTGTATTTTACCACTTCAATTTGTAACGCCGTATATACGGTGGTACATATATGTACACGTACAGAAAAAACAGCTATCTGTTCTATGAACATTATCGCCAAACCATGCTAAATTCTACCTGCTACTTATTCTTATAAGCAGCAGCTTCGTCACTTCTTGCTCTTGTAGTAATAGCGATGGCGTTAAACGCTTTTGAGAGATAGCTATACACTGGTTACAAGTTGTAACCTTGTACTCGGTCATTATTAATTATTTTGGCCGGGGGCCCACATCATTTTCTTACGTCTTTTGTTTTTAACTATGAAAACTCCATTTCTTGCTGATGAAGTGTAATCGTAATTCGAGATTTACCCAGACTAAACGAACAGGGGTTGGCCGTCTCACAAGATTCTTGTGTTTACAACTTCATTTACCACCCGGACCGCTTTGTTCCGGCATTGGTCAGAGCACAGTCAAGGGAAATACAGCCCAGTCTTTTTTTAGTCCTGTGTCGCCAATGAGACGTCAGTGTGTGAGCCAATGGCAGCCCTTAGATGGCGCACGTGATCGTACCGCACTGAGTGTGCCTCTAGTCGAGAGCGTCTCTTTTGATGTAGCTACCTGGGTGACGTCATCAGTGTACCGGATATGACTCTCTGCTATTGCTTGGCTTAATGAGTAATTTTTCCATGCTCTGCCAAAGCTATTATTCCAAATTCCGCTCCTATTCCCGCACAGACAAGGGATGTATCTGCCGGGGCGTGCTGAAGCCGCAGAAAAACTGCAGTTTTAAGAACACACTTTCTCCCTCTGTAGAAGTGGAACTACTTCCTTGTCTTCTACCATACCGGTAGTGCACTAGCGAGTGTGGCGACTGTCCACTATCGAATTATTTACTGTGTAATAAGACCTGTAGCTGCCTAAGAAGCGTGTCACACCAGTGTTGAAGTGAGTGTTAGCATAGACTATTTGAATCATTTGTAGGC
>LQNS02278094.1:32052827-32062890 GCA_001587735.2 Parhyale hawaiensis
CTATTATAATTGTTGTATCCTGCGAGTTACCTCTATACAGTGTCTATGCTCTCTGTGTGCCGCAATGTTGGATAAAATTTAGCTGGTGCCTAGCTATCGTTTAGATAACGTATATTTTATAGTAGTCCGTGCATGTGTGTGTGAAGTAATGCTTCTGTTACATTTGTGTTCCTCTTACGGAACGCTGTTATGTTCAGTTTTTCGTGGTGTCTGGTGCTTTACTTCAGGCATCGTGCATTCCTAGCGAACGTTGCTTTATTTCCGTGCATTTCCTGGTTTCCACTATCTTCCTGACGTCATCGACCCAACTGTAAGCGTTTCCCATACTAGTAACGCATTCACTTTAGAGATTAAACGCAATAGCGTGTGGCGAGCCTATGAACGTTATGCTGCTGTACGTGTAGCTGCTGGACAAAATTGAATTGCAAAAGCTTGGATAGCATCATATCACAATTTCATTTTTCCGTGTTGTCATTTGTGTAATGCGCCTCGTCTTTGGTGAAGGAGGCAATTGAAGTTGGTACTTCACGCTTGATGATTGAAATACGTCGCCCTTTGTCTGCTGTTCCTGCTACCCTTTCTCCACGGCATCCAGCAACATTCATTAGAAAGGCCCTAGACGAGAGTACAGGTTGCAATCTAAGTTAAACACAAAACTGTATAAGTTAGACTAGATGTTCTCTGTAAAATGGACCCTCCGGGTCATCGTCTCACTGACGGCCCCGCTATAGCGGTCGTAACGCCGCAGCCGCCAGAGGCAAGGCAGGCTTCATTACTAGCTTCTGTTCTTTATTGACCCACTTTATGCTCATGTCTGTAGCATATGCACTCGTGCATCTCCTGTAGTAATTGAAAATGGGTGCCCTCAGGGGTATATTCTGGCGGGCCCTTTCCCTGTCAATATATACCGGCCTCAGGAACCCAAGGGCTGTCCCGACTGCTTTTTTCACAGGGGATGTTGCAGCTGGCTGCAATTCCTGCTAAGAGGGTTAGTTTTGTAAAGTTACGTAGATTATTTATTTTTCCCTTTCTGTTCCGTGAGGTAGGCTGTCGATCGAGATAGCCGACCTAGTACGCGGGACATCTCCAGTCTCTCTCGTGTGGAAAACCACGGAAGCGGCCGTCCACTCGAGTATCTTTTTTTTTCTATACTTTGCGCCTTTTTCCTGCCAGTAAGTAGCGCACTGAGCCAACTTATACTGTGTGGCAGAAAAGAGCCGATGTCGAGATAGGATATTCCTACTCGAGCCTTCTGGCCGACTAGCATCACTGTGCGGATCGCCCCTTGGCGGAAACGGTGGTTAAACTAATCATTTAATAATAATAATTAAAAATAGATTTCGCTGTATTGCGACATTTGTTGCCGACCCTTGTTTTCTAGTTCATTTAAGTATTAAGATTTTGTGGTTCTCTGGGGCTAAGATCCCGTCTCATCTCTTTACCTCGCTTTACTTCAAAAATTTACGTGACAATTAAAGATCCACGTGCGTCGTCTAGCTGTCGTTGACGCTGCGGTTGTGCAATACAGTGATCTCGATCCAGCTGAACTCCGCATTCTGGACCGAGGATCAGAAACCCGACTTCAATATACTCACGTTGATTTGTTTTGTGCTATACATACTTTCCTTATAGCTATATCGACTGTATACAGTTGTGAGCCATCGAATGGTTATATTTATTCAGTTGCGATCTCAGCCGCTCCAGATATTCATGAAATTATTTCGCATTTACCCCGCGTTTTTTTAAGCTTTTCGCTTAACTTCCTTGTTTTAGAATAATCGTATCATAAATTTTTCACGCTTCGTAAATATTACTGATTTTTGTAGCTATATTGAAACTCGCACTACTTAAGAGATGAATATTTATGATAAAGATATTCATGATAAAGACTTCCCATCTCTAAACGTAGATCAAACAGCCGTACCGTTATATACCATGTAGATTTAGTTTTGTTTTTTCTTCAATTTTTACTGTATGAACTATTATCTGACGGTGATAAAGATGGGTGTTGCTGATTGCTAGGATAACTCGTTTGGTATATGTTTGCTTTTATTGAATTGTGCCAGGGTTCCGGGGCAGAGGGTCATATCGTCATCCATCTTGTTACTTTCAGTGCCTTTATTTACCATTGCCCACATAAAGCTTTTGATCTGACCTTCCCTAAATTTCATCTGCACGTTTTCTTGGATATCGACTTCCATAAATTGGTTGGTTTTTAATTTGCTAGGGATGCTTTCAAGCTGATCGATTCTCCATCAAAAGGCTCTTATTTTGACAAGTATTCAGCTGCCTAGTATCCACAGTGTAGCCGCTTGCCACGACGAAAAGTATAGACTGAAGTCATCCTTACACAACGTGTTTGGCAATAGTGTGGCTAATCCAATTTTGGATCACATGCCGTCACAATTCTTTCTTCCTGTGCAACAGTGTTGTCATGTAATTGAATTGGCCATCATACTAACTTACTAATTCACTCCGGAATCTGTCTTTTTGCAACTATGGTAGTTAACCCTAAAAATTACAATAAATATTCGTCTAATATTGGCTGCTCTAAGATTCCTGCCAATGTCGAGACTGGGAGCGGCCCCTCTAGGGTACCCCATATTTAGGTTATCTTAGCCTTACTAGTTCGGGACGTCTTTCCTCCATGCCTACTTTGCTTCCTTCCACTTCCAGACTTCTATAGTGGCAATGTTTTATTCTTGTTTTCCTCTTCTTCCTGACTTGCTGATCCCATGCGCTTTAGTCCAGTGTGGGGGGAATACTTTCGTGCAATGGCTTAGCGTCTGCTGCTACTTACTGTGGAGACGGAGGCTTAAACTACTCAATATAATAACAACTAGAGAGGCTCTCTCAAAGCGCAGACCTCCAAGGAGCAGGGCAATGTGAACGAAATGTTCAGATTGGTTCTAGTGACAGACGAACTCTTAGAAAACATAACCTTTTTGGCGGAGGCAATGATAGAAATGTCAATAATAGCTACAAGATAAAACCTCTCAGAATGGACCCTCCGCACGAGTGTTTCTTGCTACTCTCTCTTCTTCTCCTTGGTCATTTTGTCTCGTTGCCGTATGCGACGTGGCAGAACGAACAGCCACGCCGTGTAAGGTTAGAGATGCTCTGCGCCTTATTTCCTGCCAGTAGTAGCGCGCTGGCCACTTGAGACCAATAGAACTCATCTAAATTCGCATTAAGCCTGAGACCTTCCGGCAAAAAAGCCGAGATTAAAATCACTAAGAATTCGCTGCGTTGCGACTTAGTATTGCTGCGCTAGTAATCCTCGTTTTACTACTACTAATACTACCACTACCACTAAGATATCGCAGCCCTGCGTTGCTGTAGTGCTTCTAAGGTCGAGGCCACTAATGCATTAGCACGGAGAACTGTGAGTGAGACTTGGCAACTCAATCGTCGCATGAAATTTAAACTCTGTAGTATGAAGGACATGCGAGCGGCACTTGCCCACTTTGCGTTGTTCCTATGAAAGTTAGGTGCGGCCCTGGCATTGCATAGAAACAACGCTACTGCTCCCCACCTGCACCTGGAGTTATGCCCTTTTTCAGTAAGAGAAGAACAGTTAATTTTTGTAAACAAGTATTGACCCCTCTCTGTACAAGTTGCGCTTTGTCATATCGGCCTGAGCACATCCATTGTCTACATTTTCTACTTCTAGGATGCATTTCGTCTTTTCTGTAGTAGTAGCAGGTGTAAGTTTGTTCCAGAAACAGTGGCGGTTTCTCTGGCCTTTGTAACAGATTGTGGATTTTTCTAAGTCACAATTATTGATCGGAATAATTTCTCATTCTTTCGTATCGGCTCGTCTACTACGTCATGTTGGAATATCTTTTATATACATTGCATTAATGAATACTTTGAACATTACCTCGTTTGCCATATAGAAGTGCCACCTGATCTAGTAGGTAGTTAGCAGTGACTGTGAAACCTTTGATAAGTAATATTCTCTGAAGTTGGTGCTGCTCTTTATGATAATTTCCGTTGGGAGTAGCATATTCAGTTGAGTTATAGGCATGTTGACGATGCACTCGTATCTACAGGCACCTCTGGTAACGGATGTTAGTTGGTCAGCTTAGCCTTATATATAAGTGTGTACGTCGGTAGTTAAGGCAGCGTGTTGTGTACTTTGCTCTATTGCCAGCACTTTGTGGGTAATGACTTTGTTCTCTGTATCGTAATAAGTTTGTAGCGTTTAGTTCTTCCGTAGCACTATGGGAGACGCGGGTGTAGCTATTTGTATTCTGCCTCGGTATGAGAATTTGTGTGTGTGTGTTTTGAATTCTGTTGTTGCTAACTGTTGAGGTTTGCCTTTTAGTATGACGGGAACCATTCTTTCACTTGTAGAATTTCAAGTTTCTTGCATTGAAGTCTGCAAGGAGTTTCTGGCTTGTTTCAAGCAGGATGCATAATGAGGATTAGCTATTCGCCGCTGAAGGCAGAGGTTCGATTCTGCTTGCCAGACAGGTGAGTTCTTCAGCCAGCTGCAAACAAGAGCCTCTTGTTCCCAGACTGCGAGCACAAACAGTTTCCGTTTCGTGGAACTTATGTTTCCGACACTGCACACGCGGAGTCTGCTTTCGCGACTCGCCAGCACATCCGCTAATCAATGTTTACCAACTGCCATCTATCAAAAGAAAAATACCACCAGAGTTTCCCTTCACTTCTTCAAATTGCTTTGCAAACTTTCTATGTGCACAATATTAAGCTAGTGACTATTAATTATTATTATTAATTATTATTTAAAGTGTAAATCTCTTTGGGTATTATGAAGAATCGTCAACCTTTAAGTAAGTGCTAACTTCATTCATATTCTCACATACACTAGTGAATCATAGCACCTTTCAAATTCATCAAAATAATTCCTGTCAGCTTAATCATTCACATATGCTGCTTTGCACAGACTTTCTCGACAACAGCCTGTGATGATGCACCTCCGAAAACACATAAATATTGTAGAATTCATTAAAAAAATTAACTATGACGCTTCAAATTTGACAAAAACGTCATTATATATGGGGGAAAGGTTGTTTTTGTATCAAATTTACAAAAAGTCTCAAGACAGGCATCGCCACAGCCACTGTTTTGTTCCCATTTCGTGCTACAGAAATGCAGCAGGGAGATAAAAGTCTCCGAGCACAAAGTTGCAGCTACGTGCGGCCAAACAGGCTTTCTTTGGAACTTTCGTTCCCAGAACGCGAAGCGTTCTCGTATTCTGACTCTCGTCTACAGCCGCCTTTACAGCGCTTGGCTTGCTGAGTCAGCATTTGGTATTCGGATGTTAAGGAGGGGATACTAACCCTGATCAGCATCGGGGATGGTCGTAGGCTATCGCGAAGGAGTCTTCCGTGTCTGACACCTTAGCTTTTGACCACCGGTTGTCGACTGTCGTCGTGCAGTTCTCTCGAGGCCAGTGGGTATACATGTAACTGCAGCGCGAACCAGTGCGTGTGGGTTTATAAATCGGGGTGTGCGCTCAAGTTGACTACATATACCTTCGCTAATAATTCATATTAAGTTTGCATCGAAGTTTTAGTTTCAGAGTTTCTGCGCCTTTGTAAGCACCGCCCCACCTGTTTTTTTAAACATTTATGTGAAGTTGCCTTCGGTCTTTGTGTTACCTTGCGTAATAATATTACTGGGTGTGATTTTGTCTTTGGATTCTCGTGATTGTCGATTCTCAGCCGCTTTAACTTTTCGAGTTTGCATTCGCGCAATTGATTCCCATATCAGAAATGAGAGGATTTCGTTCACTAGACCGATGCAGATTAAAAGTTTTGACTCGGAAATTTCTATTGAAATATAGTACGATTAAATTAATTACCATATTAGTGTTGTTGCGGCGGGACCCTGGTGTCCCCTCAGAAATTTTAGTCCAGGTCTGCAGCCGCCACCCTCTGAATTATCAGAGATGTATAATTTCGTATATGTTCGTTCCTTTTCCTGTCTTGAAGAAGCCAAGTACTTTTTTAGGGAGGCTTTAATCTTCTTATAATAAAAATTTACCTAATACCTGTATGATTTCGTATTAGCACGAGGGAGCAGAGTCTGGTGCTTACATTCGTGTCTTCCCTATAGTGCTACGCCCGACCAAGTGCAATGAGTAGTATTTATGTTATCCAGCCTTTCATTCCATATTATTTATTACTCTCGTAATATAGAGTTGGCTGTACGTATAAGAGAGTCTCTATTACTTCCATATGTGTTAGGTTAGTGTGACCAGCATCAGGGTTATATTGTATTAGTAGCGACCCGTGTTATCATCGCTCTGTCTCATCCTGTACGTAGTCTTTAGCTGATATTGTTTCTCCTTTTTGTGGTGACCGCGAGCCCTTGACTGCCCAGTGCTATGCATCTGCCAGCTTATTACCGTGTAAGGGAGGAACTAATGAAACGGTCATGTCTCACAGCATTGATTGAAAAATCCTCGATGAAGACGCTAGGTGTTGTGAAGTTTACTAGGATTTTGAAAACGGTATGTACTACCTAGGACCTTTGAAGCGAATTGTAATAAGGAGGTTAACCTTTCTGTGACGAGTGCTGTTTGTAACGGTGCGAGGCGCTGCTTCTGCTACTCCGCATTTTTTTGTATTTGGATTGAAAAATTCAGCGCGGAAACCACTTGAATGAGCTAATTCATTGCCGAAGCGCTCTTCAGCGACCACTCGATTGGATAACGTTCCAGTGGCGGTGTTGCTGTAGTGCTAATGGAAAATCAAGCTGCATCTGTGTTATGACTGCAGTCCGAGTGCGTCCACGATGGGCAGGAGAGGATGAAGGCGTAACCGGGCAGTGGAGAGCTATAAGTCGGAGCTGCACCTCAGTTGACGTTAGTCAAGGTACTAATACTTTTATTTAATAAGAGTATATTAATATAAGTTCTATTGAGCAGGTGTCTTAACAGTGCTAGGTGTCCCGATTGTCTATGTGCTATTTTCGGAATGATTTACTCGACATGTATAGTTAATTTAATGAGGCTTTAAGTAATCGGCCTACCAATTAACCGTGTTTTCATCTTCAAATTAGCGACCCCCTGCATGAAAGCACGAACTTACGTGTCCGAGAAAATGAGGGACAACCCAATCGGAAATATTAGGCGAGCAGCGGATATTATCTGGTGACTTTTCCTGTAGGCATCGGCCGTTTGACTTGAACTCTTCCCATTGGGACGCTGGTGATGGCAAAAGCTGGCCGCGTCTTTCGTGAACAAAACTTTCTTTCGACGACGGAAGCGCGAACTACCTTGGGTGCACTTTGGTTGGCAATCACTATCCATTGTCTGCCTTGGGTGTACTTTGGAACCTATTGTTTGCACTTCTTCCCTATTATGGTATCCGCACTGAACAGGAAGTAACTTCGAGTACACTCGTAACTTCACAAACACCTTAGGGATATCCTGCGTGTTTTGCATAAGCAAGGGACGGGCTGTGCAAAACTAGATACAAATATTACTATAGATTCAATTCCCGTCCCCATCTTTCCAATTGCAGGCCCAATAATATTAGGTTCTGTTGGCAGGAAAGCACTTCACTCTCTCCAGTGTTGTTGTTCTCTCGGTACTTAAAACGCCATCTCACCTCTTTGCGCTATAATTTTTTTTACTAAATGATCTCTCAGAATGGTTAATATTGTGGTTATAAAAATTACGATTTATTTTGATAATTAACAGTGTTTATAATACCATTTCTTAATGGCGCATGCAGTAATCACGAATCTTTCGGCTCCGTTCAGATTATTAGCAATCATAATCTTGCAGTGAAGTATTAGACGGTCAGCCGTTAAGCAGAAGATAACTAACCGTACAAAAGTCGGCCCATCCTCTGAACGATACCGTTTAGTAGATTGTGGCGCACTGTGTGCCATATCGAATCTCACTTTGTACCATAAAGTGGCTCCTTGTGTCCCCTTCATCGTGCCACACACCATAACGTGGGGCATGGCGCGATGTACCCCTTCGGCCAGGGCCTCACCAAAGCCACCAGCGATGCAGTGCGGTTCCTGAGAGAGCCATGTTGCCTGTGACTGACAGCAAGGCACAGTGTGACACGCGATCTGGGTTACGTCGGTGGGGGCAGTTGATTGCTGTACCCTACGATACGTTTTTTCGTGCAATAAATTTTTTCCGTTGCTACTTGCATTGTGTGGCGGAGGCTTTTGCGTGGCAAATTGTGTTCCACGTGTGGCGCAGCGTATGCCATAATGTGGCGCATTGTTTCCTATGTGTGGCATAAGTTGGCGCACTGTGTCCCATAGTGTGCCGCAATGCATCCCGTACGTAATGTCGCGCATCGTTTCCGCAGATCGGAGTTGCAGAGACCTCGCACAGAAATTATAAAACGATGGTTTAGTTTTGATTATTGTCTCTTTTAATATTAGTATACATGGTTAAATCTGCAAATACAATTCTATATTATTAAATTATTTATAAATCAAGCCTGAATAAAACAAATTCCTATATAATACAAATTGTTTCGTTCATTCCTGGTATATATGGAAAACTTTTCCGCCCGAAACGCTGCTGCTGGTTGCAGTTCCTGCTGAGAATGTCGTTTTGTAAAGTTGGGTAGGATTTCAGGTCCTTTCTTATACAACGCTCAGAAAAAGAAATCATCAAATAGTGCAGAGCTACTTTGGAAAGCGAAGCGGGATTCAGAAAAGTTGTATTTTCATATTTGAACATTTATCTCAGCAGCTATATTTGTCATCGTATTTCCAAGGGTTAAAATTTCATGGTATATCAACTTGTTTTCAGTTAATGAATTATTTCCTATCTAAATCCTTAACATCGTGCCTGAGTGAAAGACCAACCGAATAGCAAGCAAGCTCGGAGTAAGCAATCAAAAGCTCTGTACTATTATATACTTCGAGCATATTCCAGAAACAACCCTATTTAGTTTTAGTAACTTGGCAATTTAGGACTTCAATTTCTTGCCAGCTCATCTTGTTATTCAGTAAAAGAATTCCCTCCTATCTAAATCCTTGATATCGTGACGGAGAGAAGGACCAACCAGCCCCGCGAGGGAACAAGCAATCTGCAAACTGCGGTGTATTACACAGTGGATAGATTAGTTTGGGCTTCCCTGAACAATCGCAAGTTTGATGTTCTAAGTGAGAAAAAGAAAGAGACATATAGTATGACAAGATGGAACGAGGAACCCATGCACGAGGGTGCTCCCACACACAATCAACGCGCATGAGCAAAGCAAGTCGGGAAAGAAGAGGAAACAGACGCAAGCAGCATCAGTAGAAGTATAAAATTGGAAGGGAGCAAAGTGGGCACGAAGGAAGGCGTAACTGATGGCTAAGGTAACCTACAGGTTCGTCCTGAGGCCGCTGCCGCCATAAGATGGTATGGTCGAACCTAACCGTACGGCTGATGTCCCAAGACTATGCCCCCTGAAGGGAGGGAAGGAATTTCATTCGGGCGCCACTTTACATCTCGTGCAGAAGAACAGAATATTGCAGCGCGTGCAAAGCTTGGTGCCGCCAGCTCGTGCCAAATATGGTACAAACAGCTCAAGCAGAATATGGTGAAACATACTCGACCAGAATGTGATGAGAACAGCTCAAGCAGAATATGGTGAGACATACTCGACCAGAATGTGATGCGAACAGCTCAAGCAAAATATGGTGAGACATACTCGACCAGAATGTGATGAGAACAGCTCAAGCAGAATATGGTGAGACATACTCGACCAGAATGTGATGCGAACAGCTCAAGCAAAATATGGTGAGACATACTCGACCAGAATGTGATGCGAACAGCTCAAGCAAAATATGGTGAGACATACTCGACCAGAATGTGATGCGAACAGCTCAAGCAGAATATGGTGAGACATACTCGAGCAGAATGTGATGCGAACAGCTCAAGCAAAATATGGTGAGACATACTCGACCAGAATGTGATGCGAACAGCTCAAGCTGAATATGGTGAGACATACTCGAGCAGAATGGGATGCGAACAGCTCAAGCAGAATATGGTGAGACATACTCGAGCAGAATGTGATGCGAACAGCTCAAGCAGAATATGGTGAGACATACTCGAGCAGAA
>LQNS02278094.1:32078698-32089752 GCA_001587735.2 Parhyale hawaiensis
ATCGTACTCCTGCATGCCTCGAATTTTGGCCGTGAACGATCGTTGGATACCTTCAAGTTGTTCAAGCTTTTTTCTTGTACTCGGCATCCAAAGTGGGGAACAGTCTTCTATTCTCGGAAAAATTAATTGCTTCCATAGTGTGAGCATTACATCTATTTCGCGTGACGAGAAAGTTCGTAAAACCCATCCACTACATCTTTTTCCCACAGCGATAACTCTAGCAATGTGTTCTTCGAACGTAGCATCGTCTTGCATTCTCACTCCGCCTTAGGGATATGTTTTTTCCTTGGAGCCCCCTTGTTGTCTTTAAATAAATGTGGTACTAAACTCGGCCAAACGTATCAAATTAGTTCAACTAGAGCGCTGTGAGAACGCATACCTCCGCCAAGCAAAGCAAGAGGTAGCTAAAAATTCAAATTGGCTGTGAAACCATGATTTTCTTCGTAGGTATCAACACCAAAATCTAATCATTTGTGGCTTTTGATAGTACAGTGGCCGCAGAAACAAAGAACACTCCTATGTCCGTGAAAACGAAGTTTAGGTACCTCTGAGCCGCAAAAACAAATTTATCGCATAATTCGCCAATAACTTCATTTTCGGAGAGGAAGGAGGAGGGTGGTATGACATGTGTTGCGCCACTCCCGTGCCAAGCACAAAGATCCGCTTCACAGTCAGTCTGAGATCTATCAGAGCTCGAGCAGAGTACCGTACACGTACGTTACGCTGGTCCACGGGCCTCTACTTTGCTACCCTTTCACTTATTTGGCATCATACAATAAAAAAATACCACGGTATCCCAATGGGTCGGAAGAAGCTTACCACTGGAAAAAAGACTCGGACCCTCACTCTAAGGCCGGGGCCCCACCGGCAGAACAAGTGACGTGCAGCGCGACATATTTGCCGTTGACAAAATGTACCGGAGGGTACAGCAGTCTGCTGTCCCCACCGCCGCTACTGCGATGCCTCGCGACACCTGTGCATAGCTGGAACACGACTCCCGGAAAAATCGCATTGCGTCGCTTGTTGCTTTCTGTGGTGCCCCGGTCTTATAATCGAGCAGGGAGTGCCGGTGAACTGCGCTGCTGTCAAACTGAACGTCAGCCAAGTGTCCCTCTTCAAGCTTAAAAAATCAGCTGCCGCACTACCTGCCGGGACCATATCGCCACGCAAAGTGGGATGTGGGAGCAAGAGAAAGACAACATCAAGCTTCACCTCTTTCACCAACGCCATGTCAGTCCTCGCTATTGTCTTTCTCTTGCACCCACATCCCACTTTGCGTGGCGATATGGTCCCGGCAGGGAGTGCGGCAGCCGATTTTTTAAGCTTGAAGAGGGACACTTGGCTGACAATTCAGTTCGACAGCTACGCGGTTCATCGGTACTTACTGCTCGATTATGGTGACGGCCCGAGTCTTTTCTTCAATGGTAACCTTCTTCCGACCCATTGTGATGCCGTGTTGGTGTTTGTACGGTGCCAAAATAAATGGAAGAGTAGAAAAGAAGAGGCCCTTAGATCAGCGTAACGTGCGTGTACTCTGCTCGATCTCCGTTGCATTACAGATGGACTTTATAGCAGGGATTTGTGTGCGGCTTGGGGTTGGAGCAACACACGCCATACCATCCTCCTCTCTATTCTCATATACCGGGAAATACAAAAACAAAATTATCGGCAAATTATGTAATAACTGTTTTTTCAGCACAGGGGTAAAAAAATTTGCTTTTGCGGCCACTGTATTAACAGTTTCTGCAATTTTCTTGAAGATCCGTTCATAACTTTTTGAGTTATGCTGTTACCAAATACAAACACAAATCAAACATACAAATGGACCAACCAATCTGCATCAAAATTTAATCATGTATGTTAACATTATTAACAGCTCCTGTTAATTATATAAAGATCCATTCGAAACTTTTTGAGTTATTCTGCTCACAAACAAAGAATCAAACACAGCGACAAACGACGAAAAAACAGGTCATCCCAAAAATCTGGATATTTACTTTTCATGAAAAACCTTACAACTCTCGTAAATTTCATGAAAATCCATCCATAACTTTTTGAGTTACGGCACAAAGACAAAAATAGGCAAACAAAAAACAGAAACAGATGAACGGTTTTCCACCAAAAGTCAAGCATCTGTTACTGTTAACATGCCTAACAATCCCTGTAAGTTTCGGAAAGATCCGTTCCTAAATTTTTGAGTCATCTTGTTGACAGACAACCAGAAAACACGACAAAAACATAACCTCCTTGGCAAAGGTTATTAATGTAAATCAGGTTTTACTGTAGAGGCTTGCGCCCCCCCCTGGAATCCGCTAGCGCCCCCCAAGTTAAGAACCACTGAACTATACTACAACTTACTTGACGTGCCCGTGCAGCGCGGAGGGCGCCGTTCTTGCGATACTCGAGATGAGGGATATTTCCGTCGGTAGACGGAGATGTGCGCTGCTTTGATGCAACGCTTTTTTGTCCGTGTCGTCGCGGAGTGCAGCAAAACCACAAATGAACTTCTACATTTGATGTTATGGTGTGCTTGAAGGAATTCTCAGGTGACCCATTTAAGCAAGACTAATTTGCTTTAATCCTTTGGGAAATTAAAGCTCGAGCCTTGGACATGCTCCACTAGCTCGAGTTCTAGCTAGGCGCTAATCACACAGATCGATTCCACGCAACGAGATAGAGTTTTCGGGCGTTTTAACCGTTTCGTTCCCGACGGGAACTCCAGTTTCTGCATCAAAGTTTGATTATTGACGCCACCGCGTTGTTTCTCGCTCTTGAAATTTGGAAAAGATATTTTACCACCCGTGCGAAGTCAGTGCTTTTATTTTATGTATTTACGATAATGAAACTAGAGGTGGAGCTCAAGTGGCTACAATAACAATAGCAGAGTTTTGGGAACGAAAGGGTTAAGCCAAAGTAATGTATTCAATGTTCACTGTTCAGTACTGAAGTGATGGAAGAGTTCATGCTAATCGGATAAATTTAAACTCTAAGTAGAAGAAAGGAGCCAGCTGAACTTCCCTGAACTTGCCCGCAATCTTCAAGGGTGAGCCACGGAATCAAATTCCTTGCGCCCTGTCAGTGTAACTGGCGATTCTTCGTGGATAATTCGGTACTGCGCAACGCTGCCCTTTATTGCTGTTATATTACTGTTATATTGCACAGTTTAACACTGTCTCCACAAAAGACGGGGAAACGACGGAGGGAAAATTGAGGGAAATACAGTTTGAAGATAGAAACGTGAAACCCATAAAAGAGAGTGTTCCGACGGACGCAGTATCCACATGGATGGGAACAGTAAATCGGGAAAGAAGAGGATGAACAACATAAAGCGTTATTAGTAGGAGTGTATATATGTTAGGATGCAAAGTGGGCACGAAAGAAGTTTCGAAGTCCCAGCTAATAGAAAAGTAACCCATATAGGGCTCCTCTTGGAGTACTGCTAACCATAACACAGGATGGGCGAACCTTACTAACCCAAGCCTATAGCCCATCAGCAAGGCTGTAGGGTTCCTTGAGTTCTCCAAGCTATAACCCAATTAAAAATTTTCGGTGGAACTACCGTGGCGTATGGTCCACACATGGCCACCACAGGTCGCTTCTTTGAGCGGGGCATCCGTGAGGCTTGGGTGCTGCACGGTCGCTATGCGCGTTTTTTTTTTTTTTTTTTTTTGAGGGGGGGGGGAGTGGCACGGGCGACCTCGTTCTGAACATAAATCACCCACACTGGGCGCGCTTGCCCGACCGTGTTCCACGGATATTCCGCGTTTCCACAGAAGTAGCAGTATACTGCTATTTCGGCCTTTTGTCCTTCCACACGAGAGAGACTAGAGATGTCCCGTGTACCAGGTCGATTATACTATCTCGATCGACAGCCCACCTCACGGGACAGAAAGAGGAAAGAAGAGAACCTACCTAACTTAACAAAAATAACCTCGTCAGCAGGAACTGCGGCCAGTTGCAGCATCTCCTGCGGAGAACCCACTCAGGACCCTTGGGTGGCCCTGCCTCCTAACCTACAAGGTTCTCGGCCTAACCTCGAAAGCTTATTGTGTGTTAGCTGGGTAAACCTAACGAACATTTCACAGTGAGAAAATTTGTACCTACTTAGCTAGTTTACGTTAGTAAACCAGTGTGCCAGCGCCGGGTATTTTCTTCCATAGGAAAACAATGGGAACTTCAAAGTTATATATCTCGAAAAGTAGAGCCGACCGACAAAAAAAAAGGACTTCATTTTTGGAATCTGCATCGAAAAATGGGCAGATTGAAATGAAAAACTGGTAAATCAAATGATACCAGACTAAAGTAAAAATATACCCCGCCCGCGTCATGTTTTATTAGTGATAACGCCATAACCGAGTCTGTAAAATTGGCCGCTGGAGCGGCGGAGGAAAAATGTCAATTTTTCAGTTATGACACTGTTGTCGCAAACGAGCGTTTTTGGGTCACAACTAGAATGCCTCGGTGGCGTAAGACCATAACCCGCGGTAGGAGGCAAATTCAACGAAGACTTTTTTATGAACGATGAAGTCATTTTTGATGAACGAGGCTAAGGCACAGCCCCATTCCTTCCCAGAACTTAGCTCTTCAATAATAATATAGGAAAAAAAGGCTAGCGCTGCGCTCACCTGCCCTCTTAATAATACATAGGATAAATGGGAGGCCACGGTGGAAGGAAATTCAACGCAGTCATTTTTTATGGCCAGTTAGGTTTAGTTTTTTGGCATGGGTCACATCTAGGTCAACACACCAAACTCCCTACAAAAATTATGAACATTGCTCAACTCCATCGACCACTTGTTGGGTGGACAAATATATCTACTTAAATCTTCAACGAAAACATTATCACCTCTCTCACTTTGTTCGCGAGTGATAATAATAGTAATAATACAAACTAAGTAAATATATATTTGCTCTTTTTTAAGTGTCCAAAATTATCAGCCAAACTTTAGTTTCAAAGAAAATAATTTATTACTAAGCAAAATATAAACATACCGTCCAATATATTATACTGAAACTCCCGTTTTCGATAATCACTGCGCATCTACGCACACACTATTTCACCAAATTTTGACTACCAGTAACTGTTATAGGTCCATTAATTCTTAAATATCAGCCACAAAGCATCCAGGTCCTTTGGATTTCTTGATACGACCTTTTGTCCCAATGTTTTCCGTAAGTTACAGCTGGCCAGTCCATAACCTCCTATACTTACCTCCGCCAAGGCTATGTTTTCGTCGTGTTTGTCTCTGTCTCTTTGTCTCTCTGTCTCTTTAATTGTCTCTCTGTCTGTCGCCAAGATAACTCAGAATGTTATGAACTGATTTGGATGAAATTTGCAGGGATTGTTAGGTATGTTAGGAGTAAGTGATGATTAACTTTTGGTGAAGATATGTCCATCCTTTTGTTTGTTTGTCGGCGTTATTTTTCTCAATGTCATAACTCACAAAGTTATGAATGGATTTTGATGAAATTAACTTGAGTGGTTAGGTATATAACAAAGAGTAAATGACCAAATTGTGGTAATTGATCCGCTGGTTTGTTCGTTTATCACTGTTTTGAATTTTATGTTTGTTAGCACAATAACTCAAAAAATAATGAATGGATCTTCATGAAATTCATAGAGGTTGTTAGTAATGTTAAAAGACATAAATGATTAAATTTTGATGCAGATCGGTTAGTTCGTTTGTATGTTTGACCCATGTTTGTCATAACTTTTGTTAGCAGTATAACTCAGAAAGTTATGAAGAGATCTTCAACAAAATTGTACAAGCTGTTATTACTATCAAAAGGCACAAATGATTACATTTTGGAGCTTATACAAAGAAAATTATGGTTTCAGAGCCACTTTGAATTTTTTGCTACCGTTGCCTCCCTTGGCTGAGGTATGCGCTCTGAGAGTGCTGTAGTTGCTATTTGTGATCGTTCATTACCAGCTTCATCTCAGGGGTCATGGGAGGGGTCATATATACATATATACAGCCATAGGGTTAGGTTAGTTTGGTTCGCCCATCCTATGTTATGGGGAGCCGCGCCCCCAGGTGGACTCTGTACGTTACCTTAGTTATCAACCAGGCCTTCAGGACATCTGTTTCGTGCCCACTTTGCTTCCTTTCAATTTCATACTCTTACTGATGTTACTTTCATTTTGTTCTTTTTCTTCTTTCCCGGCTTGCTAGTCCCAAGCGCGTTGATCCTTTGTGGGAACACCTTCGAGCATGAGTTTCACGTGTCTACTGGCAAACTATAAGTCCCTTATTTCTTCCTCTGTAATATCACCTTTGTTGTGAAACGGGGACTTAAACTTCTGCATATGACAATAATTACCAGCTTCACCTAATGGCAAGAAGCATTATCCTTGAAAACACTTTAACTCCGGTGTTTAAACTTAAAAGCGGTGACGTACTTCAATTGCGCTGCCAGTTACAAAATTAACCGTTTTGGTAATACACTAATTAATAACTTAAAGATTCACCAACTCGTCGCCTCAAATACTGTTTACCGTTTTTTCTAAATACTTTGAACTTAGATCTAATCGCTGAAAAACACTTTGCACCGCGCATTTCTTTGCGAATGCTAATGTAGCTCCAATGTTCATTGTGCTAATAAGCAGCTGCCTCAGAGAACTCCCTGCTGATAGCCCATTTCATTTAACCGTCTAGATACATTTCATCTTGGTATCTTGACAACATCTTTATTTCAAAATTTATCTTTTAGTACAAGGAGATGCACAAGTATTTCTTGACTGGAGTTTTACGAGGTCGACCAGGCTTTTTTTCTACTAGGTAGCCTTCCAGTTTTATTAAAGAGTGTCAAAATTTTGCTGCCAACACTATTCGAACGTTTAACCTTAGCAACAAATTAATAAATTTTGCGATTTTCCTTTCTTAATTTCACTATTCTCTATTTAACAACTACATTTGAACGTGGCGACAAATGCTACAGTGTCGGTAAGACTAAAAAATCGACATTTGCCTCAATTTTTGCCTTGTGTATGAGAAACTTAGATTATTTAGGCTGCCATTAATATTTTTCATACTGTTCTATAATTTTGGACACTTAAAAGAGGGAAAATATAGAATAACGTTTGTATTATTCTTTGGAATTAAAAAGTTGAGACATTGTTCAATACCTAGCTAAATGTCAACGAAGAGTGAAAATATCCTAGTAATTTCGCCATTACATTAATAGAAAGTGGATTTTTGTACTCCATTTCTTAATTATGGTCGTCAAAGTATGTGGGAGTGTGTCATGCCACCACGATACCATACGTTATCTGAGCTTTAGCTGTACCTTCGCGACATCTTGCTTTCTTGTACACATTACTCTTTTCCATTGTTGCCTTCCTCCTAATGTTCTTGTTCTGTTCTACCTCTTCTTTTATGACTTGCGCGCTGCATGCATGGGCTCCACGTTTCTATCGACAGACAAAACGTCCCTCGTTTGTCTTCTCATGAAGCACCTTTGCAGTGATTAGAGAAGCTTAAACTGATATAGATAATAATGAGATTGTGTTCTCGGCATACGGCGAATACGATGCCCTGCACAGTCCACCACACGGAGTTACCAACCTACAAAGCAGGCTGCTCGCTCCTTCAGCCCAGTTGCGTGCAGCTGCAGTGCAGGACCACGTAAGTTCAGGTAAGCTGACCGTGTATAGATTTGCTCGAGCAACGTTCGCAGTGAGGTGAAGCTCTCAATAATGCACACTGCAAATTTACATAGAGAATGTTTCTTATCCGACACAGCTCCAATCCTGCTACTCATGGCTCGCAGCCACGCACGTCCATTGATCAATGGGTACTGATATACATACTCTACTGTGCTTATGAATAGCCGGGATGGCATCATATCAATCCAAGTCCACCAGGCTACCTGGAAGGAATTGACAGGATTATACTTGTCTGCAGAGGAGCTAATGTCATTATATTATTACTTGTATTTTATTTGCATTTGATGAGCCTTCTCGTCCTCTATAAGGGAAGTCGTAATCCATGAGTATACGTGACGATCGTAGTCATGTGTCATGCACTATACCGTTGGTCAGATACAGCGCAGGTTATGAATTAGAGGGCCCATCGGTGCAGTACAGTTGACTTTACATGCTTAGTCCTGTTATTTACCACTTGAATAATCTAAAGCGTACAATGGATGCCGTCAGCGCAAATGCGCACTCTATAGTAAAGAACGTCTTCATCTGGTCCAGTTAGGTGTGAATGTTTGAAAACTCTTAGCCATATCCGCAGCTGACACAAGTTTTTCAGTGAAGGCGCCGCGTTGGCGCTTCATGGACCCAAATGCAAGCTGCTACAAGAGCATGCACTGAACTAAATCTAAAATCGGTTTAGTAACCTGATGTATTTAGCAGCAAAAAGTAGTTAGCTACGCATAAAATAGAATGAGAGTAAGGACTACAAGTATCACTAGTCACAAATGAGCTCACGGATGCGGGTCCATTGCCAGAGTTTTGACTTCATGACTTTCTGCTTAGCCTATGTGAGGGTGGTATGTGCGACAGAAGAGCCATGGACAGGGCATTTAAGATGCAAGGATTGGTAATGATGATAATAACTTTTAAGGCGTCTTTTTGTGGCCACATGCGTGATCAGCATCGCCGTGATCACTGAAAGACACAAGAACGACCAATGATCTTGTAAAAAAAACTAGAAATGCAATGTTTGTTAAAAAAAAGTTAATGTCTATCATAAGTATAGAGGAAAATGTGGGCAATGAATTTCCCAACAATTTTAATTTATTTTGAAGTCAATGAATAAGTGAACTAGCAGTATTTGACTAATGAAATTACAATGCTAGAAGTCAATATTACAAACAATCACAATAACAATATTCACTTCATCCTTAAATTTAAGAAAATACCACGAACTTGCAGTTCAAATTTTGAATTTTTGCTTCTTCTATGACTGGAATCATCTTTTGATCCCGCATGATCAGCCCTCGGGAGAAATCAAGGTCAGACCGAATTTCACCTTTTATCACAGTTAATGACAATCACGTCAAAAAAATAATCATAGAAACGGACGGATGAAGTGGAGTCATCCTCACGGTGACCACAAAAAGCGTCTTTGATAAGAACACAATCGATTCACAAATACGCCTCCAGGTACATAGTAAAAAACAATATTATTGCACTGCTAAGGTGCCCAGTCACATAAGAAGGAGGCCATATACAGGGAAAATACGTGATTATACTCAGCCCACACCTACAATCAATAACACTAAACAGATGGTTTTCTCACAAAAGTAAAATTAATAAAAAAAGAGCAAGATTAATTTGCAGCAATCTTGCAAAGATTTGACGATGATTCTTACTTTTCCCTCTGCGGAACAGTTGAAAAACCCCTTTTTACAAATGCCAGATTGGAGGGAGAACCGCTAGATAATAACCGGCCCTGCAAGGGCGCTAGCACATGCAATAATGGTATAGATATTATCAAGAACTCAATCATAATAATAATAAGCCCGTGAATAGTACTACTATATCTTGAGTGAAGCATCATAATTTTGATTTAGCAACTAGAAAAGGGAAAAATTAAGAAGGCAGAGAGAGAAAAGATAAAAGCTCATTGAGTTCACGCGTCACATGGCTACGTGTGACAGTGCGGGGTAAAAAGAATCAGCGGTTTACTAGTATCGCATTTTGTCTCTTCAAAGGTCTCTACAAGCCACACAGCGCATCGCGCATCCCACCTTGCAACCACACTATAGAGGCTACATTTGCAGAAATGCTGTCATGTTTTCCCAACACTCTGCCATTCTGGCGATTGAATACGGCCCTTACTGTGAATAGCTTTTCATCAGAAAAAAAATAATCGTCTCTGTTCCTCGGAAGCAGACCTTCACGAAGGTCAGATGCTCAATTTTGTCCGTTTCTGTTTCTGGAGGCCTGGAGTTATTGTAAGGGCTCCTACAGTACAGCCAGGCCTGGGTCTGAACGGCACGAAGTTGATCCGATGAGTGCAGTCCTTGGACAAGTCAGAAGCAGCCTGATACTTTGATACTTTTGGTTCTTACTTGGTATACGTCGGGCTTATATAGGTAGAAAACTTAAATGTTCGTAATTTGTAACGCTTACATAGTTGAAATTTTACTAATATTAGACTTAGCCATTCCCTCTTGATGAAACTCAACAGCTTAAATTTAGCAACAATTGCGTTTAGATAATAGTAGCAACCTGTTCAAAACGAAAAAGTACTTAACTACTGTAGATCAATCTAGGAGCGTATACCTCTGCCTGGCAGGGTAACGTTAACGAAAAATTCATATTGCTTCTGAAACTACTATTTCATTATTTCCTTTTGATCAGCATCAAAATCTAGTCTTTGGTGCTTATGACAGAAATAACAGCTTCTGTATTTTTCTTGAAGATCCGTTCATGACTTTTCGAGTTATGTTGTAACGTTCATTATTCAAACACGCGAACAGATAAAACGACTATCACCAAAATTTGATCATTTATGTTTTCTAACATCAATAATAATTCCTAGAATTTCATAGAGTCCGTTCATAACTTTTTGATTTATTTTGCTAACAAACAAACTCAAACACAGAGACAAACACACAAACGAAGAAACAGATTATTAAAAATTGGCAATTTTTTCTTTGCGATATGCCTAACAATTCATGCAAATTTCCTAAGAATCTGTCCATAACTTTTTGAGTTATTGTACTAAGGGAAAAAAGGCAGTTTAGGTCATCACGAGAATTTCACAAATTTAAGGACTTATTTAGGTTAAATGAGGCTTGACCACCTCATGGAATGGAGCAGAACGTGGCAGATGAGCTTTAGTGTCGACAAATGCTCAGTAATGCACATAGGGCTGATGAACCCTTCGCCCCTCACTGCAAATGAATGGGACGGTATTGGCTGCTATCGCCCAACAACGTGACTTGGGAATCACTATTACAAACAAGCTACAACACAGTCAGCAAGTTGACAAGAGTGTGAAAATGGCAAGCAAAGTACTGGGATTCATCACCAGAAATTTTGAATACAAGTCCAAAGACATCATCATTCCCTTGTACAAAGCGTTAGTGCG
>LQNS02278094.1:32105469-32115798 GCA_001587735.2 Parhyale hawaiensis
AACCAGCCTTCTGGCCTTCAGCATGATCTGCGATCGAAAGCAGTGAAAAAGAAGGGACACGTAGTATGTCCTAAAAAAGCGGAGCATTTACATAGGAACAACAAACAGAGAAAGAAAGGAAAAAGCAGCAAGAAAGTCTATCAGCAGATAATAAAAGAAATAAAAAATGAAGCGGGCACGGAGGACAGGGTCTGCTTGGGCTCAGATAACCAACGGGTTCTAGTGAGAGCGAGAGCTTAGAATTATCGAAAAGCTCACCAGGGAGACAAATCTAAAATTGGCGTCTGCGAGAACTGAACCAGTACTGAGTTAGTTCATCCATGTTTTTGGAAGTGTATGGTAATTAGGGGGGACCCACACGGTCATCGTTCCGCCGACGCACAAAAAAGGACAGGCATCATAGACCACTAGGCAAAATAAACGCAAACGACAATTTTGCTACAGTGTTTTAAGAGACCTAGCATAAGTTTTGGCCTCCCTAGAATCTGTTTTACGGTTCAAGCTACTGGAGTTGCCAGGAATTCTGTCAGGGAGTGCAAGCGTCTGGCTTAGCAAGGTACTGGACACCGGCGCCGTGTTGCAAACTTGCAAGCACCACCAAGAGTGACGCGTGTTGCACGATTGTTACACGCCACACAAAAATCGGGTCGCAATCACAACTCAGGAACACCACCGGTCATCAAGGAGCCACTCCCAGCGACAGGGTTCATTTTTGGGTTACAGACAAAGTTTTTGTAGTTGCAGTGGCGTAACTGGGCTGTAACTGCAACCTGCAAGTTGCAGTAGCCCTACTGGATTATGGTTGCAACACGCATGTTGTAGTATAGCCGAAATGGACAGCTATTGCAACCTGCAAGTAGCAGTAACCAAACTAGGCTGTGATTACAACACTCACGTACGTCATAACCTAGTCAGCAGACTGACTAGGTTATCACCGCAAAGGGCTACTGGCTAAAATATTTAAATTTAGATAGGGCTACAGCTGAATGCATGCGAAGTGAAACTGAAGACATGTTACTGAGTTGCTAGGTACCTGAACTCTAGAAATGCTGAAAGCGCCTCCTTCAGGGATTACACCCTCATTTATTGCGAGCGTAAAGGGTTGACAAATTCATAGATATATAAATAGAATTTCAATAATTAAACCCATCTTACGAGGGGAACAGACAGTTAGGGCGCGCACGATTGGGCTCAGAAATTAAGTCTCTTCGGCTTGACCTGTTCGAAATTTCAGACAGGAGCTTTGACTTCGTAACTTTAGATCTGCACTTCCAGCGTTACAAGCAAGCCCATTAGACTGCATCAGTTGAAAATTCTACTTAAGGAGCAAGATTGAGTTCTGGAAGTCCCAAAGGTAACCGAGTTAGGGTTAGAGCCTGAAAATTAACGGGTCGAAGCCAGTTTGGATCAAGTCATGCCGCAAAAGCTTTATTTCGGCACCCAATCGAACGCGTCCTTATGTTTGAGTGAAGTGGCAAGTACGTCTGCCGTAGTACATTAATTAATCGTCCCGTCAATTGCACGGTAAAATGAGAAAAGCATTAGTGCTTGATCTTATATCAATGACACGATATTGCTGGTGCATAGTTTATTTTCTGAGAAACAAGTGAAACATTCGACGAGTCTAAGCAATAATACAACTAGAACGCCTCGTGGCGTAAAACCATCGTCCGCTGTGGGGGCAAATTTCATAGCCGTCATTTTTGATGGTCAGCTAATCCTACTTTTTTTTGTATGGGTCGCATCGAGAACAACCCACCAGACTCCCTGCAAATAATTACGGATATAGCTTATCAACTCCGTACTGTTTTTCGATGGACTGCAAATTTTATCGCCGTCATTATTTATGGCCAGCTAATCCTAGTATTTTGGCATGGGTCGCATCGAGGGCACCCCCCTCCCTAGATTCCCTACAAAAGTTATGAACGTTGCTCAACTCCCTCTACCACTTTTTGGGTGGACAGACAAACAAATGTATATACAAATTTACTTCAATCTTCAACGAAAACATTATCACCTCTCTCACTTCGTTCGTGGATGATAAATATGAAGAACAAAATCTAAGGACGTAGAAAATCTGTTTAATATTTAGATTTATATTCGGCTGGTTATATCTTAGAGGGAAGTATTAAAAGCGTCAATAAAGTGTACCTAGAGGCTTAGTTTAAGAAATCCAGTTAACTTAAGGTTTTACCTTCAGAATTTGTACCATTTACTTTAAAACTCATCTTATTGCCACGAGACGCCTATCTCATCTTACTAAAGTCTGTATTGATACACAACACATATCTGGGTTCAAAAACCCATGAATTTACCATTCCTATACTCTACGCAAAATATACTCTCAAAACGTTTTAAATGGATAGAGCTGTGTATCCAATACGAAGTCCCTACTTTGAGTATCTACTCATCATTCTAGTAGCAACAAAATACAAGCACCTGTGGCACTCCATATGTCCAGCAGACCTAACAAGCTCCTGCAAGTCACTGTGCGTTAGTAAAGGTAAAGCCGGTTTGACTGCACTGCCAATGTAGGACACACGGGCATTGGTTCGTGTTTCAGATAAATCCCTTCCAGGGCCCAGAGCAGAGTACGGCTGCAGCCGATTACAGATTGTCTGAAGTCCGTATTGTAATTGCCTCTTCCGATCGTTAGGCTGATGCTGCCTTGATTCGCCTAGCTCCGCCCTAGCAGACTATGAGTAGCAGAACTGCTGACGCTGCGTTACCGATCACCAAGACTTTCCTCCCTGGTTTGGAACAGAACGTTCGGCTCAGTGACAGCGAACGAGGCAACATCTTTAACTCCTCAGCCGCTGGGTAAATAAACTGGTCTGTATGCATGTATGCCAGCCAACGAATATAGAGACCATTCACCACACCTACATAGTTACCCATCAGTAGGTACCGCAGTTCATGTAACGTCCTAAGCCAATCTACCGATCTGCTGCTCACGTTTACCAAATTACAAAGAAGCCGATACACCCATAGAGCAGCCCACACAGTTGCTAGCAGCACACATTCATCAAGTACGCAAGTCCACACACCTGTAAATTTGTGCTATGTATTTCACAGACTAAAGGTTCATTAGTAGACATGCAAGCAAGTGAAGACGCCTTCTAAGAAGCCCACAGTTTTGCGGGAAGTCCACATACCTAACGGCCCAGTCCACACGCCTGCAAGCCAGGCCAGTGTAGCAGCCTGTCCGCCGGCCGCTGCGGTCCTCAGGTGTTCATGCAAAATTAAGTGTTTTGACCGACGTACTCCGGAGCAGGAAGGAACTCTGGCGAATACATTCTGCTCTTAACTATATTTCTCCCTATTTTGCCAATAAATTTTATCACTTTAATACAAAGAGTTCTAAAAAACTGTAGTCGATGATACAACTTTCTCTTCTTTCTCTTGAAGAAAATAAAATGAACCCAAATTAGTGCTGACGATGATAGAAGACAAGAGGAGAATTGAAAACAATCGAGAAATAGCCGCTACCTGAGGTTATAGGATCAGCAAATAAAGAAAGTCCGTTAATATTGCCACTTAAATAACTACTAACTTATATTTGTTTCTTAAGAACAGTCTCTACAAAACATCTTTTACAAAATCGTTTTACGCTGCGTAGCGGCTGGCTAGGGTATTCTTGCTCACATTTATACTGCACAGCATTTCCCTCACATATTTTTTTAAAACTGGTCGCATCACTCTCTCATATTTTTTTTAGACTGCGTAGCGTCTGTTTCACATATTGTTACGCTTGTTCTTGATTACATTTTTTTTTATACTGTGCAGCGTCTCTCATACATGCAGTGTTCGTTGATCAACGGATTGAAAACCTCATCAGCAAGCGGGTCATCGAGGTCTCCGTAAGGATCTTTTTCTGAAAGTTTAACCAAAACAGACCAACCTGACAAAAACAGACTGCACTTCTATCATTTCAGCGCTGTGAATTAACAACCACTATACGTAGATCAATATTTAGATTAGATTGGATTAGATTAGATTAGATTAATTTAGATAGGCGGCAGGCCCATTCCCGGAGCTCAGCCGGGACTTACGTCCCGGCCCTCTAGGAGCTATTGCCATTATGGCACTTGCATGCACGCAAGTGCCATTTATAGTAACTGATCTGCGGAGCTTAAGAGTTAGTGACTCGTGGAGGAAATCTTCTTAGCTTTGGAGTATGTCTTTCTCTAGGTTTGTCACGACGATTTTTCAACGCGTTGACTGTCTCCGCACCGACAACGTCGGAGGGGGGAGTCTCTTCCTCATGTTCACTATGAAATATTGATAGAACTGCTGGCTTGAGGTTGTTCTTCGGGCTTTATCCTTGAGTTCTTGGCCTTTGTTTCGCAGGCTATCATTAACATCTCTTTCAAAAATTCTTGCTGTAGGTACGTTGCTAAAGCCAATCAAATACTGGAATGTTTCTATTAATTGTGCCCTGAGTCGTCTTTGCTCGAGAAAGATCAGCCCCAGTTCTTGTAGGCGACATTCGTATGGCTTGTTTCGCAGCTGAGGTATCAATTTCGTTGATCTGTGTTGGATTTAATTACTATAGAACATATTAAAATAGGGCGCAAGTGAGGCCGATAATCTTGACTGTGCAACGCTTAATAAAGGTTCGTCAAAAATTTATTGACACGAGCATCTTTCGCCCGTGAATTTGTGGCACCCTGTACTATCATTTCATTTGCTGCAATTTTGACTCATTCACTCTCCATAAATTAGGGTCTAGTGTCTAACTTAAAACGTAATCTAGCGACGCAGCATTACGTTTTCAGTTATCTCAAGCGTAATCGGCTTGCAAATAACGCCTGAAACTCATTCCGAAGTAAGAAAGCTAACGCTCATGATGCAAGTTCTGAACAAGCACGAAGGTTAAATGAACGCACCCGGCGACTATCTCGGACCGTATTACAATTCAAACTGGCATATCTACAGAACACGATTTCGAAAGCAGTAAAATGGGTCGCAAAGAAGGTGATCCCGAAGACCTCACTAACTCTCACTCTACAATAGCAAGTACGAGGTAGGCAAGCAGCAAAATCCTACGGTCACATAAGCAGCAGAGTTAAACTCTGAATAATGGCGAAAAATCTACCTGGTTTGAAGATAAAATTCAAAGTTCATTTTTCTGTCCCTAGTGAGTGTGGGCTACCAGCGGTCTTTTTTTTTTTTAGATTAGAACCGAATTTAACTATAGATGTTAATCAACAGAAACGCTTAAGGCAGCTGACAAGATGAAATTGCCACTGCGACGGACACTTTACCATTTCTTTTTGACGCAAGGCCGAGCAGCATATCTAGTCGCAGTTAATAACCCAAGTCTTAGTATTGAGCACCAAATACATAAGTGATGCTATTTACTTCTGAATTACCAGTATCTGAACATGTGTTCGTTTAAAGTAAACGAGATTTCTTATGTATTAATTTACTGGGAGCAGAAGCTTTTACGTGCACTCTACTCTGCAAAAGTTTTACCTATGTAATTGTAATTAGGTTTATGCTTTTTTTTCGAGAAAGAGGTGAATATGAACCTCATCAGCGATTGCTTTTATGGTAACGCACGCCAACAACGAGCATAGTGGTCATCGGTAAGACCTTCTTCACTTTCAAAACCACTGGGAATGATGTACAGAGAGAGTATATATGTGTCGTATATGCAGCCACGAGCTGGCGAAGGGAGTACAAATAGCATATAGGAACAAGTAGACAGAAAACATTTGCGCTTCCGATGTAAGATACTGTGTTCGTTTCAGTAAAGCGGCGAGTCGCCTGATCAACTATTCATTTACAAAGTGGGACGACTTTGAAAACGAGAACATTTTTATAATCGAGTCAATGGTCTGCTGAGAATTGCGTGCCGGTTACAACAATTATAGAAGCCATTTATATTGTGTTTTTTACTTCTAAAATTTCTGAGTTATGTTGTATTATGTTAAGAGAAAGAAATGTTGCTTTCCTTTCAGCGCGTTATATCTGTAGTAAAGCTTTTAGCTTGTCTTATCCCCTGAAATAGTTTTTTATTATTATACCAACACAATGCCTCTCCAGTCATAGAATATTCTTCAGTTACCCCCAGAGGTAAAAGTCGAAGTCAACTTGACCGCACATCACAGCTGGGAGATCCGCAGACACTGCATGGTTCCTGTAGCAGATAACTGCCTGTTGGCCCCAGAGGAGTTCACCGCTGCAGTCTACCACACATTGTCAGAGCTATGGTATGACAGAGGAGTGCACGGCTGCAGTCTACAACACATTATAGAGGTAGTAATACAAACTTTACTAGCGCATAAGGGACACAATGTCTATATCGCGCCGAACTCTTTCTGTGGTTTAATACAGGCTCATGCACCACTAGGAGAGAGATTTTTCGTTTTAAATTATCAATGAATTTTGTCTGGGCTTTCCTGCCGGGAGGTCTCAGAGTGGTCATTGCGCTACTGACAATAAAAAGGCGCAAGTTGTGCATCTCCAACCCCCGGGCACGGCTAAACTCCTTTGCTCAGCTACGCTGCACAGGGAAGGATACGAAATACAAGAAAGTAGAACCCTAGCGGGAATAGGTCGGCCTCCTCGATCAGCGGCCCACCTCCCAATATCGAAGGTGGAAGTATTGAGAGCTTACCTAACTTTACAAAACAAACCTCATTAGCAGGAACTGCGGCAAACTGCAACATCTGCGGAAAAGGCATTTGGGGCCCCTTGGATGCATGATACAACGCATTGTCAGAGCTATGATATGACAGAGGGTAGGTTCATATATGACAACTGCGATCCTTCCCCTCCCTCGCTATTTCCATGCTGGTCACGTCAGAGCTTTCGAAGTAGACTTTAAAAATCATAAACGCAAGATTTCATTCCCATGGCGATGAAGCGAACCCCAGACCCAAAGACGAACTGCTGGGCATAGGAACAGCAAGTCCTTAAAGTCTCTCGCTAGCTGTAAAAATGCCACTAGAAGAAAAGAAGCCAAGGAAAACAAATGATTCTAAGGAATACCTACAAACGACATTGGTGTCCTAGGAATCGCGTGGGTCACGATTCCCCCTAACATATATATTGCAGTGATGGACAAACTTGAGTAACTTAATATAATGGCCAATCCTATGGCACTTGAGCAAGCCTCAATGGTCTCATGTGCATCATGTACGACAAGTTAATGAAGAGCACTTCTGTGGTTTATCTGTTAAGAGGCCGTTTCTTCGTCATTCAATGCACATCGGTCAGGTACTGCATAGGAGTTCTAGAGCTCGCCTACGCAACAAGCGTCCAGTTTATACATTTCCTGAGCAGAGCCCGCAGGACAAGCATGAAGTCCGACTCTTTAGAGTCCATGACGCCATTTCTCTGCAATCGATCGCAGTGACCCAAACTCGGAGCTTCAAGAAAAATTTCTTCCTATGCTCGCTCGTCCCCAAGACGGTGCAGTTAATGCTGGCCCTGGAGTGTGTGTATAAATCAGTGTTTGAGTAAAATACGATTGAATTGACCTGCACAAGTTGTGTTATATGGCAAGCACAAACGGAGTGCAACTCGTCAAATAGAGGGCGGCGGAGACCAACACAAGTTTGCAGCACAACAATGGCGGGGTCAGTGTAGAGGCGCCAGTACAACCATTCGCCAGGACTTATGAAGCGGCAGGAAGCCTCTGAAAGCGTGTTTGCTCGCTGAATATTAGCTCATTTTAACGTTGTGTAATCAAACTGCGAGAATCGAGCGCTCTATATTGACACAGCAGCTGCTGAGACTTGCTCCGGTCCAGTCAGGAGCTCTGGTGCCTCCTGCGCTGGCCGGCCTCCTTCACAATGGTTACGTACTTACACCTTCATTATGGGCCATTGAGCCGAATAGTTAAGTAATGTGCTCTTTTGCAGGCCCGCATAATGTGCCGGAGCCCCGGACCTAGTGTGGAGTTATATGGCCCACTGGAATAATTTAACGCTCACTTGAATTACTGCCCTGTGGCGTACGAGAGAACCGAGCCAATCGATCATAATCTGTAGACGCGATTACAGCATGGCTGGGGCGTGTGCAGGTAGCTGTGTGTGCATGTGTGTGTGTATGCGTGAGTGGAGGACTAGCAGGACACGAAGCTACATACATACTTACATACAACGGGCAGGTGACAGAGCCTCACAAGACGGTAAAATGCAATGGCTGACATGCGACTGTGCGACGTACCTGCGACTGCAGGAGGACAGGTGACAGAAGCTGACTAGACAGTAAAATTCAGACATGCGACTGTGCGGTGTTCCTGCGACTGCAAGACTTGGGTATAACAGAAACCATATTCACTCTTCAAGTTATGCGCAAAAAAGTTGTTTATCAAGCGATGTAGTCGAAGCTAATAATACACTAGAAATGTTCTAGTTTTGTATACAGTATACATTAGAGCCAGCTGACACTATTGGCTATGCTAATTAATAAGTGCATGGGAGTGTAGTTTGTGGCTAATAAATAGCTTGTTTATTTACGAAGTGCAGAAGTAGCCTATGTAGGAAATATATTAGCTTTTGTTCTAATTCTATCTTATTGTCCAGCTGACAGTTACAGAGATACATTTTTAATAGAATATGACAGAACTTACAATTTAGAACCTATGTCGGATTGTGATTGCAGTTTAACTGTAAATAATAACAATGATACACTTTATTAGGTATACGTAGGGACATAGTTCAAAAGCTCAGAGCAGAGTTTAATACTAGCGTTCATTACATACAAAGATCAGGTAGTACTATCATTACTAGTATAGCACGGCATAAAATTACGCGCGTTGCATCTATACGATACATAACAATATTTTCTTCCGCACTCTCTCAAAGAGAGACCCCCCCCCTCAACAGCGACACTCTGTAACTTCCTCTTTCGCGTCCTGAGGCACAGAAGTAATATTATTACCTCCGCCAAGGATGTTATGTTTTTGTCGAGTTTGTCTGTCTGTCTTTTTGCCTGGAGTACTGGTGACATCTCCAGCCTCTGGATCCCCGCTTTCATTGTTGAATGATATCGTAGTAGTTGAATTTTCACGTTGAGCAGACGCCTTTTTATAATGAATTTGCATCGCAGCCAAACTTCGACGCTGGAGGTTCAGCAATCAGTTGGTATCCACCAAGGAGCTTCGAATGGGAGGAGCAAGCCCAAACACTCTTTGGGCGAGTAAACACATGGCATTGTCACGTGATCGAAGATGGCGTTTGGAGTCCTTAAAGTGGCTGAAGTGGCAGTGGTCAGCACATATAATTAAGGAAAACACAGACAGGCAGTTATTCAATATTTTTGCAAAGACAATCGTGTCTGAAGATTTATATCCCAGTGCTCACCCTGTTACTTTCATCATCAGATAGTATACAGGATACAAGTTTCCTTTACATACTTCCATCTGCTCAGAATTTCGTCGATGGTTAATGGCTATAAAAATTTAAGCTCAGCACTCCTTCCTATATAGGCTGCGTCAGGCAATGCCGCTCGCCGATTGGATAAGCCACTCAGCCAGTGCAAGGGGAAAGTTTACTCGAAACGCTCCCGTAGGGTAAATATGTAGAGAGGGTGCGTTCCTCCCTATTAGAACCTCCTTGGTATCCACGATACAGTGAGCCCTGGGCATTTCCAGCGAATTATTTTTACTGAAGTATATTTTCTAAGTGCAGCTTAACGCTTGATCAATTCCAAGCTGATATTCACTCCTTATCTTGTAGGGGGGATATTTTGCTATCGCAAATCTCATGCTTGTACAGCTTGCGTTTCACTAATGGAAGATCAGGCCTGAAGGGATGAGACCTATAGTACAGCAAAACCTATAGTGGGAACCAGTAGTTACAATAAAAAGCTCAATCAAAAATTTTTTGCCGTCATTTTTGACGGCTGGGCCCTTTAGTATCAAATAGTAACGAGCTACATTTCAAAGAATAGCAGGCTCTCAGAAAATACAGAATTTATTTTTTCGAGGATATATTCCAGAAATTATAATTGCTATCGTAATTCAGGGTTGAAATCTCATGGCATCTCATCTTGTTTTTTTATTAGATGAATTTTCTCCTGTCTAAATCTTCAAAAGCGTGACGGAGAGAAAGGCCAACGAAGAAAGCAAGTAAACAAGCTGGCAAGCAAGCAAGCAGCCAACCAACCGACAACTATTATTATATAGCGGTTAGAATCTAAGCGACAATCTAATACTAAGAATAACCTTCGTGTGTTTATAAATAAATATATATATATATATATATTTATATGTTTGGTGTCACGCTCTTAACGAAATAGATATGCGGAAATTAGCCCAGGTTGGAGGCTCTGGTGCTCCTCTCAAGCTCCATTGAAAGTGATAGGCAGAAA
>LQNS02278094.1:32122847-32137782 GCA_001587735.2 Parhyale hawaiensis
ATTGCTTAGATTGCTACATCTTAGAAAATGAGAGCATTAACTAATCGGAGAATGCCCACCGGTCACGTTAGCTTATACGACTTAATTAGGCTGGATAGAGAGACATTGTTGAGTGGGAATGAGCAACGGACGTTTACTCAGACGGGGTGGGCTACGTTATAAGAGCTGCATTAGGTTAAACTGAGGTAAATTGCAATAGTGTAGCGTGGGTTGGTTCATTTTGGAAAGTATAGTCTTTATTCATTCACTCTGAAGTCGGCCATCACTACAATTCATGACAGATGATTCTCTGCACAGTTGCCCATCTAGCAGTTTTTTAGTTCCAAGGATGTCGCAGTTTTTTCGCTGATTCCAAAGTCTCTGCTTAAGGAGTTCTGCTGTATCGTACGGCGCAGGTGAGAGTATTACCTATGAGTATAGCTATGAGTATAACTATAGGCTTGGCGCAATTGCACAAGAAAACTTGCCTGCGTTGTGCGTACGTGCAAATTGCCACTAGGGATTTACTGTGCCGAGAAAGAGAGGTCATTCATAGACTTCACAGATTCGTGGAGCACAACTTCTTATCAATGAAATACAGGCCGCCTTCTAATCCATAAATAAATGATAAAAAAGAGTCCGTTAAAATTAGCCAGACACCGACATGCGTCTATTTACAGACATAACAGGAGATATCAGCTGACAAAGCAAATTATCATATGATATATCACGTTGGAAGCCACAAAGAGGAAATAGAGGCTGGTTTGTTCTCTCTATGATGTACTATCGAAACATCCTGCTGGCCGACGAAGCACAAGTAGAGACACAAAATTATGAACAATATTGAGTGCTTACCCGACTCTCATACGGAAGTCCTCAAGTGATTCAGTCTTGAGTAACTACTTATTACTATAGTTTAATTTAGTTGGTTGTTATTATTAGAACACTTTGTTTTACCTCCGTAGCCGCAACTCAGGCGTTCCAACAGAGATGACTGTGCAATATTCAAATATCACATAATTTGTCGCGTGGCCACGTGCGCTACTACGGGCAGGGAAACGAGGCACAAAGTAAAATAAGAGACACTCAAGTGGTCGGTTCCTTATGTGGCCTTCCACTCGAGAGAGACTAGAGATGTCCCACGTACTAGGAGGCTATCTCTGTCGATAGCCCACCTCATGGAACAGAAAAGAAAAAAACTGGAGACCCTACCCAACTTTAGAAAACTAACCTCGTCAACAAGAACTGCGGCCAGATGCAACACCTGCGGAAAAGGCACTAGGAACCCTTGGGTTCATGGGGCCCAAATATATTGTGAAAGGTATAGGGCCCGCCAGAATATACTCCCGAGGGCTTGCAGTTGGTTCTGAAAGTGTTATACGCGACTTGCTTTAAAGGCAGCACTTCCGGGTGAGACTTGAAGAGAGGCCCGATACTTTAATCGAACATAGGAATGCATACGAGAGAGAAAAAGCGGCAAGCTTGACATTTGATGAAGCAATAATTGATGCAAATGACTAATTTCATTCATTACTGAATATAATGGGATTGTTGAAGTCAAAATATTGTATGGAATTAAGCTTTTTTTTATGATATCAACTTTTTTTTGTTGGTTGGTGGCGTCGAGGTTGGGTCGATTTCTTGAGAAACAGGTTGTCCTTCCCCCAACACTGTATGGTTTTCGTAAGGGCTTCGGAACTTGTGATGCTCTGCTTCATATTTCTCATGTGTTGCAGCTGGCTCTTGCTGGGGATCATGAGGCAAGGTTGGTACAGCTTGATTTATTGCTGTATTTGATCGCGTGAATCAACTTGGGCTGTTCCATAAGCTAAGATTGGTGGGTATTGGTGGTCCAATTTTCTCGGTAATTAGTCATTTTTTATCTGACAGACGTCAATGTGTATTTGTTTATGGGAAGAGGAATGAGTTTTTGGATGTGGTTTCTGGTGACCGATAGGGTAGCGTTCTGGGCCCATTGTTGTTCATCGTACATACAGCGGACCTGTTTTTCATCTTCTTACTAATTTACTTGTTGGTTAAGCTGATGATGTTACTTTGCTGGCTGTTTGCGATAAGCCTAGTGATAGGTTGGAGGCTTCAAAATCCATTCAGCATTATTTGGAAGTGACTGATTCCTGTGTTCTAGGTGGGGATGAGGCTAAATGCGGGCAAGACTAACACCATGCTCGTGTCTAGATCACGTACAGTGAGACCTCCTCTCCCTGCACTCATACTGGATGGTGTTCACTTCCTGCGGTAGATGTCTTAGTAATTAATCTTGGGTGTCAATTTTGATCCAAAGTTAACGTTTGAGCCCCACATTCGTTCGGTTGCCTCACGTGCATCGCAGAAAACTGGTCTTATGGGGCGTGCTTGGAGGGTATTTGGATCGGCAGATTTGACACGTCGCTGCTTTACTATGTCCTCCCTCTTCTGGAGTACTGCTCCGTAGTCTGTGGTTCTGCTGCCGATTGTCATCTGTGTTTACTTGATAAATCGGTTCAGTGATGTGCGTTCATGCTGGATGGTGTTGTGCCTTGTGATCTGGCGCATCGTCGCAGAGTTGGTGGGGTCTGCTTTCTGTATGAAATATTTAATTTCCCTAGTCATCCACTATCTGATTTTCTTCGGGAATCTTTTGTTCAGGTGAGTTATATTCGGCGTATTGGTGCTCTTCGTGAGTTTGCCTTGGAACCGTTACGATGCCAAAGGGGCCAGGATTCTCGTTCGTTTTTTCCATCGTGTGTGGATGTTTGGAATGACATTGATGGCTCTGTCTTTGCTGGTGCGGGTATTGACAGCTTTACATGATCTTTACACAGAGCTATTCTGTGATCTCGGATCTTCTCTTTCTTTTTTTCTTCGCTCGCTAGGATGGTTGCGTGGGGGTTTGACAACCTCATGGAGTTTCTCCGTTCCCACGTCGCTAGTCTGGTGTGATTTAATAATAATAAGAACAGGAACTTCATTGGTAGCATATCAAATATATTTTACGATTCATTCTAGAAATAATTCAAACTCTTTTGCTAAATTCTACAAAATAATTGCACAAATTTTAAATTAAATAACTTTATTTAACACTTAGTAATGGATGGAATTCATATTTCAGTTTTCTTTGTGTAATTTCAAAAGAATATCCATATCAGGGTTGGCAAAAAAAACCATGTTTTTTTGTTTAAACCAAAAGCCAAGTTTTTTTTTTGTTAAAACAAAAGAAAAAAAACATGTTTTTTGTTAATTTTTTTTAATTTTGTTGCATTTAAAGGGTTTTCTGCTTTGTAAACACGTAGTTAGCTAATCATCAACAATCTTAGTCACTTTATATGAACTTCCTATTGTAGAAGAATGACTTAAGGAGAAGGGGCTAAGAAAAAGCAAATAGCAGAGTACCTGTTTTGCTATGGCTACATATAATATCCAAACTGCAGAGAAGCTATGATTTATAATTATAGCAACGTAAAATCCTTTGAAAAACTTAAAAACACTCCAAATTACAAATACAACTTGACAGAATTAGCTAGCTATTAGCTAATTGAAAACAGAGTAATGAACTGAAGAAAGTGAAATAGCTGTAAAATCCTTTTAAAAAAAACTTAGAAACACTTCAGAATACAAAGAAAACTCGATAGAAATGGCTAGCTGCTAACTAATTAAAAGTAGAGTATTGAACTAAAAAAAATGAAATGGCTATAAGCCTACATCCTTCTCTTGAGCTCACTAGCTATTTAATAACAACTTTAACTACTACGGTACTTCAGTCTAATTTTCAGTAGCTACTAGCATACCAAAATATAATTAGAAATGCATCTCTGCAATGAAATAACACAAAATTCATTACATTACTGGTTTTTAATAAACATAAACAATAGTTGACCCTAACTGTCCTAACAGTCAAACAGATTCCTAAATAGAAACACAGTAACTCATCCTTTCAGTTGTGTAAATAAATTTAATACTCTCTAGAAGTAAAACTGTTTATTTTGCAATATTTATGAATAAAAACCAAACAAATCGAATAAAAACCAAATAAACTAATAAAACCAGGTTTTTGATTGGTAAAAACTATGTTTTTTTATTTGGTTTAAACCATTTGATTTAAACCAGCCAACCCTGATCTGTATATTCGTAATCTTAAGTTTACATTTGTAACAGTACCAGTTCCTAACTTATTTTACATTTTTCTCGAACAGTACAACTGTTAATTGAGGATACGGATTTTGAACTATTAAGCTGATCCAGGTTTCGATATTGAAAACAGCCGTTTTGGTGTTTAAATTTGACCCAAATTATGGCTACATATTTAAATCTGGATTTTCAGTAGATGCGCAGTTAGAGCAGCGGCTTCGCTAAAATAAAAAAAAAACTAAAACTGGGATTTTATTTTTGAAAAAATGAGTGAAAGAACAACTAAAGCTCAGCGCAAGCAGTAAGCTGATTTATGGCACGTTCGAGTTGCCTTCGAAATTAGGACTTTGAGGCTTGACTTATTTCCAATTTTGCCCTTTCTATTGTATTGTAAGCGTTAAAAGTAAATCAACCACGTTGAGCCAGCTTTGGAATTCTCAAGGGGAACATTAAGGGCCAACACCTGCAATTCAATTCAAAAAGTCGAAGCTGAAAATTTCAACATGTCAAGCTTCGAACTCTTAATCTGGTCGGTCAGTTGAAGGAACCGTCATTCATTAAAGCGACAAGAATTTTGGATAAGTCGGGTTACGTATTATTGTATATCAGTAATATCTAGTTCAGTTCACTCACGAACCGCAGGCACCGGTGATGACATCATCAGAGGGTAGATGAGTACTACAGTTAATTGAGCCAGATTCCCTATACCATCGATCAAAATACTTACCACTTCCCAACACACATCTTGTAATTTTTTTTTTCAGTAGGAAAAGGTGGGCACAGTGAAAAAATAAAATTCTTTTCATCAGGTAGCAGCATTTTTCTGTGAAGTAGCGTTGTTTTTATTTGCTGAAAAGAATGGGAAAAGTGGCACACGATCGCTAGGCTGCCGACATAGCGTGAGACATGCAGAGGACGCTGTGACTGTCGCCAGCGAGAGGTCGGTGTCACAACATCGTTTATTGATGAGACATTAGCTGCATTATGCCTGGCAAGAGTTGAAGCCATATCGTGATCTGTCATCCATAATAAAGTTGCTAAATGTCACCGACAAGGCGAGTATTTTGCTTATGAGCAGGGCGTCTCGTTAGTATTTTATGCATCTTGCATCAGTTATGCAGAGGTCTTTCACAGCGATCGTGTCGTATTAGTTTAGTCTGACATGTTACTCCCGGGAGTATCCTGGAGCAAGAAACATGCATCGCGAGGTCTCTCGTTCTGCTGAAAGCATCATTAGCACGCGACACATGTTATCATACGAAAAACTGCCGCAGGGAATCGCTGTTTCTTTTACATAGCAATAAGCATTAGCATACGACTAGACGAAGAATTTTGCAGCTGGTGAACTTAACATGAGATGAAAACACGGTAGAGAAAATGTGATATTTTCTTCGAGTACTTCGAGTTGCAGAGCAGATTTTTTTTTTTACATAGCAATGAGCGGTGACGTACGAGTAATATTACTTCACACGAAGGATGTTGAGATGAGATAAAAACAACGACGCATTATTTGAGAACCTTTCGCATTAATACAAAAATAATTTCCTCATTCAACAGGAATTGCAGGAATTTATGGTATAACTTACCTCAATATATTGATGATTCTTCGGACGAGGTCCAGGTGGCATTATCCACGCTGTCCATCTTGTACAGAGGTGATGCTGCAGTCCGTGACCAACCGGATGGCTAAGCAGTTATGCCCACATTGCACGTAGCCGCTTACAGCTGGTTTATCTGGCACTTATATGCGTCCAGTAAGATTTCAACTTTACAGTCTCTCTATGTACCGGTGACATTTCGAATGTGACGTGGCATTTTGTTGAACAGCTAACTGGGAACCAATAACGCAATCATTATTGTCATTATAATTTTTTTAGCACGACACACCAGCTATACCGCACTTCAAAAAGGAAAAGACATGTAGTATGTCCATGAAACGTGGAACCCATGCATGCAGGAGGGTATGGCAACACATGGAATACCCATGCATGGGGGAACTGCATGGGACACAGTAAACCGTGAAAAAAAAGAGAACAGAACAAAGCAGCATTAGTAAAGGCATGAAATAAGAAGTCATTGATGTTAGAAAACAAAAGATGTCTCGCAGGCATAAGTATGCCTATAGATGGTAAGCTATGAGGCATATGCCTCTATAGATGCGACTCCTAGTGATGCAGGATAGGCAAGCGTAACCAACCTATCACTACATACGGTCTATGGCTCCTCCTATGCTCTATAGAGAGGGCAGAAACCCTTAATTGATATATTACAGCTTTCTGCAGTTCGACTGCTTATAGTGGCCCTAATATAGTGGACTAGGTAGTCCTTACTATCTAACTGCTCTTGTACATGGCATCGGCAGCTTATATATAGTATACCTACCGTATACTGTATATTTCGATACGGGCTATTAGATGGCTATGAATATTCAAATACGGTCTGTTAAGTGGCCGGCATCTCTATAGGCGTACCTAAGTTCTGGTACCTCTAACGGGGCTGAAACTTCAAGTAATTAAAAAATGGTGAAACTACCGCGGATTTATTCACGTTTTGTCTCATTTTGAAGGAAAAATAAATCTACGTTTAAATTCCGCCCACTTCTTGATAGTGAAACGTCCAAACTTCGATAGTAAAACGTCCAAAATTTGTTGATGCAGCTACCCACCACCACGTTCCTAGTACGAGAAAGCTTGCCCACACCCAGCTAACCCCAAAATAGCTAACCAACAATCTTTCGCTCATTAAAATTAGGCGAAGGCTAGGACTGGCTCTGCTAACATTTAAACTTGCTTTTATTTCATAGTAAGCCCATTGGAACGTTAGCAGAACCAGACCTGGCCTGCACCTAACCTTATGAGTAAGAGGTCATTGTTAGGGTGTAGCTCTCTTAGACCAATACGAAATACATACATATGACTTCATGTGTCGTGTAACTTTTGTTCAGACGTTGGCGGTGTCAAAGGTAAAGGTAAAATCAACTTAACTTGACCGCACCTCTAACTGGGAAACCCGTACGTATTTGTGTATGCAACAGATATAGGCCAACTGACCCTAGTGGAGTGTACGATTTCAGTCGACCGCGGATTGTCAGCAGCTATAAACCAGCGACAGTCGTTTCTACACTGCAAAAAAAAAAAAAAAAAAAAAATCAGCGTTTCCACGGGTGGAAACTAAAAAAAGTGTCTGTAGTTTTCTCCGTTTCGAAAAGCCGCCTAAGTGTCCGTCGTTTCACTGGAGGAGCCTGTACTTCACCAGGTTCACAGAAGTAATATTACGTTCTATGTTATTACGGAGATTAATGCATTGTTTCTGTAGTACCACTTGGAAGTGTCTGTTGATAGGCGTGTTACCGAAAAATTTTTCCTCGTCTCCGTCAGATCCCAGGTCCAGAAGTTCTATATTCGCGTGTTTATCTAACTTGCTTGAACTTCGCGTGCAATTAACTGTTATAGAATATGTTTACAATACCAACTAGAGAGCACTCTAAGAGCACATACCTCCGCCAAGCAAGGCAACGGCAATGAAAAATTCAAATTGGTTCTGAAAATGTGTTTTTCTTTGAATCAACACCAAAATCTAATCATTCGTGCCTTTTAATATTATTAACAGTTTCTGCAATTTTCGTGAAGATCCGTTTATAACTTTTTCAGTTATGCTGATAACAATCATTATTAAAACATAAGTCATACGCACAAACGTACCAACCAATCATCACCAAAATTTAATCACTTAGCTATGTCTTTTAGCATTACTTACAAGTCCTGTAAATTTCATAATATCCATCTATAATTTTTTCAGTTATTGTGTTCACAAGCATAAAATCAAACACAGCAACAAACGAAGAACAAACAGATCATCACAAAAATTTGTTCAGTTACTCTTCGTAGTATATCGAACAACTCATGTCAATTTCATGAAATTCTGTCCATAACTTTTTGAGTTATAGCACAAAAAAAAGCTGACAAACAGACAGATAAACGGATTTTTACCAAAAGGTACTCATATGTTACTGTTAATATGTCTAACAATCCCTGTAAGTTTCGTAAAGATCCGTTAACAACTTTGAGTTATATTGGTAACAAACAGATGGACAAACAAACAGACAAACACTACAAAAACATAACATTCATGACGGAGGAAATGATGTGCTATTAATGATGCAGATGTGTGCGTATATATATGCTAAATATTAAAGAACTTTTATGTTCAGCAAATGTTGTAAAAGTCTCCTTATAAAAGTATAATTTTTCTGGTTTAGTAAACAAAAGAGTAGAAGCAAGATTTTCCGAAAATATTCACTTACAAAACTCGGATATAACAATCAGCACAAATCATACATACTTGCTCCTAAAAGATATATGAATATTGTATAGGCAGAGTTAGGTGTCCCAACGAATGAATTATTCACAAACAAAACAAGTAAAACAAGCGCGCACTTTACGAAAAAATGGTTTACTGGATACACATGACTCTTTTGATCACTGAATATGCAGAGCTTTGATAGCTCGATTTGCTAGAGCGCTACATAAAAGTTTCAAGTCTCAAAGGCGTGGGTTAGAATGCAGCCCAGGCACCTTACTTATACTAAAGAAGCACTAACAACGGAATCAAATTTTAGAATCTGTATTCAACCGGGAAGTTATTTCTGTTACAGAGAAGAAACCGCTTATTGACGGAACCTCTAAATACTTCCTGGTACGATTAAACAGAAAGTTTGAAAAGTGTTGAAAAGTAGACTGCCGGACATTTTCTGTCAATTCACGTGAAAATTTTTTACAGTGTATGCGACGATCTGTCTCCTCCGCTCCGATTTTCCCCACTTTTGTTTAGAGTCAGCACCCTTGGAATACATGCGGACGCCGAACGCTGACCCAGCACGTCAAACGCCACAAGAACTCGCCTGCCTGGCAGGCAGACTCGAACTCAAAACCATCACCGTCAATATCAGCATTCTCTAGCCTCGAACTTCTGCGGACGACCTATTAGATTAGATAGGCGGCAGTAGACGAACCAATAGGCCCATTCCCAAAGAGAGACCGGAACATACGCCCCGGCACTCTATGAGCTATTGCCATTATGTTAGTAGGATATAGAGGACAGGAGAAAAGAGAGAGAAAAAAAGAGGGGTGGGGGTGAAGAGTCCATGCCCAAGAGACGATCTTGAATGCACGCAAGCACGCTCAAGAGCCGCTGACATGCGGAGCTTAGAGACATCAAACTGTGTAGTTGGAGAGGGGGAGAGAAGATGGATTAAGGTGGCCTCGGAAGCTTAGGCCGTTAAGAGTTTGCGACTCCTGGAGGACTAGTTCTTAGTTTCGGAGGATGTCTTTCCCAATATATGTCAAGACGATTTTTAAACGCGTTGACTGACTCCGCACTAACAACATTGGAAGGGAGTCAAATCCAAATGCTGACTATGAAAGACGGAAAGAACTACTGACTTAAGGTCGTTCTTCGAGCTTTATGCTTGAATTTTTGACCGTTGTTTCGCAAGCATCGAGGTCTCTTTCAAAGAGCCCCGTTGTAGGTACGTCGCTGAAGCCGTTCAAATGCTTGAATGTTTCTATTAGTTGCCCCCTGAGACGTCTTTGCTCGAGACAGATTAGGCCCAGTTCTTTTAGGCGACATTCATACGACTTATTTCGCAGCTGAAGTATCAATTTCGTTGCTCTGCGTAGGACTCTTTCCATTTTATCGATACCTTTACTCAGATGTGGCGACCAGAATTGAACAGCAAATTCTAAGTGTGGCCGCACTAGCGCCTTGTACAAGGAAATGATGATGTTTTTGGACTTGTATTCAAAATTTCTTCTGATGAATCCTAATACTCTGCTTGCCATTTTCACACTTTTGTCAACTTTTTGACTGTGTTGTAGCTTGTTTGTAATAGTGATTCCCAAGTTTATAAGCAATTATTATTAGTACTATAAGCAATTATTGATGACAGCTCTATAAGGAAAAGTTTGTTGAACTTTTCAGCTTCGTGCTGGAGAGGTTCGGCATCTCCCCTCGTCGCAAGGTTCACCGCAACATCTCCAACGCTACAGCCGTGGCCGTCGAGTACTTCAAGGTTTGGCGCGAGCTACTGTATATGCGTATATGTTTGGCCACGTCGAGAATATCATCTTAATAGTGATGCGGCCATGGGGCGAATATTCGCATCCGCATCCACGGAACAACCACACCATTTTTTTTGACATCTGCGATGGCGGATATTACCATCTTAGCATCTGCGGATGTCAGAACTGTAACATTCGCAGCAAAGGAGGCGCGGATGCCCAGGTTTATTACTGTACACTAAGCTCATCCATAGCACTGAAAACGGCAAATTCTCATTTGGATTGAAATGCGTGCAAGTGCTGTCCCTGTCAACAGAGCACCATCTAAGTTTTTCACCCAAGTGTTGTATAAACTGCCGTCAGATTTGTGGTGGGGCGAATATTCGCATCCGCAACCGAGGAACATCCGCACCTTTTTTGACAATCTCATCTGCATCCACGGATATCAAGATGGCAACATCCGTAATTGCATCCGCGAATGTTCAAAAAATTGCATCCGACCCATCACTTCATTTTAATCCAAATTTTGATTCAGCCCTGTTGACGAGCGTTCATTTTGTCAGAGCTTGGAGATTTTCTGAAAGAAAGCTTGTTTAGAATTAAGTAAATTTAGCGAAAAATAACAATAACTCACGTTTTCGCGACAGTCGAAGTTCAGACTAAGATTATATAGTCGAACAAATGCTTAGACTAAAAGTTGCATGTTCTCATAAAGCAAACAATTTCTTTCTTAGTCCCTGCTGTTATTCCCTTCACAAAAGAGAAGCTGCGTGCATGCACTCTCCACATAGCACATTAGGGAAAAATATTTTGCTGAAAACGCGTTTAAATACGCCAAGTATAATTTCATTTAGAATAGTGAAAAAAAGGTCCTCACTCAGCACTGACCAGTCTGTCGTAACCTTAGCCATGCGCTAATGCAAATTAAGTCGTACTCTCATCTCTTTACAAGCTTCGATGTACTCTTGTGCTAATTTTACCCCATTCAATCCAAAGGAACCATTATTTGTTTGAGCTCCAAGCAATGCTATTCCGATGGATATTGCTCTTTAACTGAGACGTAAACGGTTAAGGAAAAGGACAATCATCCACTTGTGTGACTCTGTACGGTGTATTCTTCATGTAGTTTCAAATGCAGTCGTTACAATAATGACGTCATATACAGACAAATACATCAGGTCTGACTATACAAAGTAGGCAATTTTTATGCTGACACTTCCCTTCCTTCGTGTCGTTATTGTTGTTGATAATATAATGATGTATTTGTGCAGACTGTCCCCAGGCCGCTGGTCGCAGCGCTCTACGCCAGATACGCCCTCGACTTCCTCATGTTTGGCTACACAACCGACGGCTNCGGTGCGGAATCTCCTCTTCTCTTATTTGCTTCTTAATTTTCTTCATTGATCCTTTGTCGTGCTGTCATCCTTAGGTCTTCTATATAGACAGGCAGAAGTAACATCTTGAGTAAAATACTCCAACAAACTTAAATAAAATACCAGCTTATATACAATGTGTTCGTTCCGTAGCCAAGATACCGTTGATACCGTCTTTCCACCTCAACTATCTGTTTCATTTGAGGTGCTCAAATTTTGACCAATGAAGAGAAAACTGCTTCGTCAGAAAAAAAACAGTAAGCTAGAAAAAATAATTGTCTACTGCCCGTGAAAACTTATGTTTCGTCGGTTTCGTTGACAATTGCATCAACGTGGGAAGAATAGCTCATGCAACGAAATCATCTGTGGGAAGAAACTACGAATGAAGAAGCATGAGAGTGCCAACGGAAGCTTCAGATATCTTCAGTGCTACGATTTCAACTTCGGCAATTCAAGAAGTGCATTCAGACATAAGGTCGCCCTATACGTTGCCGTAGATTCGATGTATGGAGAAGCCAATACTCTTACAAATCAGACTAAGCCTGCGATGTCTTGATTGTTGGAATTCCAACTGTCCCTGCTTAAGATACGTTTGCCATCTTCTGCAACCCGGCCTATTTTCTTCCTATCACTTTCAATGGAGCTTGAGAAAACAACCAGAGCCTCCAACCTGGGCTAAATTCCGCCTATCTATTTCGTTAAGAGCGTGACACCAAACATCTTAGTGGAAGCACGTGACACCAACCTCTTAGTATGCGGCTCAAAAGTAAGGTTCTCATCAAAGACAACACCAAGAATCTCCAAGGAGCTAGACTCCTGAAGTAAAGTGTCATAAATCTCCAGTTGGGGATGCAGCGGTACAAGTGTCCGAGACCGAGTGACAATCATCGACATGGTCTTACTGGCATTCAGCTTCATACTCCAGGCCGAGCACCAAGCACTAATGCGTGACAAATAGCTACTTAGTTTAACTTAACCTAACCAGTTTAAATCAATGCCCGTCACTGAACCCTAATGACCTTCGTCTAACGCAACGTAGTCTGTCTACTTTAACACACCTAGTCTAATCTTTGTATTCTGATTTTATCTGTGAATCTCGTATATCTTCTGTCCGCAAAGAATATGCATTGTTCTCTTGATAAAGACAAAGATACGAAGGTGCTTCTTATACAGCTCTCCCATGCATTTGCAAGCGTTTTCTAAGCTATCTCCTACGGTTCTCTGATAATTTAGCCGTTCATAATTTTAAACATTTCCATTTTTTTGTCCGTGTATTCAATTTTTTCATACTATTACAGGCCTATGAATAGTGAACGGCAGCCAATAAATTTTTCTGCTTTGTTTGATGCGATAGCAATGGAACAAAGTACAACAGACTAGGCCTAGTTCTTCAGTCACAGCAGTATCACTCCCTGTTCTCAAAATGCCGTATCGTAGCTACGCCGAAAATAAAAATCAGTGGAGAACATTTCCTAAAACTTCAGAACCTATACCGAAAAAGTATTTCAGCTGTGCGGTGTTGAGGACCAGCATTATTGTACCTCGTTAGTACATAATGGAGCTTGGCGGAGCACTGTACAACTAGATTTTTTAGTTATAGCGATCCTCGCTTGCCTCGCCGACCTCTTTTGAAGGCTTTTCGGCTCATTGTCCTGACTCACTTCGATTGGGCTTTACAGTCAGCGGCACTGCGGCGGTTAGTACAGCAATGACATAACTTCATTTTCATTTGAGCTGCAACTTCCTAGTCACAATTTTTTGGATTCATTATGAAGCTTCCTAGCTAAAAGCGGCACAAGTTATGGCTTATAATTTTCTGCCAGAAGATGGGGCTGACAAGCTTCTAGACGCAAATTGTTAAAAAAGACTTGCACGCCCAGGACAGAAAGAACAAAAAAAAAAAAAACTCTGCAAAATGGCAGGGCCCAGATGAGGTTGCAAGTTCTTGTGAAACTCCAGCATATTCCTATTGGTGGCATTTTCTGCAGCAAGGCTTCGTCAGTTCTTGGAATCACCTGCGGAGGCATTCCAGAGAATCTTCATAAATAGCTACCGGCACGGGCCTAATGCTGCAGCTTATTTTGGATCACTCTGCTCTCCCTGTCAGCCACTAACAATTTCAAAACGAGACGTACATTTCGCAGTTGCAACATTTCCTTTCAGCACTATATAATAACTAGTTTGCCGTCAGTCATAAATGAAGGCGAAGAAATTTGAAATTGGGAGGAGACTTCTTCATTCATCATACACTTTGTTACTATCAGGTAACAAAAAAAGTTGGTGGGGTTTCCATGGTAAACTGTGCAACAGAGAGTAGGAAAGAACTCTCTGGGCTACCTGCTCGTTTGCTTATGAAAGCTGACGTTGGTGTTTTGTATACTGTGCCTCGATAAGCTCAGCTAGAACAATGTTAAAGCGCGTTCGATCGGTCCGAAAAATCCGAACTTTGAGGCTAAATGTGTCCGGGACTTTAGACAGAAGCATTGCCTTTGCCACTTTGGACCTGGTTGAAAATGCTTGCAACGACCTGATTACGTTGAGCCGGCTGAAAACGTTAAAATACGGAACAAGAATGAGTTTTTGAGTCTCAAGAGAAACCGATTAAGGTTCAAGTCTAAAAACTCGATTCAATGGGCAGAAGATAGCTCACCTGCCCTGTCTGCTGGTCCCCGGATAAGTCAAACTTTGAAATCCTAAATTTGCGTTCATGGATCAACAGGGCGCTGCGTAACGCGTACAGTGCAGTACCGCACCAGGAAAAATATTATAAAAATAAAAACAATGATAACTAGAACACTCTGAGAGCGCATACCTCCGCCAAGTGAGGCAACGGTAGCAAAAAATTCAAATTGGTTTTGAAATCATACTTTTCTTTGTATTAACTCCAAAATCTAATCGTTTGTGCCCTTTTATATTAATAACAGCTTGTTCAATTTTCTTGAAGATCCGTTCATGACTTTTTGAATTATAGTGTTAACAAACGTTATGACAAACATAGGTCAAACATACAAACGAACGAACCGATCTGCACCAAAATTTGATCATTTATGTCTTTCAACATTACTAACAACCCTTATAAATTTTATAAAGATCCATCAATTATTTTTTGAGTTATTGTGTTAAAAAACATAAAATTAAAAACAGTGACAAACGAATGAACGAACAAACGGATCATTACAAAAATTTAGTCATATACTCTTTGTTGTATACCTAACAACTCATGTTAATTTCATCAAAAACCATTCACAACTTTTTGAGTTATGGTATCGAGAAAAATGATGCAGACAAACAAACAAACGGATGGACATATCTTTACCAAAAGTTAATCATCTGTTCCTCCTAACATACCTAACAATCCCTGTAAATTTCATCGAAATCGGTTCATAACTTTTTGAGTTA
>LQNS02278094.1:32180116-32200393 GCA_001587735.2 Parhyale hawaiensis
GAACATTCACGCGATTACTGCATCGATTTTCTGATTAGCAAATTTTCACTTTCTACCGGCTCGTCTCTACCACAGCTGCATAGTCCAGTAATGGCTCATGCTGCATTTGACTACTGTAGTTACTGCTACGCAAAACTGCGAAATATTTTCCTACCGATAGTTATACACCAGAAAAATGGAAGCATTTTGACTGAAATATTAGGGAATTTCTATAATCTGTACTCACAACGAGTGGCAGAACGTGCTTATTCTACTCGTATCAATGAACTGTTGGGCATCCAAGTTCTGTGTGCTGATGCATGTAAGAAAATAATGCAAGGTGTACAATAAACTTTGTAACTTGAGTGTACTATACACCACGTAACACATATGTACAAATGCACCGTCTCGCTCAAGTGTGTAGACAGTGGCCGCAAAAACGATGTTTACTAGTGCCTCAAAAACGACTTTATCTCATGATTCACCAATGACTATTTTTGCATTCACTGTCATATGAGAGTGGAGAGAAGGTCGGTATGACGTATGGCGCTTCACCGCAGTGCCACACACAAATCCGCGCTACACAGTCAGTGTTATCTATCAGAGCTAGAGCAGAGTACACGTACGTTGCACTGGTCCAAGGGGCTTTTTCTTTCCTATCTTTTCACTTATTTTGGCACCATATAAAACCCACCACGGCATCACAATGGGTCGGAAGAAGCTTACCTTTAAAGAAAAGACTGGGGCCGTCACCCTAATCGAGCTGGGAGTGCCGGTGAACCGCGTAGCTGTCCCACTGAAAGTCAGCTCAGCCGAGTGTCTCTCTTTAAGCGTATAAATACAGCTGCCGCACTTCCTGCCGGACCATACCGCCGCGTAAAGTGAGGTGTGGGTGCAAGAGAAAGACAACACCTTGGCAGTCCTTGCTATTGTCTTTCTCTTGCATCCACAGCACCCACATCCCACTTTCTGTAGCGTGGCGGTATGGCCCGGCAGGGAGTGTGGCAGCTGATTTTTACACTTGAAGAGGGACACGCGGCTGACATTCAGTTGGACGGCTGCGCGTTTCACCGGCACACCCAACTCGATTAGGGTGACGGCCCGAGTTTCAAAGGTAAGCTTCTTTCGATCTATTGTGATGCCATGGTGGTTTTTGGTATGGTTCCAAAATAAGTGCAAAGATAGGAAAGAAAAAGCCCCTTGGACCAGCGCAACGTACGTGTACGCTGCTCGAGCTCTGATAGATCACAGACTGACTGCGTCGCAGGGATTTGTGTGAAGCGCTGAGGTGCAGCAAACTCGTCACACCAGCCCTCTCTCACCGCGCATGTGACAGGGAATGCAAAAATATAGTCAATGGGGAATCATGCGCTAACTCTATTTTTGAGGCGCAGGGGGTAAACTTTATATTTGTGGCCAATGTACTATGCATCAGAGTACTCGAGTGTATTATATCCGGCGTAACTCAAGTATACAATACACCGTGTAACTCGAGGATNGCATACCTATATGCATATCCAAAAGAAATCGAAAAAAAGCTTCCTTACGAATTGGAGTTTTTGCAGTAAACAGCCATGATTGCATAGGCAAATGCAGAGCAACAGAGACACATTCAGAACATAAGGAAATACAGTCGACTGACAGCCATTTCCGTGTGTTCTGTTATTTAATGCGGTGAACAACATCAACGCTGTCGTAGACGTTTGCTGCCTGCAGGCGTTGGTTGACAGTGTTAAATTCCTCTCCTTTTTTTTAACAATCAAGTTTCTGGACCCCACGCATAGCCGAACGCTGTCGTATGTAATTTTTCTTATATGTGAATATTTTTCTGTAACGGTAACTAAATTCATGGCGAAAGTATTATTTTGATATTGTTATTATTGGCTGAATTTCGTGCAGAGAGAAGAGGGTTCCGTCGTCCTGGGCATACGAGAGCAGCGGCGCGCCCCATCCACTAGGCGTAATTTATGGCTGAAATATATTACGTATTCATATTATGATGTTACATCTCAGTTCATTTAATCGAATCATTGTACCCCGTTATGACATTTCTTAGTACTAGGAGCTAAACTTGAGTCATTGGGCATACAATTGAGAAGCTGGCTTCAGGTATCGCTCGCTCTACTCGTGCCACTCGTTGATGTATCTTGTACTACTGTACAGTGCCGACCCCACGCAGCAACTCTGCGCGCTTGCATGCGTTATATATGTTGCTCAATAGAGCCTATTATTATTATTATTATTAACCCTTCACGCTCAGGCCACCACGGACAGGTGGTGCAACCCAACTAAAGCCTTATGCAACACTGGCATGCCCGAAACTTTGCAATGGAAAATACAAGAGAAAGCTATTAACAACTGACTTAAATGCCTGCAGGCCGACCAGATCGAAAGCTGATGCCGGTAATGAATTCCAAACCGAAACAGCCAAGGGCAGGAAGCACCGCCGGAACTGGCGAGTTCGGCATTTAAATATTCTCCAAAGTGAAAGAGTGCACATCAACAGCAGCACGAGTAATTCTCTTATACATCTTGAGGGAAGGGACAGAAAAATACAACCAATAGTAGCAAATACAATACGTAAATCAAACGTACCAAACATATATATGTGATATAGTGTTGGTGCTACACCTAGATTTACACTAACTAATGCTTGGTACTGAGTATAACGTATGAATAGAGTATATTCAAATTCAGTCACTCTATATATATTGTTGTCTACCGTATCTTAATAAAAATGAATGTTTCTGACTTATTACCAAATAGATTATCATGCTTCTCAGTTTGTTCCCCAATCACTGTTATAGATGTTTCAAACAGGGGACGCTAAGGCCGGGGCCCCACTGACACAACAAGCAATGCCATGCGGTTGTTGCAGGAGACATGGCGCCTGTGAGCGATAGTATGTCGCGCGATCTGGGTTGCGTTGGTGGGGACAGTAGATTGCTGCACTCGATTTTATATTTTCTCATGGAGCAAATTCGTTGCGTCGCAGGTCGCTAGTTACTTCGATGGGATCCAGTCCTCAATATGATGGGGTCCAGTCCTCAATATGATGGGGTCCAGTCCTTAATATGATGGGGTCCAGTCCTTAATATGATGGGATCCAGTCCTTAATATGATGGGGTCCAGTCCTTAATATGATGGGGTCCAGTCCTTAATATGATGGGGTCCAGTCCTTAATATGATGGGGTCCAGTTCTTAATATGATGGGGTCCAGTCCTTAGTGACATGTCAAGAAATACGAGGAGCCCATGCGCGAAAGCAGCAAGTTGAGAAAGAAGCGGTAAAACAAAACAAAGCTTGTCAGCAAAAGTATGTATGAGAAAACTGAAAGAAACAATGTTATTATAATATTGAATAGTTTAAGTTCCTCAACAACGACATGTAACGGAGGGAGAAATAAAGAAAATATTGTAGGTATGTCGATAGAAACGGGGAACCCATGCACGAAGGTGTCCTCCCACAGAATCAACGTGCATGGGAACAGCAAGTCGGGAAAGAAGAGGAAGAACAGACGAAAGTTTAAGATTAGTAGAAGTATGAAATCGGCAGGAAGCAAAGTGGGCACGAAAAATAGACGTCCACGAAGACTTAGCTAGGGGCTGAGGTCTCCAATACTGTCCCCTGGGGTCGCTGCTCCCCAGAACATAGGATAGGCGAACCTAACTAACCTAGCCCTATGGCCCATCCTATACCTCCTGAGGGGACTGAAAAAAACACAGTGAGCTTGGAAAACGGGGGATGACATAGCTATCTATTCAAGTATGTCTCTAGAGTCTAGAGTTTGCCGCGGATTGTCATCACGTATTAGAAACGAAGTGGTAATAAGAGCTCCATACCACTGCATTAAAAAGCTGCCTCTGAAGAAGCTTAACTCGAATTCAAACTGCAAAGCTGCTGTAGAGTGAATATTCCCAACTGAAACATGCAAGCAACTGAAGCAAAACAATTGACATACTCCAGTGAACACGTCACAGGATGGGTGCCCTGGAACCGCTCCACTGGAACCACCGCTGCTGCAGCTGACCGTGGGTGCACCAGAACATGTACTGTACGGGTCGTAATCGAACAGTTGATGCAGTACAGTATTGACTGCGGCCAAGTTATTACAGTCATCAGCTGCCTAATGGATTTGAGCAATTGAACAGAGGTGTTATTTACATAGCTGCTCAAGTCAGTTATTATTGAACTGAAATCAAAATGATAGCGTAGTCAAAACGAGCATCTCTAGTGAAGCGAGTACTTGCAACATCAGCTGGAGAGGCAATTTTACGGAGACCTTCACAATAATCGGCCGCCATGGGAGGTAATTGAGATAATGGTGGGCTAAGAAAGTCCGGGGACAATCCCAGCGCTTGTGAAACTTACCGGCAGCGCTGCTAGTTATTTTTGCACGTCTTTTGTTTTTGTCTCCCTCTTTCCTCGCAGCGCGGACAGCAACTTCATAAGCAAATCATCTACCTTTATTATGGTCAGTGCGCCATTCTTTTTGTGCCAGAGTTATGTAGTACAACTTAAAATATATATACATCTAATCAATTCTGCAACAGAACCGTTATTTAAACTTAGTTTAACCTTATTTAATAAAACTTTATTTGATTATTTACACACAGCTGTTTGGAGGAGCACCTGGGCAGCCTGGAAGTCACGGTGACCTCAGCTACCAGGCGTACGACAGCACGAACGAGAAATGTTGCGGGAAGTATAAATGAAAAAAAACTAAAAAAAGAAATAGACCATGAGCTATTTCGAGTCACAAAGCTAATCCTTTGTAGGGAAGCAGAAAAGCTCTCTCTCGGGATCAGAATCATGGAAGTAGCCATTTAGAAATTATAGTCATCTCCCCGGCAAAGGGTTATGGTCTTCAAGTGCTACACCACTTCTGATGACTACTGCGCCGTGCCTAGAGGTCATAGTCACGCACTGTCAGCGCAGGTCATCTTTTCGGGCGACCGCACCCCAAACTCGCGTTGACTATAATGCTACAGACCTGGCGGGCGCTGCAGTCGTTCAAACAGATTAGAACAACAAATTACGTTGCCCGCTTATCATGCAATATAATCATCAGTGAAAGTTTAGTCATCAACAACGTCAAAGTTGAGGAAATTCGTGAGCACATTAAATTTTAATCAAAACTTCTCCCTATGAAGTCTAAAGTTGGGGCTAAGTGCGACTAAGCTGTGTACACGCACAAGGTCTCAACTTGAAACTTCTTGCAAAAAAAAAAATAAAAAATCCACGTGGGTCATTGACTCATTACAACTTGCCTCCACCTTACAGAAGACATGCATGTCAGCATGCCAGAAAGCGACAGTTAAGCGCATCTAAATTCATTTTTTGTCTTGGTAGTTGAGCTAATTATTCCTATTGCCCAGCAATAACTTGTTGCGCTTACGTTTCTCTGTCGAATAGCTGTCAATGACGGATGACCAAAATAATAATTATTATTTTTTATTGTTAAATAGGAGTAGCTTACATGTGAATAGCTGCAACTCCGACTTCATGCAGTTCGTCCAAGTTACAATTTCTGACGCTGTCAACCGGATATTTATAAACAGTGTATGGTGCTCAGCTGATAGTAAAACTTTGTTCAATAATATGATGTAAACAAATTTGGCAGCGAGAACCAAAGTATAAAGCTAGAAGAGCGATATTTGGAGCCATTAGTTACAGTATTTTCCTGTTCCTGGAATTACGGAACAATTGGCCTAATACGTTTAATCACTGATTTCATTCACTTTATATTATGTTTTATATGATAATAGACAATTTGTTGGTTACTTGCTGCCTCGCTCGCTTGGTTGGTTGGCTCTTCCCTCCGTCGCTATTTTAAGGCTTTAGGTAGGAAAAAAATGTATTGAATATCAAAATGAAGTGGTAAGGAATTCGAGTCCTAAGTTGCTATAGGTAAAATATTGTTTATCACCCACGAACAAAGTGAGAGAGGTGATAATGTTTTCATGGAAGGTTTAAGTATATATATTTGTACATATTTGTCTGTCCACTAAATAATGGTCGAAGGAGTTGAGTATTCTTCATAATTTTTTGTAGGTAGTTTGGTGGTTTGCCCTAGATGTGACCCATGTCAAAAAACTGGTCCTAGCTGGCCATAAATAATGACGGCGTTGAATTTTCTCCACCGCAGCAGATCGTCTAGAGCATTAATGGGCGTTCTATTTTTTCCAATGTTGATATTGAAGAGCTAATCCGTGGAATGAATGCAGCTGTGCCCTAGTCTCGTTCAACAAAAATAACTTCGTTGAATTTGTCCCCTTAAGCGGGTGATGGTCTTACGCCCCCGAGGCGTTCTAATTCTGGAATACGCTCGAGCTACTGCATTTTCTGAAGCCCGCATTGCTTTGAAAAGTATTTACGGTAGGTACTATTTGATATCGTTTCGAAGTGGTATACTGGAAGCTCTGTAATGGATAAGTTTTCGTTGCTGACTCAGCGTAAATATATACTGGAGAGGCTCTCAGTCGCCATCGCCGGAAGCGGCTGCCGTAGGAGCTGGCTGGAACTTCCCTACCCTAATGCCTCCAATTTCGATGGTCAACCTGGCCGAGAGACTGGCTGATAGCCAGTTTTCCGGAGCAGTTGGATCGCCTGCACCACATTAGCCGTTTCTTGAAGAACAAGCTGGCTCGCGGAACCTTCTAGCAAAACAACAACAAATTAACGTTCAAGACGGGACAGAAACTTAAGGCAATAAGGAAACTAAATACTGACTACTAAACATATTCCTTGAATTTTCTAAACTAGTCCAAAGAATGGAACACCTAAGATATAGTAAACGTGGGCAGCATGCGCAGCTAAGACAATTGAAGAGCAGCATAAACTTGATGCCGCCTCCTCCTACCTCCCACCACATGCTTGCACCACCTGCCAGAAGCTACGACCATTACATTACCTGGTTTGAATGGGAGTTGGCGGAAGCGCTCACTCCAGTTTATACTTATTCTAAGGTGGCTGTTGTGCATAATCTATTTCGCTTATGTTTACTTTAGCTGAATTTCTTCGTGTCAATTGAAACTTTACACTGAGCAGAGGTCAAACATTTTCAGTTCTTATTACCACTAAATTTCGATTCTGATGGTGCAACTATTTGTCTTCTCATCCTTTCATCCAGGATACAGCAGGAACTGCATATTTACTATAAAATATTTTGACTGAACTATATTTTTGGTGCTATTTGTCTCTCAAGCATTTCATCAAGAAGAACACCTAACTGATAATACGAGATCACTGGGAAGTATATCTACAGTAGTTGCTTACGTGTTTTTTTCCTTTTTCTTAAAGTTCAGAGGATTATGGATCTGCTCTATTCTAAACTACTGCTTTGTTCGTTTCTTCACATGAAATACAGACATCGAAAATTTTAACGCAGGCCATGCCTGCACTAATATAACTGATGACGGGGAAGCGTAAAAATTATTCATATCATATATGACACAGATTTTTAATCCCACTCGCACCTGCAAGCCAGGATGGTATATTACAGTCTTGCTATTTTTTCCCAGCTAGATATATGCATTAGGGCTTCGTGCAATCGAATCCAGGTTTTTGCATGGCGTGACGCAACTGCAAGACAAGCGACGGGAGAGGTAAAAGGCAAGGGCTGGTCTAGCGGCTGCTCGAGCTGTGCAAAAGTCCCGGATCGTCTCGTATTCGACCCCAAGAACCACCTAATGCATATAACCGTCAGCGCAGGCCTTGTAAACGCGCCTTGCTATGTATAGGTCCCGGGTTCCTATCCCGCGAACCACCTACAGCGTATATATATATATATATGTTTATGCTAGTTGGGACAGTTGAAATAGCATATTAGTGAGGCAGTCCATGGAGAGAGCAGGTATATGTTAGTATGTTGGGGGTGAGCTCTCCAGTACATTGGACTACAGTGTCTTTCTGTATGAATTTAGAAACCTTACAGTTTCCATGCTTTTCAACAGGCCGATTCATCCAAGCCACATTTTTTTATATTTTAAAAAGAAAAATATGCAGGAACGCCAAATTTAACATGACAATCTATGCCCACATATCGTAAGCGTTCATGGGAAAGGTGCCTGGCGTCAAGCTTTCTTGGGGGGATGAGGAGGGGGTTGTAAAATCATGTATAAGTTCTGTAGTATGGAACCGAAAGTGATGGACAGAGTAATCTTTTTGGGTATATTTTCTGCAGAGAATTAAACGAAAACATTATGGACAAATGCATCATACTTTTGAGTTTTGATGTCTCTTGTCCCACAACAATCTGCTGCAACGCGGATTAACTTCTGTCAATCAATTTTCTTTCATTGCAAGCCAAAAACATTCAACCTTCACTTAAAAAGATGAGCCTAAAAATTACTTAAAAATAGCAAATTTACCTAGATGTATCCTTAAAAATTACGTTTAGAGGCAATTCGTTGCCACACTCGAGGCGAACATTAGTGGCGATATCGCGCATCCCTACCGTTCAGCCTCTCGTGTGCAACGGCCTTGAGAACGTCAAGTGCCCCGTGCACATGCAAGTCCCCGCACGATGGAACATTAAATATTGATTTCAGAGATTCGGTGTTATTAACAAAGCCATTTCACGCATGAGTTGAGATCAGCTGGAGGAAGATGGATGAAAAATATTGACGGCACTGGTCCGCGGCGCAGCAGGTCACTCACGCTGTACGGGCCATCTTTGCCCTACCTATACGGAGCGCAGCGGCTGCTGTACGTAAAATCAGTTCTTACAATTTATTATTTTGTGCTGCTCAGGACAAAGGAACAGGTGTTCTTGTGACAGCTATCCCTCGCAGATGTCCTCAAGGTAAAGCGATCATATACCAGTGACGACAGCGAGTTTTCTACTTCCAGCGCTTTGCGACGATATCTTGAATTGTACATTGCGCTTTCCTCTCCATATTTATAATTAAGAGTGAAGATCTTTTCGATTAATCCTGAAGTACACTACTCTATTTCTAAAAAAAATCAGGCCCACTGAGCCAAGGCTAAACTTGAGGAAAAGCAAATTATTGAGCGCACTTTTTTTTATCGGTTAACTCCACTGAGGCCAACAACCTATGCTGAGAAAAGTGTTGTCGAAATCCAGCACGCTTTCCCGTGCCGCCGCGCACTAGGGGAATTAAGCGAAGTATTTCTACTTCACGTACACACGTAGGCAAATATTATTCATTTTTACACAGGAAATGGCGCTGGTTGTAAGACACTTTTTTTCTTCGAGCAAAATTTGGGGAAAGGTTCCCTTTGTTCTTCCCGTCGGTGAACGGGAAAGCATGCAGGTCTAGAGACATAAACTTTCTCAGCACATACTGATGCCGCGGCTACCCCATTCGCACGCACAACTTGATGCGAGGATATGCAGCTCGCACATCGTTCACGCTACCGTATCTATGCTCTGACTTTATAACTATGTATCGGAACGACGTCCGAACTACTCAGTGCATCCTCGCATCAAGCTGCGGGTGTAAATGCACAGCACAGCATAGTTTCGCCTTGGCAAAATATCTGAGGTGAAGCCATCACAACCAGTTACGTTTACAGAGATTATTTAGTTCTTACAACTTCCTCTTGATCCTTCCTGTGAGTCCGCCAGGCTACACCTATACGCAACACCAGGTGCGCGGCAGGAAACTCCGACCTTTACGTGTAATTGGCAGCATTTGCAGTCAGGATCTGGCCGCTCTGAAGCCGATGACATTCAACACTCTTATGGAGAGCCGCGCAGAGGCCGCAGCGGCGGCGGCGACATCTAACGGCATATCGGTACCGGCGTGTCGCCCTTCCTGGCCACCGTCTGGATGATGTTGCCGCCGCCAGCGTGAGATTACGGAGTAATAAGTTCCAGCAGCGTAACGCGACACGCTGCATATAAGAATATTTGCCGAATTACAACGTTCCGTAAAATTTACAACGTCCTGTAAAATTTACAACGCCCTGTACAACTTACAACGTCCTGTAAAATTTACAACGTCCTGTAAAATTTACAACGTCCTGTACAACTTACAACGTCCTGTACAACTTACAACGTCCTGTAAAATTTACAACGCCCCGTAAAATTTACAACGTCCTGTAAAATTTACAGTGTCCTGTAAAATTTACCACGTCCTGTAAAATTTACAGCATCCCGTAAAATTCTTAGGTAATGTAAAAATCAGCGTAAGATATTAGTGAGGGTTAAACCGGGGATTGAACCGCCCAATCTGCCCATTGCAGAGATCCTATGAATCTTCTTTTTCTCAAATGTTAGAACGATTTAATGTTGGTTCTGCACTTGGTAAAATTGCTCTCCAGTGGTAGGAATATCCTCACCTCGCTAGGTTCACGAACTAACCAGTAGAATTCTTCGCTATTTAAGACGGTATTTTTTTGCCTTTTCTACTAATTAAATCGTTTCAGAATCATATTCTTACCTGTTTGTAATAGAAGTATGATTATGGAAGAGATCACTTTTTGGAATAGTTTGAAATTTCCAAAAGTGATGCCAATTATTTCTCATAACGGACTCAAGAAAAATACACAATCTAAGTCCATTCTGTGTGACGACAGGCGTAAAATATTTCCATCTAATTTCTTCTCGCGGCTCTTGTACAACCTGTTCATACTACGGTACTAACCTACTCATCTAGTGTCGAGTTCTCAATCAAGGTCAATGAACCTAAGGTATCATTCATTATATAAGCAGGTATCGTGCAGTTTTGCACCACAAGATCCGGCTCACGATCATCCGAGAACTAAAGATCTCATAATTGGCACACGAGGCATTTAGAGGCTGTGGTGCCGGCAGCAGATCAGTAGCGCGTGCACTTTTCCGTGCCCTTTAAAAAGAAGCGCTCGACTGCCTGGCCGCCGCGCATCCAGCGCTCTGCCATCGATTTGTTGGTCGGCCGTTGGCTCTTGGAAAATGTCCCCGCCGCTCCAGAGCTTCAAAACAAGCGATCCGTGCTCGTGCTGGCTGCACAGCTCGGATTATAAAATGCCTGTTCCAGGTCGTATTTTCACAGGCGAACTGTGTATGTTTTCATCTCTAAAAAAAAAAGAGGAAAAGACTGAGCTGCGCAAACGCTAATGGAAAAGCTACCACGCCACTCTCTCGCAAAATAAACGTGGACGCTTGTGTGAGCTGGTAGAATATGAAGGTTTCTTTTTTCTTACTCGATGGAAAATGTCTAGTGTCCGTCACTATACTTGAAATTGATACAACCTCATGATAAGATATATGTTTATATGGAAAATGCTGGCATTGGTGACCCATCACTCGATACACAGACCTGTGATGTTCCACGTGAATTTTGTAAAACTCGCAATTTACAAACCATTAGGTAAGATTATTAGATAGGCGGCGATAGACAGACCTACAGGCCCATTCCAATGGAGCACACGGGACTTACGCTCCGACCCTTTATGAGTTATTACCATTGCGTCAGAATCATAGAGATATCTGAGGAAACAAAGAAGATCACGAAGAGAATAAAAACGCAGCCAAAAAGTTAATCGGGCCGACACTATCCAGTGCTGCAGATTTGTTGAGCTCGGGACGTTAAATAAGTTGGGGCATGAAAAAGTAAGGTAACATCAGTACCAATACGACAGACGAAGGAAAGTAACATCAGTAACAATACGACAGACGAAGGAAACAAACTGGACAGGAAGGAAATATGTCCTGCAGGCCTAACTAAGACGAAGATAACCTACAGGATCCCCCTCCCTCCTGAGGTTGCTGCTCCTCATTACATAGGATGGGCGAACTTAACTAATCTAACCCTATTAGCTCTAACTCATCCTTTTACACTGAGGCGCAACGAGCCAGTAGCGAGTCCACTTTAATAAATGACATCAATTACGGTATGCAGTGAGCTCACTTTGATTTACTATGATACATCATTACCTCAACTAAGGAGGTTATGTCTTGATCGGAATTTTCTGTCTGTTATACCGTCGTGAGTTAAAGACAAATCTTTTAGAAAATTTACAGGGATTGTTAGATATGATAGGAGGAACATATAATTAACTATAGGTGACCATCCGTTCAACAATGTGTTTGTATGTTTGTCTGCCTCTCATTTTCTTGATAAAATTACTCACATAGTCATTAATAGATTTTCATGTAATTTGCAGGAATTTTTGGGAATCTTGCGAAGAGCAGCTGACCAAATTTGTGTAATGATCTGCCTGTCCGTTTGTCCCCTTGTCTTCATGTTTCGAGGTAAAATAACCCAAAAATGTATGCTCGAATCTTCGTGAAACTTGCATAATTGTTAGAAATGCTGTAAGGGTCAAAGGACCAAATTTTGGTTATGATCGGTTCCACCGTTTATTCGTCCGAATGTTTGTTTATCAAAACACTAGTGGCCCGTGCCGTCATTATAAATGACGGCAAAAAATTAACACTTCACCAAAACCCCCGCCGTCTTTTGGGCTTCCTCATTTTTCCCCTATCTAATACTGAAGAAAAAGATTCCAAGGTACCCAACTTTTTTTTTTCGCCTTTTGAAATCTGAATTTTCTCCTATCTTATTAGTTCTATTTTTCCTCTATCTAATACTGGAGAAAAAGATTCCAAGGTACCCAACTTTTTTTCGCCTTTTGAAATCTGAATTCTCTCAGCTTGATGACTGTACAATCAACTTGATGACTGTACACTCAACTTGATGACTGTATACTCAACTTGATGACTGTACACTCAACTTGATGACTGTACACTCAACTTGATAACTGTATACTCAACTTGATGACTGTACATTCAACTTGATGACTGTACACTCAACTTGATGACTGTACACTCAACTTGATGACTGTACACTCAATTTGGTGACTGTACACTCAACTTGATGACTGTACACTTCACTCGATTACTGTACACTCAACTATTCCAAGGTATCAAACTTTTTTTTCATTTGAAATCTGAATTTTCTCCTATCTTATTCCCGTAGAGCGTGACAGGAAAGATATAAATATATAAATAAATAAATAAAAACACGACGTGAATTATTATATAGTAGATTCGTCCGACTGTATGTTTATCAGAATAGTTGTCAGAAATTTCGGATGGTTGTGCTAGAAAACTACAGGAGCACGTGCGCAAACGAGTGACATCTTCGGTGCTTTCGACGGAACAATATTGTGGGTAGATTCAGCTTGCCGCAATATGTTAATGCACACGCAACAGCGACAAGTGCTTGTGGTTGCAATGTTTTAGGATGAAATTATTACAAGTTGCATAAATATACAACAGTGGTATATATAAACCTAAAAAGTTTTATTGTATGCTAACGCGCCGATTTTTTATTCACTGTACATAGCGTTCAGCGACTGAATGTTTTGTACGATCTTGTAGCTTGTAAATGAAACTCTGGCATGTTCGAACGTTCCTGTTGGCTATCATGGTTGTAATGTAAATGCAAATTTGTTCTAAACTTTTGACGTTGCAGCTGTCACCATATAAAGCAAATTTCTAAGAGAAACGGTGCGTTACCTACGCAATAGGGAATAGATAACAGGGAAAATTGAATGGCAAGTTGCTTTGAATTGCTCGAAAGCTGCGAAAAAGATTGGCCTAGATCCATTTTGTTGAATGCACCCTCCGGGCAACTTTTTGGCCGAGTCCGGTAGAGCATTTATTTGGGGAATACTACTCTCGGCAATTTTGGCTTCTTGTCTGCATTAGGCTTTAAAAAATGTTAAGAGACTCAAATGACCTAATTTTGGTGATGGTAACAAGGAAATATCGGTTTGAGGAGCAATTCAAACTTTTTGTTAACCCTGCCACACTTGATGGAGGTAAGCATTCTCCCTTCTCTCGCTTCTGGTAGTTTCTCAGTTTCAAATGGGGTTGCGCTATCCTCACCAACCGCCTCTACAGCCCTTAATTATGTAGGATGGAACTAAAAATTACTGGAAGTGTGATTATAAGATGTCAACTAGGGAAATTTTGACCACGTCGTCTGAAAGGGTTTTGGCATCAAATGCACATATTTAAGATGGGTCTTTACAGACAGCAAGTCTGGGATTAAAGAGAGGGTGTAGACCTTGTGATTCTAGACTTCCAAAAGGCTTTTGATAAAGTCCCCCATCAACCGCTATTGAAAAAATTGAAAGCCCATGGCATCGAGGGAGACTATTTACGATGGATCGGAGTCGGCAGCTGCGAGTGAAGCTTGAAGGAGAAATGAGAGACTGGACGCAGGTATCATCAGGGGTTCCACAAGGTTGCGTGCTTGGCCCACTTCTCTTCTCAATTTACATCAATGATCTGGATCTTAACATCCGTAGTAAAATCAGTAACTTTACGGATGATACAAAAACTATGTCATCCTGCCACGAAAAGAGCCGAGCTTCAACAAGACCTTGACCACCTCATGGAATGGAGCACAACGTGGTAGATGAGCTTTAATGTCGACAAATGCGCAATAATGCACATAGGGATCGTGAACCCTTCAACCCCATTAAAAATGAATGGGACAGAATTGGCTCCTGTCACCCAACAAAGTGACTTGGGAATCACTATTACAAACAAACTATAACATAGTCAGCAAGTTGACAAAAGTGTGAAATTGGCAAGCAGAGTACTGAGATTATCACCAGAAATTTGAATACAAGTCCCAGGACATCATCATTCCTTTATACAAGGCGTTAGTGCGGCCACATTTAGAATTTGCGGTTCAATTTTGGTTGCCACATCTGCGTAAAGATATCGATAACATTGAAAGAGTCCAACAGAGAGCAACAAAATTGATACCTCAGCAAAGAAACAAGCAGTATGAATGTCGCCAAACAGAACTGATTCTGATCTCTCTCGAGCAAAGACGACTCAGGGGGCAACTAATAGAAACATTCAAGTACTTGAATGGCTTCAACTACGTACCTACACCGGGACTCTTTAAAAGAGACCTTAATGATCGCTTGCGATACAACGGTCAAAAACTCAAGCATAAGGTTCGATGAACAACCGTAAGTTAGCAGTTCTTTCCGTATTTCATAGTCAGCATTTGAAATAGACATCTTCCGACGTTCTTAGTGCGGAATCAGTCAACCCGTTTAAAAATCGTCTTTACCTACATTGGGAGAGACATGCTCTACAGCTTAGAATTCCTCCTCCAGGAGTCGCACGCTTTTAATGGCCAAAGTTTCCGAGGCTACCTTAATCCGTCTTCTTCTTTCTTCCGCTCCAACTACACTGTCTGACATCTTCAACTCCGCATATTAGCGGCTATTGATCGTGCATTCATGATCGTCTCTTTCGCAGAGATTCTTCTCCCTCCTCTTTTTTCTTCTCTTTTTCCTTGTCCTTTATTTCCATCTAATATAATGGCAAGGCTCATAGAGTGCCGGGGCGTAAGTTTCGGTGTCTTTTAGAATGGGCCTGTTGGTTCGTCTACTGCCGCCTATCGAATCTAAATATGGTTGATAATCACTTTTCTGGCGATACAACGTCATCTATTGACGTTATTTAAGCACTTATGATCTGCTCAGCGGTCTTATATTTTTTTTCAGCAAGCGACTCACTTAAAAAAAACTAATTTCATAAACTATTTTCTAATTCGTCACACTCGTCTTTACTAGTGACGCAGCACGTAGGTCATATTACCACGTGTACACTCGATCAAAGCCGTCGTACTTCGAGTTGAAAAAGTTTACTCGAGTTTTGACCTTTATTATTTCTAATTGAACTAAACCGATAACAGTAACCTTAATGTTACAAGAAAGTATCCGCACCCTACCTCTAATTCTAATGACAACAATTTACTATAACCTATGCACAGTCTCTTGGGTGCTAGAAGTGAGTCAAGACGCTGAGACACTCCGTGTGACTGATATTCTTCTCTTCTAAAATAAAGCAGAAATATTGACACTGCGCACGCAACCTGCTCATATAGAGAATGCCTGGCTGTATCTGCGGACATTATTTCTTCCAGCACCTCAATTACTCTTGCCTTCTTCAAATGACCTTCTGTGCCAGGGCTCCCGCCCTTATTTGATCAGAAGACAATACGGTAAGCAGGTCGAAAATCATGCATCTTTTATTTTATTACACTAGCGAGTCATTGATGTAGGCCGCAGAAACTGCCGGGCTCATCGAACAACAACTGAGTACTGGTAATAACTCGAGGGCCAGAGTGCGGGGCGGGGGCAAGGGGGGGGGGCAGGGGCGGCTTGTTGCGCCTGGCCGTTCGTTCGATTTGACCGTTCCCCAGCACAAAAATACCATCTAGCAATTTTACATGCATATATGTATGTTATTATGTCATCTATTCTACCTGGAGGCATAAGAATGCTTTCACTGATGCATATAAGATTGACTCTAAAATTAAGAACAATATTCATTATGCCAGATCGAGCATTTCCTATTGCGAGCTATCGAGTACTGCCCTGATGCACAATAAATAGTCGTAAAAAGTTATACCCTCGCAGTTTCGAAGCTTTACAGCCCAGTATTTTCTGTCGGGAAGAGAAGCATGACAAAATAAAGTAGGGAGGAACTGTGGCGACTTATCCACTAATTAGTGCAGTTCGAGGTGAAAGAGAAAAGCAAGCATTGGAAAATTCTCATTTTTGTTTGCTAACGCATATATCAAACGCAAGCAGCAACTGACGATCAAAGTTGGCTAAGTTTTCGGTTATTAGTCTCTGTTCGTTAATGCTCAGGAAACACCAGTCTATTTACTTATAAATCTCTGATAATCGAGAACAAAACTTGCTTGTTTGCTTGCTTTCTTGATTGTCGCCATACACACAATCTTTGCTATTATATAAACTACATGGGGAATAAACTGAGAGGATCTCGTATAGGCTGCAAGATAAGATAGGTTTTAGCTACTAAATGAGTCATGGACAGTCTAGTATAATGCAGAAAACTCGTTTACTTCAAATAAAAACCGCTCATTATACGAGAAGAAATATTTAGTGTAACTTACTTTATAACTGTGCAGACTATTAAGTGCCCTATTGTTTCACTACCACACATCACACTGCGTAACTGCCGAGCTAGGACTGTGATATAAGAACGTTATAACTGCCGCAACGGTATCATATATTGCCAGCGGAAAGGTAGCCAGAGAGAGCTTTGCTGAAGATAAACGGTGCAGAAGCATCAATGAGCTTTCGGAATTGAAATAAATGGGCGAGAACAAAAGGCTTTACACAGTCGGTTTCACTAATTGTGTTATTATCACCAGTCCGTCAGCAAAACAATATCAAAGAGTGTTTATAAGTTTCATGTCAGTTCTTAATCAAAAGTTACTTAAATCTAAATTGAGCTTAGTGAGAAGTGAGCCTGTAAGTGTAAGAACTGGATTTCAGAGGTAAGATCGAAATTGAAGTCGTATCTATTCTAGCCGGGGCTGGACTCCTATGGTGTAGCAAATCTTAGTTATATGTGAGACACAGTACATGGTACCTACAGCCAAGAATTTCTTTGTACAGTTTGACAGTTTCTGCATAACTTGAACTAGCCATAACAGAACATTGACCACGAACGGTTCGCGAACGCGAGCGACGTACTGGCACTGTCATTGCTGACAGCCAATTAAGTTAGAATAATAAATAACTCGCTATAATACTGAAAAATCCGTCCACCTTAGTCACTACAGTGGCCAGCAAATGGAAGAAGACATAGAGAACGGATAGGACATCGGCGAAACGTGGAACCCACGCACAGGGGTGTTTCCACCCTAGATCATCATGCATTGGTGTAGTGATTCGGGTAAGAAGATGGGCAGAACCAAGATCGTCATTAATAGTGACAGGAAGAGCTACGTTAACATCATTACAATTTTTTTTTTTGAACCCGGTAAAGGCTAATAAGGTTATACCGCTTCGCGAAATGCAGAGACACGTAGAATGTCTAGAGAAAGACGGAACCTATGCAGGAGGGTGTCACCACATAGGCTCAACGAGCACGGGAAAAGCGAATATGGGAAGGAGAGGAAGCATAGAACGAATGATTAACAACATTCGATTGCTATTAGAGCAGCGCAGGCCTTGTATAATAAAAACGCTGCTGGTTTGTTGAAACTGCACCACGTATAGGACACTCATTTACAGAATGTGTTCTGTTCCCTTGTTATGGTCCTGCATGTAGTGCAGGCGAGGCTGCCGTTATAAGTTCCACCAGCTCACAAACTGCTAGATGGCCCATTTATTTTACTGACAAAATAATAGCCAAGACGTACAGATACACACGAACATATATTGTGCCTCAGACTCATCATTCTCCAGATTAATGAAATAGCCAGAGCGTGATGTATGGGTGCTACGGGAGAACTGCACCGTGCAGTCTTGCTGAGGACGGCAGGCTATCGTCACTGTGATGTACGAGCAAAAACAGGCCATGTGCTGGCTCCTTATTGATTGCACAGTTGCCGGGGTCTGTCATCAGTCTATTTTCAACTAAAAATTTGTTTTGAATAAAGAAGATTGAACGAACATCAGTATAATACCAAGATCTGTCAGCAGTCTGTGCAGTCATTCGTTCTATACGGCACACAGGGTGAGTTTGTCAACGCGGTGCCGTACTGAAGCCCTTCAGTGAGTACGCTGAAACAAGCATTTTTCCAAAACCAGCAAGGTCTAACGTGCACTGACGGAAGTAAGTACAGGTTTCGTACTACAAGTCAGGGCAGGCGTTTTCTGTCAGTGCATGGCAAGGTGTGCTGGTTAAGAGTAACCAGTATGTATTCCTGTTCGTGTACCAGACTCCGACAGCGGTCTTTCTGATAAGTTACCAACGGAAGCGTAACTTGGCCTTTGGGACGTATACAGCTTTAATGTTGAGCAAAACGAAGGCAGCTAGTTTTCCCGGTAGTTGTATTCGCAAAATCGCATGATAGTCCGTCTTAGACATACCATCACAGGAATGGGTATGAGGGTAAAACGAGGTTATGAAGTATGAAGGGTAACTAGGCATTTTCGCATTTAGAGACCAGACGCTGCCTGACATTTTTTAATTGGCATTTCCTGTTTGTATTTCTTGTATAACGTTGTTCATTGTATGTGAGCTAAATGTATGTAAATATTTACAACATACGTTAAAACGTTAGTGATTGAAGAAATATAAATGCGAGCAAACTAGTGCGTATAGATTTTAACAAAATAGTGTACGTGTTCAGCTGTAATGAAATTCTTGAGAGGCACTACCAAACAATTTTACTCACATGGCTTCCGGGATATTGGCTTTTGTTTTGCTGTCTCTCCTAAGATGTAAACTTCCTGAAAGGCGAGCTACGCCTGAAAAGTAGCTCACCAGGAAGACCGCTGTCGCAGACTGGCACACGATCAGATGCACATCCTGCTTAGCCTTAACGGACTGAACACGGCATTGACTACACCCTCAGGCCATTCTAGGAATCAACCGTCAAAGCCTTAACGGAACCACTACGGAGTGTGCAGCACCCTCGGTCTTTGCAGAGTCGGCTATAGCTTGGCACGTAAGGAAGGAATTCCTACGCTAGTCCGAGCAGCTGGCCGCTACTGCCAGGCATTACAAGCCACTTAGCACAAGCTGGATGACCCGTGAGTGATAAAAGGTCCGTCTGCAACAGCATCGTATTGCTTCGGGAAGTCACTGTAGGCCAGTCAGCACAAACGGACGGCCCGCGAACCATAAGAAACCGTCCTCACAAGCGAACCCCGAAGTTAACCCTTCGTTGTATAGCATAGTAACCTCTCATCGTATAGCATAGTTACCCTTAATCGTACAGTAGAGTAACCCTTCATCGCATAGCATAGTAACCTGTCGACGGTACAATCGAGGTTCTTTGTTTTTCCCTTCTTTCTTTTTTGAGTGATAATCCTGTGCTATCAGCGGTAGGGGCATGGGAGGTTGATGTCCACCGCGACTGTTATTCCCATAGTCAGGCGAACCTGGGGTTGCATTAACCTTACTCGGCAAGGCAGATCTGTTGAGTGGACCGTTCACTTCTGCCTCTGCTAATCATATGTTCATGTAATTTTTCTAATACCTCTTTGTGTTTACCTGTTTTCATCTTTATTTCTCTTCTACTTTTGGGTGGGGATCTAAAAAACAAGCCAGAATCGAGTCAGGCTGGGGGGCATCGCCTCTTTTATTGTCATAGGAGAGGACTGAATGTGAACCTCACGAAGTTCGGCTTCGTGTCCCGTGGTGTTGATATGCTGCGGTATTCTGAGACGCAAGTGTCAAGTATGAGGCGCGGGTTCGTGCTCGTACCACCTCTCACTGACCGGGAAGTTATGGATCCGCAGGAGGGTCCAGTGAAGGTGTCGAGCAACTTTGTCGTGCCTGCGCTTGTACTCCTTTTGCGCCAGCACTCCGCATTCGCTTAT
>LQNS02278094.1:32221620-32237724 GCA_001587735.2 Parhyale hawaiensis
GTGGAGGCTTGGTACTCGACAGACGTTAATGTTTAGATAAGACTTTACGATCGCCTTGCCTTTTAGAACAGGATAAAAAAGCCGTGCGCGACAGACTTCTAACTTTAAAGTCTCGAACCAAAATGTTAGCCTCATACTAAATCAGCGTGGAACCAATCTTAGTGGTCACGTCTGAAGAGTTAATACAAGGAGTAAGCATGCAGGGACTTGCGACGGAATTTTCCATGACGATAATACCCACTCCTCCCGGATCTGAACGACAGATGCCGGCTGCGCAAGTCTCCTGTATATAAGTCTGTCATGAACGGTAAGCCGGGTTGATTCGCATAGCAACCTCGGCTGCAACTACACCAAGCTCTCCGTCCCTCACACTCCCTCTCTATAGACCGTGTATTAGTAGTCCAGTAACTACCGTGTCTATCCTTACTAGAGATAGCCTCAATACCAGCCTCCAGTCTGCACCCCTCGTGCAGGCGTTCTTGTTATACGATCCTGATTATCTGTTTATCCTAATTCTTACCAATAAACGTTAAAGAAGTGACCTGTTCATTAGAACCCTTCACAGCACTAACATTGCATATAAGCTGACTGGAGGGGCATTCAAGTTTATTACAGTGTTTTACACTAAGATTTTACTTTGGAAGACGCAAGTTAAAGACGAACGAGACTACTACAGTCTCAAGAATGAAGATGTGCTATCATTGAAAAAATGGAGTGCCTATGGGGCACAGTGACAAGAAAGACTTGAAGCAGAAGGGTTAAAGAAGGAAATAAGGATTGCTAAAAGCGTGAGCGGGAAAATGTGAAAACGGCAAGTCAAAGAAGAGAACAAACGTATCGACAACTGCGTGAATGAATTTCTTCACGCATGGGTCCACTAGTAATTGAAGCGTCTTCTTTTCTGTTGAAATTGCACAGGTTGCTACAGTATTAGATAGGGGCAATTAGGATGATACGGGTTTGAGATATCACTGAAGAACATTGCTTCTCCTCTGTGGAATATGAACAGGTTTCAGTTGCATCCATAGCAGCGTCATCGGATGGGTACTAACAAACGTCCCCATATTTCGTTAGACTTTAGCTGAATCTCTTAGATGCAGCTGAAATTTCACATTGAGCTGACGCTTTTTATATTGAATTTACATTTCACCCAAATTTCGACTCTTGAGGTTCAACAATCGATTGGTATCCAGGTTACAGTAAGCCCTAAGCATTTCCGGTGAATTCTTTTGACTGAACTAAGTTTTCTTATTGCCTTATCTTGCAGGGGGATATTTTGCTCTTGCAAAACTCATGCCTACACAACTTGCGTTTCATTGATGGAAGATCAGGCCTGCAAGGATGAGACCTATTTTACAGCAAACCTCATACTAGGAACCGGAACAATAAAAAGCTAATCACAAAATTGCTGCAGTCATTTTTGACCGCGGGATCCTCTGGCGTCCTTTATGGGGTGGGTTAGGTAAGAAGAGCTGCGTTAGGTCAAGCTAAAATGAGTTAGGAAATCGTAGCTTGGGACTGCTGAATTTTACAAAGTGAGAATATTAACTAATCGTGGAATTTTCACAGGTCACCTACGGGTCAAGTTAGCGTTTACAATATAATTATTATATTAAGGTAGACAGATATTATTGAGTTAGAAAGAGTTCATCAGGGTTAACAGACGATTGTTATCCTAGACGGGGTGTGTTACATTAGAAGAGCTGCTTTAGGTTAAACTGGGGTAAATTGCAATAGCGTAAGGTGGTCTCGTTCATTTTGAAAGGTATAGACTTTATTCAACGGTGGAATTTCCACGGGTCCAGCTAGTCCTGTTTTATATTCGTAGGAATCTCGGCGACTCATTGTAATCATAGTGTTTAGAGATAACTAATATTATGATTTCAATAATAATTTCGCCCTTTTATTTACATTAGAGGCGTTGCAGTTACGAATGCTCCCTTTATACCTTTGAGATATTGTTTTTTTTTTCTCTGGATAATGTTTGGTTTTCAACGAAACTGTAGCTCCAGTTGAAAGGGAATATAATCTTCAAAATTTTGGTGCATATTGCTACCCCTCAGACTACGCTAACGATGCTAACGATGTTGTTAACGATGCATGAATATGGTTAAGTCACTAGTTAATTTTTGGATTAAAAGCGACATTGCTTGTTGTCACACGGTGGACACTGCATTACTGGTGATCCTCCATTACTGCGGCATCCGTTCATGCGATCACCCATTAATGCAGTAAAAATTTTCTTCCCGGTATTCCACAAATTCGACGCTAAATCCCTTTACGCGGTACCATAACGCAATTTTTTCGGTTCCGGTCGGATATTTGACAGTGGAAGCATCATTCCTTGCATTGGTGTATAAAATGGCCCCTACAGCAGTGAATTCTAAAAAGAGTAGGAATACACTGAGTATCAAAAAGAAGATGAGAATTTTAAATGCATGTGATGAAAGTAAACAAGTGTCAGAAGTTGTAATATTCTCTCTATTATTATCTGAAGAACGTTTAAGAATTACAAGATAACTAAATTGATTTTATTTTTATCAACTCCCACAAGTGCGGAAATTCCATTAAAACCGACACGTCTTGGTCCGGACAGACCGCATTAGTGGACGATTTCCAGACGATTTAATTTTGCCTTATAATGAAGGACGTGCATGGCAAGATTTGACTCGGTGTGTAAACAATATTGTGAAATAATATCCTGGGCGAAGGTCTGCTATATCAGGACGTGTAAAATTAGTTCATACATGAATATCAGAACATTTTCATGAAAGTTGGTTCAAGTTATGAATGACTATTGAATGCAATGCCAAATACACCTACTATGGCTTCCACTGGCGTTGTTAGACTGTTTTTCGCTAATAATTGATAAACGAATTGTCGGATCCCTATGGTATTTCAACACGAAGCCTATTACACTCCTACATAATTTATGGCCCACATAGCATATTGCTATATGTGTTTACAGAGGAGTTTACTCGTGTATATTAAGCCTGTATTAAGCTGAAGCCAGGAAGTCGCTTCAACACATTCGAACTACTCCCAACTAGGGGCGTCTTGCAATCAGGCCTTCGGTGTCACCTGTGCTATACTGGCCTCCAATGCGACACAGGTTGGGTAACGCCGGGTGGCGCTACCGTCGTTCACGACACCTTGTGTGTGTGTTAGTGTACGCTGATCGTGTGTGTGTGAGCGGCGCCGCGCTGCTCGCTGTATCGCTGATTAAGGGGGCCTTTTCACGGAAAATGGTTAGAGTTTCCAATTTTTTGTTTTATGCTCAAAAAGTGTCCTCAGGTATGGCGCTAAGACGTCCCAAATATTTAGGGGGCTAGCAGCACTAGAAACCCCCGAAAGGGGGGAGGGCAAAGGGGGTCCAGATGGGGTCCGGAGGGGGGTCAAAATTTATTTTGATTTTTTTGCTGCAAAATGATCTGTATACGAAGGGCTATTACGTCCCAAATTTTTAGGGGGCTAGCAGCACTAAAACCCCCCCAAAAAAGGGGGGAAAGAGGGTCCAGAGGGGTCAAAAATTGACTTTTTCATTATTAATTCACCTAAAATAGCTATCTATTTCATATTTTTATTAGTGAATGACGAATGTAGGGTATTTGTAGGTGGAAATGTACTATAGATAAAACATGTCAAGTCCATTTCCACTGTAAACAGCGCATGTTTTACAAAATTCATCCACAAAAACATAAAATTTGCCGCCCTGAAAAATTTGATTTTTCAGAACAAAAAAGAACGTAAGTCGATGAGTTTTTATGCTACACTAAAAACAAAGACAGTTTTGGAATCCTTGAAACAATCCTAGCAACGCTAAGGAGGGATTTTTTCAATTTTTTTTAGTTTTTTACCATTAAATGAAATATCAAAAAAATTTACATATTTTATGAATTCTTCGGTAACCCATCTAAAGTCTCATGTCAATAGAAAACGAAAAGGAAATTCAAAAAACCCCTCCTTAGCGTTGTTAGGAATGTTTCAAGGATTCCAAAACTGTCTTTGTTTTTAGTGTAGCATAAAAACTCATGGACTTACGTTCTTTTTAAAAATTATAATAAAATAAATGAAAAAAGAAAATGTCATTTTCTGAAAAAACTAAGGCCTAAACTGAAAAAGTTGCACGAACAAAATGTTTTTATTTTTAATTATACATTTTATGCGAAAATTTCAGAGAAATCGGCTCAAAAATAAAAAAATAAATAAAAAATTTTGAAAAGGCCCCCTTAAGTTAGGTTACGTTAGGTTACGTTAGGTAAGGTTAGGTAAGGTTAGGTTAGGTAACGTTAGGTAACGTTAAGTAACGTTAGGTAACGTTAGGTAACGCTAGGTAGGGCTAGAAAGGTTAGGTTGGGTTAGGTTAGGTTAGGTAAGGTTAGGTTAGAAAGTTAGGTAAGGAGGTTAGGTAAGGTAAGGGCAGGTTTGGTTAGGCTAGGTGAAGTTAGCTCAGGTAGTGTTTATTTTAGTGGTGGCGTGCGCAGGAAAGCTTACGTGAACGCAAAGGTGTCGTCAACGACAGTAATGCCACCGGGTTACACCGACGAGAACCTTCCTAAATTTTAGGGTCATGTTATGGGTTTACGAACATTAACTATGATTCTCGAAAATTAGTATTACAAAATGTATGACTGGCATATATTGCTCGAGTTCTAGCATGTGAAGTACTGTTGCGTAGTTTTCTTAACTTTTTATCCGAAGGGGGCCCCTAAACGTACAAATAATTTGCGCAAACATAGTGATTACGCAAGCATTTTGACCGTGTAGGGAGCGGTTGCGTGTGATTCCAAAACTGTTTCATATTTTTGGCGCAAACTGGCAATGCTTGCGTCGCCTGAGTGCATTGCGCAAACAAACCGCACTTGTCTGAGTTGTCTTCCAAATTCATAGCGAGTGGTTGGTGTTGTGATATTCTCTAGTATCCAAACTATGTCTTCCAAAGCCACCAAAGACGAGCGAAAGTTTTGTTAGAGTTCATCGAGGATTAGGAATATAGGTCATTGCCAGCATTATGGTGCCTTACTAACAGCGATAAAAGCAACAACAAGAAAAACGAACAATGCGAAAAATTGTTTGGACCAACATATATATGCATATGCACATATATATGCAACTGACATGGTATAATAAATGTTTACGAAAATATTACAATATCTTATATTCAAGGGGTGAAAAGAATGGAAGTCGTTCAGCAAAAAAACAAGTGTTATCTCCACCTAATACTTATCTCCACCTAATACTTTGCAGCAAAGCCTTTATTAGCTTCAAAAATAGCTGATCTCTTCTTGTAGTCTTTAATTAATGACTCACATAATTTAGTGGGTAGTTTGCTCCATTCTTCCTGGCAACTTGTCTTCAGCTATTTGTGATGTTTCTTGGATTTCTTTCCCAGATATTAATTTCCAAATGTCACCACAGGTGCTCAATTGGATTCAACTCCGTTGACTGACTTGGCCACTGTATGATGTCATCGTTATTTTCAGCATACCACAACTTCGTAGTCCTAGCAATAGGCTTAGGATCATGGTTTTGCTGGAAATTTCCATTATATGGAAATCCAGGGCTCTCTACATAAGGCATTAAATTTTCCCTTAGGATCTAGCCTATTGATGTTTTTCTGCATTAATTTTGCTGTCTATACCTAAAAACTAAAACCTTTCCCAGAAAAGCAACCCCAAAACCATGATGCTACGAGGACCAAATTTGACTTTGTATTGTGTTCTTCGGTAACGTACGCTTCGCCGCCTTTCCTCCCAACAGCACCGAGAACTACGCCCAAACAATCAAATCTCAGCTTCATCTGTCCGTAAAACTCGTCCCTAAAAGAATTTGGCTTATCTGTATGCTCTTTTGCGAATTTTAACCCAGCATTTCTGGGTCGTATCAAAAGGAGTGGTATCTTCTTTGTTCGCTAGACTGTATCTGTGTACCGTGCTTCATTACTAACTGTTCGCTTAGTTAAATGAACTCTTCATAAAAACAATCATTCTGAAGATCTTCTCGGTGGTCAGGTTTTTTTTTTTATCTGGCGTCACAACGCTCACCGTAATCTTGGAAAGATCTTCCTAGAAGCACCTAGTCTGCATTGGTTCTCAACAGTATCACGTCTTTTAAATGTTATTATCAATGAATTAATTAATGTGGTAAATGAGATATTCAGGTCACTGGAGAGCTTTCTGCAACTTTTTCTTTCTACATCTTAACAACGAGTTTTTCTTATACGTCAGTTAATTACTGACGTCCAGCCATACTTGAAACCACTTTCTGTGAGTAGAGATTTCAAAATGTTCCGGTTTTCATCTGAAAGTGATCTACAGCTACTAAGAACATTCCCAAGCAAGCTAGTATATTCTACACTGACGTTTAACCAAAATCTACGTGTTTTAGCTGTAATATTGATATAATACGAATACTATCATAACCCTCAAAACTTTAAAATGATTGAATTTTCTACATATTAATTAATGAACTTCTTGTTTTCATCTAAAGATTCTCATTCTACTCCCTAAAATACATTTTTAGCATTTTTTGTGTCTTTCATATACTACAAATGTGACTGATGAGCACAGATAAGCCCTATGCACAACTTGGCTGGGTTGTTATATTTTTTTATAAAATTACCACACCATATGGCTTAAGTAACATTAGGTACATTAATAAAAATGTACGTAGTTAAAAAAAATGAACAGAGCTTAAGAGGTTGTTAGTCTGTTGTGTTTTTTTTCTTTAGAAATGAAAATTATGTTGCTGTAAAAATGACTGTGCCCAGTAGCTGTGACATCTTAAATCAATGTTGGAAATCAGTTCAAAAAAAAAATTGACTACGTACAGTTGCCTTTTAGTCATTACTCAAGATGTTTCAAATCAAATAATCAAACTTGAAAAAACTTGAGAAAATTATATATCTGTATGGAAACTACGTGCAGCGAAGGGGTAAATTTATTGGGCAGGGGCAGGTACAGTCGTGAAGTATAACGGGCATATAAGATCTGCGCATAAGGCCTGGGTGTGTGCCATCATCTACTACACTAAGCTCTATAGGATAGATCCCCTATGTTAACGGCATGACACTATTTCCACTTATTACTTCAGCTAAAACCCATGCATACTTTTACTTCCAACGCAGTGCAACGTCGCGATATACCGCTGGGTTCGCTGGTTCAAAGGCTCCTCGTGGACGATCTCGCGCTGCATTGGTAGGACTGTCCGTAGACCAACTGTCCGCAGGCCAACTTTTAAAACAGACCAACAACAGTTCGCAGACCAACTGTACGCAGACCAACTGTCCGTAGACCAACTGTCCGTAGACAAACTGTCCGCAGACCAACTGTCCGCAGACCAACTGTCCGCAGACCAACTCTCCGCAGACCAACTCTCCGCAGACCAACTCTCCACAGACCAACTATCCGTAGACCAATTGTAGGCAGACCAACTGTCCATAGACTAACTGGCCGTGGACGGACTATCCGTAAACCAACTGTCCGTAGACGCAACTGCCGCGCTACAAATGTTCCTATCAGATCTGAGCAGCAAGCAATCAAGGAAAAGAAGAATGAACTACGATGCATAGTAAATAATTGGACATAATTTATTTGCCATAATTATCTATGGCGAAAGTAGACGTTTGGTAAAATCGTGTTTGCAGTAGTAATTTCAGCACTCTTTTATGTATTATTTATAATCTTACAAATCAATGCGTTGATCGCCTTACAACAGCATTATTAAGGTACATCAAAGAGAATAAGTTCATTGCCGACCGCCCTTAGCGCCTCAGCCTTAGGCACAGCTGTACTGCCATGCAGGCCCCCAGGTGCGTCTTCCGTATCTTGAAATACCATTGCTACCATCGCTACCAACGCTACCATCGCTACATCTGACTCTTTTTTACCACAATACGGTGTAAGGCTTTATAATTAGAATTTCCTAGGCAATGAGTGCATGAAGAGGGGCATTTTTAAAGCAATAATTGTTGTAAGAACGTAAGACATTAACCATAGGTGAATTTAGACTTGCACGAAAATGACTCCTGACGAGCTGCAACTAAGCATATGTCGTAGTAGGTAAAATTGGCGAAGAGATAGCGGACGGTTGCACCTTACAATAATCATGTCTCACTGTCGCTCGAAACAGCGCAACAGGTTGCCGTAAAGTGCTTATAGACACGAGGGCTAATAATGCAAATGAGTTGCATTGGATTTAGTGAAAATAATAAAATTTAATGCAATCGATGACGTTTCCTTGGTCTTCATCGTCCACAGAGCTTGTTGGGCTTACTAAGCACGCTGCACTGAGCCGTTATCTTCCACGTTAGCCGATCTCCAGCACGCAGAAGAGGTCCCATATCGCCTCAGGCAGCCAAATCGCTAGTGAGGATAAGGGCCGGGAGTCTGTGGCCTCGGCCCTTGATACTCTTGTACAGATGGGCCGCTGGTGGCAACGAGTGCCCGCCTCTAGAAATGAGGACATTAGGCAGCAGTGCTATGTCCAGGAGGACCCCGATTAAACCTACGTTCTCAAAGACGAAAAAACATTTAGTTTGGCTTCGTCTTTTCAGCTACTGTCGAGTCCCTCAAAAGGAAACTTCTCAAAACGAAAAAAAAAAAAAACCTCAACTGGAGACTTCCTGAAATGGTACAAATCCAGAAACAAAGACAACATTCAGCGCTATCTGCGAGAAGTTGTGGCAGTTGCCGACGCCCCATTGAGGGACTTGAAAGAATATTGCAGTAAAACTCAAGTGGAGAGCATCCCACGGTGCAACCTCCCGATTGGTAATGGCTTGCATGAACGTAATGAAAACAGGTATGCTTTACAATTTGTATCAAAAACTGAGACTCTTCTCAAAATGAAGATAATATTTCTTACTATGTTTTCAAAATTCCACTGTACTGTGTAGTGTGCAGAGAATGAACAGCTGAAGGTTTAGGTACAGTGTTTTTTTTATCAATGAAAAAGTAAGACGAGCTATTTATTGTTCGAAGACAACCGTCCACACCGTATTGCGCCAGCCTTGGCAAGGGCAGTGCACGCTAAGTAAGCTGTGCTGGTTTTGATTCAACAACGCACTCTTTTCCCTGTGCTGAAGACCCCTTTTCGCTTCTTCAGAACGTCTGAATAATCCCTCGTACTTTAAAAGCCAACGTTGGACAGGACACTTACCTGCAGCACGGACTGTGCTGCCTGGTGACGCGCTCTGACACGCGCTATATTGCTTGGAAAAGCATGTGACTCACGTAAAGGCCGATACATAACAAAAGCAGTGCAGCGAGAAGCTGGCAGGCAGGCAGGCTGGCAGTTTTTGAGAAGCACGGAATGCATTGGAGCGCGCACACCGAACAGTGGCAGTTGAGCAGGCCGCTGCCGCTGTTCTGTGTGCTCGCTCTAATGCATTCTGTGCTTCTCAAAAACTGCCTGCCTGCCAACTTTTCGCTGAACTGCTTTTGGAATGTTTCGGCCCTAGGGCCCCGTCAGCACTGCGAAACTTTTGTTGAGCAGGAAAGAGTCCATTTGCAAATACTAAAGACTGTCTAACACCAAAAAAAATGGAGGTTAAATTTCAGCAGGTATGGGGAAACCCAAGCTTAAAAATGCAAGCCGCGAGATCCTAGTGTTCGAGAATCAAATCCGATAAATGTTGGAAAAATTCTAACGACTATACAGTCGTGTTGTGTAATAAAGTTGTATCGTGTAAACGGGGCTTTATAGGGAGTCGTTGCGTAAAGAAATTAAAAGACGCATTGAATGTCCCAAAACACATACACTATATCTTGATATGCAGCAACAATATGCACCTCTGAACGTTTATGTAAAAATCTACTGCATGGTTTGGGGCTTAGCACTACTATAGATCACGAATGTCGCGTTTGCTAGTTGAATCATTTGGTAGGAGTTTATTGGAACATGTTTCTGTCATTTAAGAAAATATTCGTCTCACTTAGCGACTATAATTAAACCCTATAAAAGGCAGCAAAAGGAGGTTCATCGCCCATGATCATCTATCGATAGTTCGGAACAATAACTTGCAAAACAAAAAAAAAAAACTGTGAATCTGAGTATCACAAGGGAGAAGAAATACTTCAGCTTCAGTTGAACCAAAAATGAATCAAATGCCAGGAAAAATCCTAAGTCTTGAGACCGGTCTTTAATTTTGCACTGACTATGTTTCAGAATAATATTGCCGTAAATTCAATAAACATACGAATTTACTCTCAGTCGGGTCTCGCACTATAGATTCCCGCAAAGATTTATCGTGACGTTGGCTCCAACAGGCTGTTGTAGAGCTGCAAGCTCTGCATAGATATATATAGACGCCGCCAAAAATCGCATACTGCTGGCAGTTTTTCAACAAGTAGCCCCAAATCAGGAGCAATGAGCGGCACCGCGCGGAGGTTTGATGTACCGACGATCGATTATGAGACGGGTTGAGGTTCTGAAGAGATGGTCGTCATATGCGCTATCTTGTGGAGCGGGGCGTGGGGTGGCGTTTAGTTTGATAGGGAAGTGAGCAGCGGCTCACGCAATGCCAGCTAATATCGTGAATATATTCCGACAGAGAGGCCATTGCTGCACTTCGTGAGCCGCGTGTACAGAATACATCAAAGACAACGGCGCGCTGAGGCTATCTTGTGCTTCTTCCGAATATTTTGGCATTATTATACCTGTAATATATTTTTATAGTGTGGCCATTGCTGCATTTATTATTATTATTATTATTATTACTATATTGAACAGTTCAGGACTCCGTCTTCACAGGAAAGGCGATCTAGCAGAGGAAGAAACAAGGGATGTACAGTAAATTGGTAGAAACGCAAAACCCACGCACGAAGGTGTTTTCCCAAAGAAAAAAAGCGTATGAGAACAGCAGGTCGGGAATTCAAGGAAGAACAAAGTAAAGCATCTACAGCAGGAAGACAACAGCTAAAGGAAGCCAAGTAGACATGAAGAATAGATGAAACGTTCCAGAGGAGACCTAGTTAAGACTAAGGTCACCTATAGGGTCCCTCAGGGTCGCTGCTCCCCATAACGTCCACTGCTGCACGTCGTAAGTCAGCACGTAGGGCTAGATCGCATCAGGGGCAACGGCACGCTGGCTGAAGTTACGCAGTAACTCAGCGATTTCGTCATTCAATTATATCAGCTTTCCGAGACAGCAGACCTCCGCCACATAATGCATGCAATGCTAAAAGACAAAGAGACAGAAAAACGAACTACCGCATCATAAAAAAAAAGAAAAATTCAGAACCATGTTCCTCTGGACACTTCTAACAGAGCCTGTAAATTTCCCAAAGATCCATCCATAACTTTCCGAGTAACATTAGTTTACGTTAGTAACAAACAGACAGACAGGGAAATTAAAAAAAAAGATAGAAATACAAATAGCGGTAAAAAAGATCACCTCCTCGGTGGAGATAAGAACGCAGCTGCCTAAGCAGAGCTGCAGGTACACACGCAAATGCTCACCTGGAGCACACAAACAGGAAACGCCTGTCCTTATAACAAGCAGATCTATACAGCATCACTACCAAAAACTCAGGGCCACCGCAGAAGATAACGTAAAACCGTAATTGTGCTTCTGCGTGGCGCTGTAAAATTTTGTTGGGAAATTATTCGTAATATAAAACGACACGGATGTAAACCCTGACGACGTACGTAGTGTCCTCCTTACAGTAGTGTGATTACGTTAAATGCCGAGTTTGAAACTGTGGATAATTTTCCTAACCGTGAAATACTTATTTTTATTGTAAAAATAATGTAAACTGCTTTGGTGGAGTCGGAAACGTGCTGAACTAGCAAAATTATTGCTGACATTGAGGGGCACATATATCCTATCTAAAGCTTTAAATTTCTTTAAGTCATTATAACTCGAAAACTAAGGAGTTTTGGCATTTTATCATTCATGAAAATCGATATATTCTGAGTTTATCTACCTATAGTTGAAATTTCTCCACATAAAAAAAGCGCCCTGTATATATATATTTTCCGGAAACCTGAGTATCATAAAAATAAAAAAAAACGAAAAAAGTATAATGAGTTATTGCTGTCCATGAAATGAATAATGAAAAAGCTACTGCACGGAACTATAGAGTGATGCAGTCTTTTGTACAGAGAGAACGCCAAAATGATGATACGGTATTCCAGCAAGGCTGCACCATCACGGATGACACGCATGCTATATATTGACATCGGGGCAGTGCGCAATATTATACATCGTCCTGAGCGCTTCCGCAACGCATTCATCAAATCACGACAAGCTGATTGTGACTAAAATAGAAGATTTCACCTGACAAATACATGGACCGCGGATGCAGATTTTGGTCGTTGGTAACTCAGTGCCCCAATCTATAGGGGGTCAAGTTCCCCAGCAGCTACCGCTGACAGGTTGATTGCACTTTTGTTCAATTGCCATTGAATTAATACCACAGCTCGTGTCAACACGTGCAGTGTGAAACTATGCATGGCTTGCACAGAAACATGCATGCTATACCCGCAGCACAGCACCACTTCTCACAGCGGCAGTCGGAGGTGTAATGAAACTCCCGAACAGACAGATTAGGACTAGAAGCGGACACACACGATAGAGACTCATTCTGTTCACTATACAGCTAGGTTTCGCTTCGTTATACAGTGAGCTGTAATTATGCAGTGAAAACAATGCTGAGGTTACAGTGGATAGCAATATGCAGCTTATCATTAACCATGAAAACGCTCGAGCTCTGCCAAAACAATGCCACTGTCAGCCGAAGGAGCACTATATGGCAGTAGTACGTGCTTTTTTAATTTTTTAATTCTGAGCATTAGAAAGTGATACAGTGCATTCAAATAAGAGTATACACGACTTCTAAACCTTTGCGTTCACTGCTTGTTAAGAGGGGTGGGGTGGGGGAGAGAGGAGTGCTGCAAGGTCTTCCTTCGAAAGCGAGAGCTAGTCAAATATCAAAGGATGTGGTCAACGAGACTCATTTACAAATTACAAAACCCCACGGTCGACAAAACCAGTGCTGGAAAGTTAAAAATAATTACTCCACTAATAACTGTAGGGGCGATATCACTCAATGTTTGCCCCATCACACCATTACCGTCATTATTATCGCTAGTTTAGGCTTCTCTAGCTCGTATAACGATGTTTCAAAAAAAAAAAGAGAGAAAAGGAGATCTAGTATGTATAGAGAGAAAAGTGATACCCATTCACGAAAGTGTTTTATCCTGGATCAATTTGAGCATAAGAAAAGCACACAGAGAAAAAAAAAAACGGAAGAGTTAAACAGAACGCCAGCATGGAAGAAATATGAATGACAATCAGAAGAAGCAAACAGGCAATTGTTGGTGCCTAAACAACCCACTTAACAGAGAAATTTATGAACAGCCACTTAGCGCTCTGGAGAACGACAAAACTTGGAGTGTTTATCTTCCCGTCTTTATATTACAATGTAACTAGTTTACATTTTTACTAAGAGAGTTCACTGTAATCCAAAGAGTGAGGAATAAAGGGCCATGTAGTACGTCAGGAAGTCGAGGAGACCCATGCACAAGACCGGCAAAGAAAAGGTTAGCACCGATCAGTATAGGAGTTGATTATTCTATATCTTGTTAACATGGCCTCCGGCACAGCTGTCATTATGTGACTTTATATAAAGCTGCCGAGTCAAGCAAATGACTGGCAAATATTTCTAATTACTGGACCAAACGAGACTAAGAAGAATAGCCTGTAATGCAGGTATAGGGCAGTATTATCGCTATACAAAATCAATGAGCGGCAGCACCCGACACAACTCGCTGTTTGTGAGGTAATGACGCTATAATTGCGTCAGTTTGATTGGTGGTAATTGAGCGTCACACCGGCGAGTTGACTGCCTTGATGTTCCCAATCCTGCCTTCATTGCTTGTTTGTACACGAAGCGGTAATGAATAATATCCGAATCTGTCAAAATATCGGAAGTTTTTTATTTCATAGCTGCATTTAGTAAACGCATAGCCGAACAAGTATTAGCGGTACTCATAATTTTAAAATTAATTAATTATGAGCTAGTTTAAGCCGCTCTCATTCAGCACAAGTTAGCTGTTCAATTAAAGAGAAGAAAAGAAAGAGACATCCAGACTGTCGAGCGACACGTGGAAGCCATCATTACCCATGCACACGGGTGCTGCCCCACAGAATCAACGAGCATATGGGAAGAGCCATTCAAGTGGGAAACCAACCAGAGCAGAACAAAGCATCATCAGGGTGAAGGAGTGTGAAAATGGAAGGAAACATGGTGGGCTCAGAGAAAACATGTCTCGAAGCCTTAGCTACAGCTACGGTATACCAACTAAGCAACTATACCGTATGTGAACCCCGTGAGGGTGCTGATCCCATAAAGGGCGAAACTATAACTAAACATACAAACGAAAAAACCGATCTGCAATAAAATCTAACCATTTATGTCTTTTAACATTACTAATACCCCTATAAATTTCATAAAGATCCATTCATAAATTTTTGAGTTATTGTGCTAACAAGCATACAATTAAAAACAGTGACAAACGAACAAACAAACGGATCATTACCAAAATTTGATCATCTACTCTTTGTTATATACCTAACAACTCATGCTAATTTAATCAAAATCCATTCATAACTTTTTGAGTTATGGCATTGAGAAAAATGAGGCAGACAAACAAACAAACGGATGGACATATCTTCACCAAAAGTTAATCATCTGTTCCTCCTAACGTACCTAACAATCCCTGTAAATTTCGTCCAAAGCAGTTCATAACTTTTTGAGTTATCTTGGTGACAGACAGACAAACAGACAGATAGACACACACACACAGACAGAAACATAACCTCCTCGGCGGAGGTAATTAACCTAACATTATGGCCCACGGCGCATCCATTGGAGGACGAGCGCAGGTTTCCCTGCATAGGTTACACGTACTTACCCAATGGACCCTGGGAAAAGTACTGACAAACCAGTACGACTTCCCAAACACCGACGGAGAAACGAAAGAGCCGTGCTGCGTGAGCACGTCAAAACGTGTACTTCATGTCTGCGCAACGGCAGGCGTGCTGGTGTTGGAGAAACACTTTGCTTACAAGATGGGGCATTACGGCACCTGTTCCAAGTACCTCTTTTCTCTTTCACCCAAAACCAGTAACCCATTCAATACAGTGTGAGCCTCCTATATATAAAACGTATGGGGAACGTGGCTATCGCAATGTAATCATTCTATACGGGAGACGGTCGCGGTATACATATTAAGTGAAGGCATGTTGACCTTCATGTTACTTATCATCTCTGCCCGGCGTCAACTGGAAGAATATCGGTATTGGTATGCAACCCAAATTTAAAGAGTGCCAAAGTGTAGCATTAAATCGAGCACATAAGTAGCTTTGTATCTCGATCTTTCAATGATATCACTTGAAAGGAAACGAAGATCTCATGGCTTATTTACGCATTTCGTCGACATTTCCTGTAGAGTGCGTTACCTTTGATTATGCAAATACAATTTTTTTTTACTTATTTTTCAAGATAAGTGTCAAGCATTTAAATTGTGCATAGTAAGTTAGTGCACAGGTATGTTGTAACTATAAAAACAACTAGAGAAAAAGAAAACGGAACAATTTCCCACGTTTTGGCAACATTTGCTTATGCATGGGGTTCTGCTGCGAGGGCTTATAGATCGAGCCAGAAGTGGCTATGTCCATTTTTGGTGAAATCGGGTTCCATTCACAAAGTGGGTGCCCGTGAGGCATATTTTTAGTGTCCCGCGGGTGTCTATGCCATGTATTTTCATGCCAAATCTCTTCTTAATGAATCATAACTGAGGAATAATTCTTTTGTTCTGTAGAATCTCCACAGGTTCCTTCAGTATTAGATAGGGGAAAATTAGGACGATGTGGGTCTGAGATATCACTAAAGAGCATTATTTTTGCTCTGTGGAATTCCTACAGGTTCCAAAAGTTATAATAATAATAATCAGCTATAATGTCGCATACAGTGAATACACCTGTAGTGAACTTTCCATCATCGGTTCACTACAGTTGAGCATCACAACAGCTGAAACCTCGTCCAGCGTTCACTACTGCTTATCAGCTTTCATTTTTGAGACAAAGCCCAAAATTCC
>LQNS02278094.1:32277074-32304301 GCA_001587735.2 Parhyale hawaiensis
CTGTCCTAGTAAAGGTATTAGTTCATAACAACACGTGTAAATTAGACTTGCCGTAGCGGACCGGGCACAAATAACGCGTGTGTGCTATAGTAAGGTGCTGTAAAATTAATTCAGCCTATGTCAATTGCCACAGATATAAATAAACTAATTTTTAATCTAATATGTAGGTACTAAGAATGAAATAGTTCACTAACTACCAGTGGCGCAAAAATGTTATCGGAAAGACGATTGATTGTGAATTTTGTTGCGTCTTTTCACAAAGAAAATTTAATTTTTGTGTTACACATTCGAAATAGCTGACCAGTTGCCAGGGCACAAGCAGTTGGCAACATGGCAGAATAGTTGCTAACAACATGGCAGAATGGTTGCTAACAACATGGCAGAATGGTTGCTAACAACATGGCAGAATAGTTGCTAACAACATGGCAGAATAGTTGCTAACAACATGGCAGAAAAGTTGCTAACAACATGGCAGAATAGTTGCTAACAACATGACAGAATAGTTGCTAACAACATGACAGAATAGCAATTAACAACGTGGCAGAATAGCAATCAACAACGTGGCAGAATAGCAATTATAAATGAAGAGGTGAAGTGAGATATAGCGCTGTGTCGCAGTTTATATGTATATGTCGTGGGCGAACGTTGGATTTGCGCGATCGATGGAAGCGCGACGCGTTTGCTACCTACAACATCCATAATCCGGCATTAAAGCCCATTCAACCTGATATAAGCCCAAATTACAGCCCATCCAATCCCCTCCGTTCCTGACAAAAAGAAAAAGTAAAAAAAATTTGAACGATCGTTTGCTCAGCACGATCGATCGATCGCGCAAATCCATCGATCACGCACAACATATATATAAGGTCTTTGCTGCTCGCATGCACTGTTCACCTTTAATCGTTAAATTTAAGGTTTAATCTTTCTCGTATATGAACGTTGCATATACGATTAAAACGCCATGAGAGATTGGGATAACTTCAGCATGAGGTTACAGCACGACAGCTTTATTGGATGCGCTCCTACGTTACCCTAAACACAACTTTGACTTGCCAAGCTTAATCATAAGCAGATTCAGATTTTCTTGGACCGGGTTCGATTTGTCTTTACTGCCGTGACGTCACGTAAACTATTAACTAGGCTTTAGATTTAATTCGGTCAATGGTGAACAAAAGACGCCTGAGATACACAGAACGAATTTTTATGAGAAAGATTTACTCTACTTTGCAAGCAAACAAACAATTGCGTACTGCTACTCCCGACACCGCAACCACTTCCGCTCGAATCTTTCACACTGCCGGCAATCAAACACGTACGGAGGTCACCTGACTCCACATTACGATACAAAGCGGTAATTTGGAGACGCATTATCGTAACTCCATTGACACTATATATACTGTGTCTTTCAGGCGAGGAAAACAAAATGGCATGAATCGCCGGCAGGAAACCAAAGATAGAGGATCGCCGCACAGGGGAAAGACAAAGAACAGAACAATGACTGTGTGGAATATCGTACAGGTAATAAAAACAATGAAAGAATAACGAGTTTCTGCAATATGATAGAAGTAACACAAAAGCAACTAAGCAAGAAAATAAATTATTATGACAGCCTATCAAAGAACTTCGGTTAACTCCTCACGGAGTGACTTTAAAACGTTTTCATAGGAATGGCATTATGGAAGCAACCCTATATAGTTGGCCCAATAAATGGTTAACCTCGGGAATCGTCTTGAAAGTGGACCCAATGATTCTCAGTGGGATTGGTCCAGTGAACCCATGAGGCAGAAAGCAACGGGAAGACTACACGGATGAAAGAACGGAGCCCCGACCGCGATGCTATGGCATATCATGAGAGGAAAAAAACGGGACGTGTTGTATGTCGATAGAAACGTGGAACCCATATGTTTTTCCCAAACAGGAATTACGCAGATGGGAACACTATACCTCGGGAAAGAAGATGAAGAACTGAACAAAGCATGGAAGTAAGCTAAGGAAGGCTAAGGTAATCTATAGGTATCCCTGGCAGGGAGCTGCTTGCCATATCATATAGGATAAATGAAGTTAATCTTATGGTCTACTGCCTATATCCCATGTCTGCTGAAGAGCACTGACGTCACATCTCTAATTTCAAGTACAAGTGTCTGGAGAGTACAACACTGAATTTTACATTAATGACAACCATACATGATACAGTGTTGTGTGTCTGGGCTCGCCACTATAAAGTAACTGAAGAGCGTATTTGATTGTGCGTTGTTTTCTTGCAAAAATTGCAAACAACTACAGCTGGGAACTGGAAATTCTACGCAAGAGAAGTGTTCACCAGTGATGTCTTAGACCCACGTTATACTAATTTTCCACAATTTAATAGCTTACTGAAGGAACCCGTGGAAATCTGCAGAACAAAATCACTGTTACTCTATATGATACCCTCGATCGGACTCGTATCATGCACACGAAGAGTGAAAAATGTTCCAAGTCAGGCAGTGAATCTTCTACCTCAGACCTGCGCGCAGTAGCAGCTCAATTTCGAGCTTGACTCCTCCTAGTGATCACTTCCCGGGTCATATCATGAACATACGTCAAGTGTGTCTACATTTTCCCCTATCTAATACCGACGGAAGCGTCACGGTCGTACTAACAAACTAACGAATGAAAGAATGAATGAACGGAAAGACAAGCAGAATTATAATATGATTGGCGCCATAACGTCATCGCGATCACGGCACTGATCTCTGGTGAGTTTTCCCATAGCTTTCTGCCCCCTCCCCACTCCTGGGTAAATCTAACTCAATATTCTATCCCGAAAGGGCCCACAGCCGAAAAAGAACCATTTCCGAAGCGCTTCAGTCGGCGAGAGAGGGATGGAAGAGGCGTATGTATATTTCATGATGTTAAATGCTGTACCCAAATATATGTTCATCTCGTTTCAATTCCATGGGAATATACAGCTCTGTATCTATAGTGTCTGGGATAAAAAGCGGGTTCAAATAAGCGTCTATGTGGGGGTTCATTTCAGAGAAAACGGGAGTAACGGTACAAGTGATATTTCAGGCAGTAATAGTGCTTTCTGTAGTCATATCCATCTCAGACTCTTGCAAAGTGCATCTATTTCTATGTTTTCCACCATCTGTTATAGTATAATATACAATGTTCAAATGGTAGGAGTCATTCCTAGACGTTCAGGAGATCTCTGAAGCAAATAAAGCTATTCTAAAGACTTAAAATAATTGTGAGTTACCCATACAAGCACCTCATGCGCCATAACTCTGTTAAAAAATCCGAATACGAGACGAAATTCGCCATCTCACAAATGCCAATGCTGTCGCTTCAGAGAGACTGAAGGAGTTAACTTTTCGTTGATGTCAAGAAAAGGTTGCTTCATACATGGTTAATAGATATCAGCAATATATTAATGTACTACTTGACATTTTCTTTCAAGGAAAGGAATACGACAACTAGCAAGTTGTAAAGGACAAACAGTATAAACTAAGGCGCCACTCCCTAGCTGCTGATGTTATATATTAATAGACTTATGAGACCAGTGAATAATTATGCCCAGTTGAACTTGAAGTATTCACGACATGTATTTATATAAAATTCATTGAAGAAGCTATGCAGTCCATGCAACTTTATACAATTTTAATCCCACGTTTACTGTTCTAAATACTCCATGCGAAACAGGTGACGCAGAATTCAATTCTTGCGTTTGGCTTCATTCAATGTATGTGATGACACATGTACGAAGGGCAATGCGACGTGTTAGTTCTAAAAAATTAAAAAATTGAAAGAGAAATAGCGTAGAGAAATAAAAAGATTGAAAAATGCAAGCACAATTGCCTTTTGCTCGCTTTATCAGTTCTCTGGAAACCACTGCAATTAGTAACTATTGCGCATTAAAAAAATCTCTATAGATAAATATACAGTACATTTTGTACTCTTTGAATCCCCGAAATCTTGAAATTTCAGATGAAGTTACATATTGCCCAGGAGTATTAACAAGTAAAAAATATCCTAGAAGCCTACGTATAATGTCTTTTCTCATTTGTATTGACATAATACCATATTCATAACTTTGAGAAGTTGCGAAAGAAAAACAAGAAATACATAGAAACTGGCACTATCAGTCGAAAATGTGACACACGAGAGTGAATGTTGTACAGCATAACTTGCTGGTTATATTTAGTACCCGGCGCTTTTGGACGCTGTGGCAAGTCTGCTACGATCCACGTGGCGGAACTGGTCGACAACATCCGTGTACGGTATTTTTCATAAGGAGTTACATTTTATGTAGTGTTACTTCTACGGAAAGAAATTTTTAACTGGGAATTCAATTGGTTAACCTATTGGTGCCTTCTTTGCACATTTTTGGACCATAATAATAGTGCTATTACGAAGAACAAAATTGGCGTATTACTTGGAAATCTAATCCGTAAAATAAATGAAAGTACTGTTGCATTTGTTTTATTTTGTCAGTACTAAAATGGAGAATATGAATTGTGAGACTCTCAGACCAGGCCGATTTTGATAAAAATCATCATCAGCGAGATCTGTAAAAAATAAAGTGTGCATACATTAAACTATTTTCTATGCGATAGTTTCGAAATAACAATTACAAAAATCCATACTTATGCAAATATGTAAATGCTATCCTATATAACTAGGTAAAGGATAGCTGCAATAAAAAAAGCCTTAAAACATTCAAGGAAAATTCCTAACTACTACTGCCATTATTAAATACAAAGAACAAGTTTACATGCTGAGGTTCGTGGGTTATCTACGGGTATTTACACAATGGACAGGGTCGCGGAAGATTGATCAATGTTCAGGGCGGGTGTTCAGTTTTTATGTACAATGATTCTAAAATACGTAAGTCAGATTGATTCTATACAGTGTTTATTATAGTGAAATTACGGATATGAAATGGGTGGTTGTTAAGTTCACAGTGATCACGAGGACTGGAGTGCTCTCTGACAGTTAGAGGTCTACTGGTTCAGAAAGATGTGCCGAAATGTTGAGAAAAGCGGACTTTGTACTGCTTGATACTGCTGCCCATGTACGAATCATTGCAGACATCGCATTGAAATTTATAAATAATCATGGAACGCAGATCAGACGGTACGGTGTCCTTGAAATTAAAAAATGACCTTACAGCAAATGAATTTGTAAGAGCAAATTTACAGTAAATTTGTGAATAAAAATCGGGTAAAATATGTTTCAAATATTGCACTAGTTTGTACGAAGGAGGTCCGATGAAGGCTAGCGGAACGTAATTTCTTGCCGATGTACAGCAGCAACTGGTGTTGGTGGGCTATGCTTTCTGTTTAACAAGATTCGGAGATACTTATCGAGCAGAAAAGTGGGATACCCATTCTTTTTGAAGAATGTTCTGAGGAAATTTATTTCTTAGTTGAAATGGAACTAAGAAGATGAAAGGTTGTATGCTCTATGGAGTAACGTGCGGACAGCATTTATCTTATAAATAAGAGGTGTGAAACTGAAGAAACTAGTGCCCAAGCCAGTGAATTTTGGTTTTCGGTATATAGATGCAGTAAAGTATGTATTGTGTCATTCTACTGTTACATCTAAAAACGGAAGTTTCCTGTTATTTTTCTGTGTCCATTGTAAAAGAAATGTTTGCTTGTCGGTCATTAACGTATTCCAAAAATTTGCTGGCATGGGAGGGTCACTGAAAATTACGAACGTGTGGTCTAAATAACGGCGGTAAAAATGGGTTTGAAATGCATCCTAAGCCAGTAAATTTCTGGAATACATTAATGATCGACACGGAAACAGTTCTTTTGCAAGGGACAAAGAAAGGAACAAGAAACTTCCGTTTTTAGAGGAAACAGTTGAACGACACGACACATACTTTGCTACATCAATATACCGAAAACCAACATTCACTGGCTTAGGCACTAGTTTCTAGGTATTAGGTATTATGAGAAGATTTAAGCCTCCCTAAACAAGTACTAAGCTCTTCTAAGAGAGGAAAAGGAAGGGACATATAATATGTCCATAGAAAAATGGGGAACCCATTCACGAAAGGGTTGCCACACAGGATCAACGCCCATGGGAACAGCGAATCGGGAAAGAAGAGGAAGAACAGACAACAGTAAGAACAGTAGGAGTATGAAAGTGGAAGGAAGCAAAGTGGGCACGAAAGACAGACGTCCCAAAGGCCTAGCTAATGGCTAAGGTAACCTACACAAACCCCATGGGGGCGCTACTCCCCATAACATAGGATGGGTGGGCAGAAGTTTCTTTAGTTTCACACCTCATATTTATAAGACAAATGCTGTCCGCACGTTACTACATTGAGCTTACAAACTTTCATCTGCTTATTTCCATTTCAATGAAGAAATAAATTTCCTCAGAACATTCTTCAAAAAGAATGGGTATCCCACTTTTCTGCTCGATAAGTATCTCTGAATCTTGTTAAATAGAAAGCATAGCCCACCAAGACCAGATGCTACTGTACCTAGGCAAGAAATTACGTTCCGCTAGCCTTCATCGGACCTCCTTCGTACAAACTAGTGCAATATTTGAAACATATTTTACCGGATTTTTATCTACAAATTCACTTTAAATTTGCTCATGCAAATTCATTTGCTATAAAGTCATTTTTAAATTCAAGGACATCGTACCGTTTGATCTGCGTTCCATGATTATTTATAAATTTCAATGCGAGGCCAGCAATGACTCGTACATAGGAAGCAGTCCAAAGTCTGCTTTTCTCAACTTTTAGACACATCTTTCCGAACCAACAGACCTCTAACTGTCAGAAAGCCCTCCAGCCCTTATGATCACTGTGAACTTAACTACAACCCATTTCATATCCGTAATTTCACTATAATAAACACTGTACAGAATCAAGCTGACTTACGTATTTTAGAATCAATGTACATAAAAACTGAACACCTCTCCCTGAATATGGACCAATCTTCCGCGACCTTGCCCATCGTGTAAATATCCGTAGAGTCCCACGAACTTGAGCATGTTAACTTGTTCTTTGTTTTTAAAAATGGCAGAAGTAGTTGTTAGGAATTTTCTTTGAATGTTTTTAGGCTTTTTTATATTGCAACTTTCTTTTACCTAGTTATATAGGATAGCATTTACATATTTGCATAAGTATGGATTTTGGTAATTGTTAGTTCGAAACTATCTTATAGAAAAAAGTTCAATGTACATACTTTATTTTTTTACAGATCTCACTGATGGTGATTTTTATCGAAACCGGCCTGGTCTGAGAGTTTTACAATTCATATACTCCATTTTAATACTGACAAAATAAAACAAATGTTTATTATTGTTGCAACAGTACTTTTATTTATTAGAAAGAAAAGCGATGCTTTAAGCTGGAATGAAAGGGTTAATGACATAGATACTCAGGGTACTTGATGTGACCCCCTAGGAATTTGTAGACTAGTTTAAAATAATTCATCCAGAGATCTTGCAATTATCTTTGCAACACTCGACTATTTGGGAGAAAGTAGAACAAGTTTGTAACTAGTTAATCGTTATCCCAAGATTACATCGCGCTATGCAAACAAAATTGGAAGAAATTTCTTGCAGTCAGTATATAAACACAGAAGAAATAATAAAGATTTTTGTCAATATGATAGTGCAAGCAAGGCTGCTATCGCTGATCACAAGTGTAGCTAAGACAAACACTGTGGAAATTTACGGAAGCAAGGGTCCGCATACCCTGAAGCAACTGGCTCCGTCGAGACAGACTTTGTCCTTTAACAGGACGCTGTCAGGATGCCCCTTCGGCTCTTCATATCGGGCGCAATGTTGCAATTCTTAGTGTCACTCAGTCACGTAATGATGGTAGAAAATGCTTATTTCAGCTAAACCACCGTTTTGCCCTATTCGTTTTCTAAGGTACTCGATCGTACTTTGCTCTTTTCCTTCCTTGATCTAAATGGTACACGTGAGGTGATGTGACCAACGTCGCCTGGACTTCGTCCAAAATTCCTTGAGGTTCTCAAGGCAGTACTCAATTCACTCATTTTAAGCTCAGAGTATATAAAGTTGAAAAATGTGAAGTAAGAGGAAATGAAAATTATTGTTATTGTACTCAGGTGAAGCCTCTGTTTCCACAATCAAAACGAAAACGATCTTACAGAGGAAGAATAATTGAAACATTCAGAAGACTATCTATAGAAACGTGGAACTCATGCCCTAAGGTGTTCCCACACAAAAACAGTGCGCATGGGAATAGCAAGTCGACCAGGAAAGAAGAGAATGAACAGGGAGAAGTAACATAAGTTGGAGTATGAAAAAAGACAGGAGCAAAGTGGTCACAAAATAAAATGTCCCAAAGGCCTAGCTAAGGCTACGGTACCTAGCAGGCATAGGGTTCCTCTGAGATCGGTGCTCCCCATAGCATAGGCAAACCTAACTAACCAAATACTATAGCCCATTCTATGGCCCTCTCCCCCCCCCTTCCCAGAGGGAATGGTGAAAGCGAGTGCCCATGTTTTATTAAGAGATATTCTTCAGAAGTCTGTAGTGATTGGTTCAAGTTTGGCGAAACAAGAAATTTATTTAATTTTTGAGACATTAAATTTTCGTTCCAANCTATAGCCCATTCTATGGCCCTCTCCCCCCCCCCCTTCCCAGAGGGAATGGTGAAAGCGAGTGCCCATGTTTTATTAAGAGATATTCTTCAGAAGTCTGTAGTGATTGGTTCAAGTTTGGCGAAACAAGAAATTTATTTAATTTTTAAGACATTAAATTTTCGTTCCAATTTAGTCTAATTTTTGTCTGTGTTTCCTTCATGTCGTAACAGGGTAACTAAATATAATATATATGTATTCACAATAACACAATAAACAAAATAGAGATGTTGTCCGAGAGTGCATATCTCCACCAAAAAAAAAAAGCTATGTTAACGAGGAATTCAAAACTGGCCCTGAAACTAGCATGCTCTTTTTATCGTCACCAAAACTTGGACATTTATGCCTTTTGGCAGTAATAATTAACAGCTTTTGTAATTTTCTTGAAGTTCCATTCATAACTTTTCAGTTGTGTTACTGACAAACATTTTGACAAACATGAGTCGAATGCACAGACGGAGGAACCGATCATTACCAAAATTTAGTTATTCGCGTTTTTTTTTTTTGCCATATTTCTTACAAATTTTACAGATTTCATCAGGATGCGATTATAATTTTCTGAGTTATGTTGCTGACAAATATACAAATCAAACAGAGTCAAAGGAACTAACAAATAGGCAATACAAACTTATCAACTGCTCTTCGTATACATTCCTAACGATTTGTGAAAATTTCATGAATATCCAACAATAACATTTTGAGTTACTGTTACTGAGGAAAGTTAAGTAAACAAACGGTTGAACGGATCTTCACCAAAAGTTATTATTCTGTTCCTCTAAATATGCCTAACAATCCCTGTAAATTTTGTAAAGATCCGTCCTTAACTTTTTTAGCAATCTTGGTGACAGACAAATAACCAAACAGAATAACAGACAAATACGACAGAAACATAACCTCCTTATCGAAAGTAACGAATCAGCACTATATAAGATGCAGTGTGTAACTGGTTATTTATAGAGTACATTATATGCGTATTTTTGTCTTGCCACGCTCTGTTGAAAACGGATAGGTTAAAATTAGGCCATGTTGGGAATTTTGCTGAAGTTTAGGGAGCCTCAAAAGTAGAAGTAATTCTTAATTGGGCTGCCAAGTTTGAATTCAATGCATTGAAGACGTACGAAGTACCTTCTAGCGATAGCATGGATATACCCATGACAGCTTGTCTGCCTACAGCTCAATCAAGTAGTAGATTAACGAAAGAGAGGAGAAGGCATTCTTCAATATTCACAGTCCAACAGTGGGGCGAAGAAAATGTAATTTTCCCTGAAATTGCGTGCCATCATATCAGTGTGGTCGGGCCGCATAGTAAATACATGAATAAGTAGCTGTATTGATAAATAAATACCTACTTAACACGAGTTATTGGGTACAGTATGTAAGTTTCCGTGGCCATTGCAAAGATGCCTAAAGACATTAAAAGCAAGATACCCAGGAAACTGCAAAATGCTAAGAAAAGGAGGGAACTCGAGCATGAAAGCATATCGCATACGGGGACAGCAATCTAGAATAATAGAACTAAGAGAGGAAAAGACATTGCCAGGAGAAATATACATCGTGCATAACAGGAAAGCATAAGGGTTCTATAACACTTTGGAGACAAGAAGAAAGCTTACCTGTGATTCGGCGAAGGGAAGAGGATAATCCATAGATGCTGGAGCGGCCGAAGTTATGCAGCATCTCAGTACTGTCTGACATATGCAGGTAGTATCGCGTAGATCTTTAGTTGGGGCATATCTTTCATACGGTTACAGTAAGAAGTAACACAACCAGTTACTGCACAATTCTCAATTTTGGATATTATCAGAGCTATCCCTAGTTTAGTTTGATCGTTGACGGGTCATAACAAGTAGTAAGTAAAACGTTTCCTCAGCAGATGGTATATGCATGCTGATTTGAACAAAAGAAGGACCACGACTAATCCATCACTAGGAAATTGGGAACAGAATATATCGTCAATTAATAGTAGTCCCGGCAATGTAGATGATGGAATTTTGAGTATGTATTTGAACTAATGGAGTGGATCAAGAGTTTTTAAAATTATGTTATCAGATGAATAAACGAACAGAATTGCTTAACGGATTTCATGGTTAGTTTTAAACGGTAACAGTAAAAAACATCAATTTTGCAAACAGGGAAGGGTGAAGAGAGCGAATTGTATTATTAGAATGTAGTTGAACTTTTTCAGTTTTTAATGAAGTTTTTTGGAGCAAAACAACATGTACAAAGGATTGTCAACAGGCGATACAGGATAAGTGAAGGTGAAATTGTAGTAAAAGGCTGGTACACTCGTTAATAGTTTGTCCTTCGTTCATTACGTCGAGCCTTTGCAAACAAAACCGCCTGCGCGTAGAAAAAAAAAAGAAAAATTGCAACAATAGTTTGCCTAGCAAGTGTTGCCACGCAGTCAGGTTTCATATGTCTCTTCAAATCTGAAGTTGAATAATTTAAAATTAAAAAAGCTGTAACTATTCCATTCGTTGAACAAACACAGTTGCGCATACGGACGCTCTGAAGTATGAACATAGGGTAAAAGACCAACGTGTGAATTAATCAGCCTCTAATGTTATACCTAATTCCTCAACCTCTTCACGCTATTTTGCATGCCGCCTAAATTTGGAAATATGGCCTCCCACCTGCAAGGTCTTCATCTGATCACAAGTGAGGTATGTCCTCTCTATGTAGACATGACACGGCCGGTGCTTCGAATAATGAAGAGCAAAGGAAGATATACTACGTATGACAGGAGAAGCGGGCAACCCAGAGACGCAGCAGAGTGTGAGGAAAAAACTTGGGAAAGAAGAAGGAAAGTGTAATAAAGTTTGTTGTTAGCAGTGTACAGCCCTAGTAGCCGCGGCAGTGTTCAATGTACAGGATTGATAATTAAGTATCTTGTCCCTCAATGAGGGTATCAATAAGATCTAAAAGAATAACTTCCGAGGATGTGAATATTGAATTCGAGTAGCAATAATGAACAAATAGTTACAAAAATTATGTCTTCAATTCTTGGTAAGGAGTTGCATAATACCGAATTTTCAGGCAAGTTAACACTTGTGAGACTATTTATCTCAACTGAACTATTTTAATCAACGACGCCTGAGCTATTAATTGTACCATCACTAAAATTACCTCGAAGCTGTTGGCGTTGATTTACGCTTCTGTGGTAATTTACAGGCATTTAGTTGTGGCATTTTTCATTCATACCCATCATTATTGCAATATAGTTGCAGTTGTAGCTTCACATTTTAGGTACAAGAGTTTTGAGGCGCAATCACCTTATAGCCTTCAGGCCTGAAAGATTTAAATGTTTACTTTAAACTAACGTATCTAAACACAGAGATTGTCAAAAAATTACAGTTCTGTCACTGACAGCAAAACCTTGTTAATTTTTAAAATTTACTTTCCATCCGTCTTTCACTAGAGCCCAAGCACTGTATGCCATTATTCTGGTACACATTTGTTATTGTTTTCAGTGCCACAATCGTCGCAAACTATTGTTTTTAGACATATCCATTTTAAAATTTTGTTAAGAAATAAAGGACCCTTAGGTAAAGATCCGGCTAATGAAATGTTTCAATGAAATGGTTAGAGAAAATTTGGATAAAGAACAGTGAGGAAGCAGATATAGGCATCGCCAACGCCCTTGCACTAGCGCCCACGATGTCGTTGATCTCGCAGTGTTGCCTCCGACGTGTCGCAAACTGGCAGAAAATTATCTAAGCCAGCACCAAACTTCTAAGCTATCTTTTTCTTGAAGATCCGTACATAACTTTTCGAGTTATGCTGCTGATAAACATTCTGACAAGCATAAGTCAAACACACAAACAGATCTACCGATCATCACAAAAATTCAATGATTTATAGTTCTCAACATAGCTAACAACTTCTGTAAATTTTATGAAGATCTGTTCATATTTTTTGTTTCGTTAGTTTGCTGCCAAGCATAAAAACAAACACAGTGACAAACACACAAGTAACTAACAGATCAGCAAAAAAATTTGACCATAAACTTTTCATGATATACCTAACAACTCCATATACAGTAGTTCATACGAGCCTCCTTTAATCAGTACGAAACTGCTCTAAGAGAGGAAAAGGAAGGGACATCTGGTCTGTCAAGATAAACGTGGAACCCAAGCACGAGGGTCTTTTCAACACTAATGGGAAAAGCAAGTCGGGGTAAAAACAGGAAGAACAGACGAAAGTAAATCAGTTGGAGAATGAAATCGGAAGGTAAAAAGTGAGCGCGCAAAACAGACGTCTCGAAGGCCTAACGGCTACGGTAACCTAGCTACAGCGTCCCCCAGGAGGAGAAGATCGAGGGATGCGCTGCTCGTCATAACAAAGGAAGGGCGAACCTAAACTAACCCTATGGCCTACAGTCCATCCTATGCCCCCCGAGAGGACCTTAAATAAGGAACTTGTGGAAGGCCGGAGATGAATTACGTAGGCGGGAACACTGTAGGCGGAAGCACGGAACAGGAAATTAACGCTTTCTCTGAGGTCAGCTCCCGCCTGGACTGAGTGTTGAGTCCGCCTGAAGAGCAGAAAAGTGCAGTTTTCTTCTAAGTTGTAAACCGCCGCACTTTTGGAGAGACATCCGAAGCTGTTGTAGCGACTTTTGCTGAACCAACTAACTGGACGGCGACCATCTTAGCAAATTTTCGCGGACACATGCACAAGGACACTGCAGACATTCGACCGATGAGCTGCGAAAACACCTTCATGTGACTGTCGTAGGAACCGGCCTTGAAATTCAAGACGTGTTCGATTGGCGTCAAAATTAAGCCATTCATGAAATTCAAGACGTGTTCGATTGGCGTCAAAATTAAGCCATTCATGAAATTCAAGACGTGTTCGATTGGCGTCAAAATTAAGCCATTCATGAAATTCAAGACGTGCTCGATTGGCGTCAAAATTAAGCCATTCAGGCTTGACTCGTCCGAATCTTCCTACAGGCTTTGCATTTGTTACTCTGAAACGCGTTGCAAGTGTTAGAAACAACGCGATTACGTTGAGACTGTTCAAAACTCCATTTTACGGAGCAAGATTTGAATTTCTGCAAGTCTCAAGGGTAGCCGATAAATATCAGTGCCTGTAACTCAATTAACTGGTCAACACCAGCGAACCTGCTCTAAGTTTCGAACAAGTTAAGGTTCGAAGGCTTTACTTCTCTACTTTTCAAAGCAGGGTTAGCCACAGTTAGCTGGATTATCATGAAATAAATATACTCAAATCTAGCTACTATTACAGTAACACTACACGCGTTATCGATTGACGAGAGAAATTACACCCAGGACGCTCAACCTTCTCGGAGCATCAGGCAGGTGCGTTGGCTTCGCTCCGCTGAATCGAGTTTCAGGCGTTCCCCTAGACACCACTTAAAACTCAATCATTTTCCGTAAAATGGATTTTTTTACCGTTTGAAACATAACCGTGTTGCTTGTGACACATGCAATACAATTCAAAGTGGCGAAACCCAAGTTCTTGTCTGCAAATCCAGACAAGTTGGACTTGTCCGGAAATACAGACAGGCAGGTGCTTTTGCTTCGTTGCGTTGAGCCGTGTTTGTCAATCAAAATCGTTCCGCGATCGCCAACTTCGACGAAAAGATGGATCGTGTAGACGCGGCCTTAGTTCCGTACATCTCAGGTTAACGGTGTTATCACACGAGTATTCCTACTTAACATGATGGAGAAGTAAATCCAATACACTGCCTACTACACATCCACATTCCAAGCATCTGCGAGCTGCGTACATCTCAATACATACAATATTTGCCCACATTCACAATATCGGTGTTTCCACTGGCCGTGAGGAACCTTAGACGCGGCCCGCCGCACTACGGTAGCCCGGGTAGGGAGGGCCGCACAATAGCAAGGGCCGGGCGGCCCGCTCGGCAGCATTGTGGCGCTGTAAGGCAATACTCAACAAATGAACAGTTCCGAACAATGGAGATTATGTGTGGAGCAGCCGGTGGGCCGTGGGTCAGGTTACCTTGCCATTATCCCGATGCGTCAGAGCGTGGGTAATTTTTGATCCTATTTAAAGTTGCCATACACACAAGCATGCAAATATCCTATATACCTTCAGCAGTTTATTAACTGAAGTAATACGCTAATAGAGAATGGAATCCGTGCTGTTGCTTTGGAGAATGGTGATGAGGTTGTCGTGTTACTTGAGAATGAGAAACAACTGTGTATTAGAGACGTTTTTCTCTTCTATAATAATTAAATAAAAACTCAGATCACTGAATGTACATCAAGACGAGTAGTTTAATAAGTTTGTCTGTGTGTCAGGTGCTCCGCCTCAATGTTTATCCTCAAAATTTCTTCAGTAGTTGAGTGGCAAAAATAAAATTAATAATGAAAGCAGATAGACAGACTGTTGCGCTGAATGCGTCGCCACATTTTCGTTAATGGAGGCCTGGGTGAGGTTTGTCTTAATTCGGTACGGTAGCGGACAGCAGCTGTGCTGCAGCTTCTTGGTATAATCAGTACTGAACCAAGCAAGCTAAGTATCAAGAAAATACTTGGGACGCCAGGTACGCGAATTTGTCCATTTGAAAAAGCAAATTTAAAGTATATCACGTAATAACCACAGCTAGGTACCATCGTGAATCTTGGGAAGCGTCTGTCAAAAACCGTACGTATTCTCTAGCCAGTCGCATATCTACGCTGCCTTCTTTCTTACGCTAAGCTCTATCGCGGAAGCTAACAGTGAAGTGATAAGGAAAATGCTTCCTCAATAAATCACTCTTTGTTTTCTCGGGGATCTCGGTGAGGCTTCCTTGCCTTTGGGAGAGCATGAGAGAGTTTCTTGAACAATATTAACCAACGTAGCACTTGTAAATATACCTTAGGTATACAGTAGTACTTGCTTTCGTGATGTCATTGCAACATGTCGTTGACCTACTGCAAGGAGATTTGGCAGCCGGGGGCTACGTAAGCGGACGACCAGACGCTGTTGCAGGAACGCGTGCTGGACACAAAGCTTGTCTTCTGTCAGCTAGGTGCCAGTAACTCATTGGTACGTTGGCTTATATCTCTAGCTAATCACGAACTTAGAACAGCTATGTTAGCTATATGAAGTGTTCTAGATCGAGTATCGCATAGTCGTCAGTCGTGTAGAATGAGTTGAATGATGCTTGTGAGATAATTTCTCACATGCTGTGTGTTACCTCAGTATAATAGGTAGATACACACAGTGTGTGTTAGGTAATTTTCATCAGCGCTGTGTCAGAACAGCTAGGATACCTACACAGTGTGTGTGTCTGTGTTCACTCATTCTCCAGAGTTAGCCCTGATGTAGACAGGCGCTCTATAACACGAGCTTTATCATTACCCAGGGTGATGGTCATGAATGAGATAATTACAAATCAGCATGTGTTTCCATTACTAAGTTTTTTTTTTTTGGAGTGGGGAGAATTTCCACTCGTTTCTTTTTCACACCATTACCATTATTTACTAGCATCCATGTTTTCTGACCGTCACAAAAATTAAGGCGTTACATTACGTAGCATTATGTTTTGGTAGTGTTTGTCTGTCTGTCCATCTGTCTGCCACCAAGATAGCTCAAAAAGTTATGGACGGATTTAAACGAAATTTACGGGGATTGTTAGTATGTTAGGAGGAACAGATGAGTAATTTTTGGTGAAGATCCGTCAAAGCGTTTGTTTGTCTGCCTCATGTTTATTGTTGTCATAACTCAAAAAGTTATGGACGAATTGTTATGAAACTTGCATGAGTTGTTAGGTATATTACGCACAGTAATTGACCAATTTTTTTGTGAAGATCTGTTTGCTTGTACATTTGTTTGTCGTTGTGTTTTATTTTATGCTTGTTAGCACAATAACTCAAAAAGTTATGAATGGATCTTTATGACTTTCACAGGAGTAGTTGGTAATGTTAAAAGACATAATTGATTAAACTTTGGTGATGATCGGTTCTTCCGTCTACGTGCTTGACTAATGTTCGTCATTATGCTTGTAAGCAGAATAACTGAAAATGTTATGAGCGGATCTTCGTGAAAATTACAGAACTGTTAATACTAACAAAAAGCACAAGTAATTAAATTGTTTTTGATACAAAGAAAATCATGATTTCCGGACCAATATGAATTTTTCGTTACCGTTGCCTTGCTTATCGGAGGTATTTTCGCTACATAAAAAAAATAAAACGATAAGGCAGTGGTTTGTTATGCGCCGACGCATTGCTTGTGCAGGGCAAGAAGCTGCCCTAAGCTTAATAGTGGAACGAACGAATCTTAATTAGAACGCAGTTAATGTACAATGTTTCAAAGTGCATCTTATTAAATATGCCAAAAGAGTGAAATTAGATAGTATGATATACGTGAAAACCCTACAACGCAGTTGATGTATAATAACTACTTTAAATAACAGTGTGAATATAACACAGGAACGCTAGGAATATAAGTACAAACTAGAGCACTCTGAGGGCACATCCTCCGGAAAGCAAGGCAACGTTAATGAAAAAATTCACTTGTTCTTAAACTATGGTTTCCTCTTTATCAAGACCAAAATCTGGTCATTTGTGCATTGGGCAGTAACAATAGCTTCTGCAATTTGTTTTTGGAAATATGTTTATAACTTATCGAGTTAATTATGTCGCTGACAAACATTTTGACAGACAATAGTCAACCACAAAAACAGACCAACTTATCATCACCAAATTTAATCATAGATGAATTGTAATAATTCCTATAATTTCATAATGATCCATTCATAACTCTTCGAATTATTTTGCTAACAAACATAAAATTAAACACAGAGACAAACGAACCAACGGATCATCACAAAAACTTGGTCATTTACTCTTTGTGATATACCCAACAACTCTTGTAAATTTCATAAAAATTAGTCTACAAGCTTTTGGGTTATGGTGCTATAAGAAAAAGCAGCCAAACAAACAAATGGTTGAGCGTATCGTCACCAAAAGTTATCCATATGTTACTTTTAACATAGCTTACAATCTCTGCAAATTTCGTGAAGATCCGTTTGCAACTTTTTGACTTATTTTTGTGACAGACAGAGAGAGAAAGAGACAGACAAACGACAAAAACGTAACTTGCTTGACAGAGATAATAACAGCCGCAGTGCTAAATGAGTTTTTTATTGTGATGTCGCAAAAATTTTATTAACATTCAGATTATTCATTAGCGCTCTCAAATTGTTCAATATACATGCGTATATTTAATAAATGTGCGTAAATATTATGCATTGCATATATAATATATGTACATTCGTATATACTGTGTAAATATATCTTAATATGTAAGATGACAATTTTCTTGTATTGAAAAAATAGCCTCAGTGTTGACGTAAGCAATATAATCCTGCATCAAGAACCCAGTGAGAGTTAGTATCCCTGTGGTACTATTCCTATTTACTTCAAGTTCCTCTGCTAAAGTTTTTCATATCTTCATTTGAAACCTCACCGTTTGGAGATCTCGCTCGGCCCCTATACTACCACCTCCTATTTGTTGCAACATTGATTAACTCATTGTTCCAATTAACTCACAGTTCAAAATCACCTTCAAGCCAAAGTTGTCATTTTATTCGAAAAAATTAAAAGACGATTTTAATGACTGGCGCTACCGTGGAAGGCGCATCAGAGGTGGGAGGGATATTCGTTAGCAATACAGTCACTAGTCCAACATTTTGCCTGATGTAGCAAAGCGTGTCTATATACACTCGTGATCAAAAGTTTAAGACCAATTGATAATGCAAAAAATAACAACTTATTAGTGATAAATGAATAAACACCTTCGACTAGGTATCAGTAATTCCTGAAGGTAAAAGGTGAGAAAGACGAAATATACCTGCTGTAACAGTTTATTAACAAATGTACATTTTTCTTAAATTATGAGTTTTTCAGTTGTTCAAAATTATAAGTCCAGGGTAGTAAATGTTTACTTCTAGAAAAATTTCCGGCGTTTCGAATTAGTTGCAGGCTTGCACTGATTGTGTGATAGTGTCACTATATATGCCTAAAGTAAGCAAACTCTCCTAATTAGAACGTGGTCGAATTATTGAACTGCACAAACAAGGTTTGTTGCAGCGTGCAATCGCAGCTGAGATTCACTGCAGTGAAACTGTTATTTGCAACTTTGTAAAGGACGCTGAGAGTTATGGAATGGCCAAATCTATTGGTAGACTGACAAGAATTTCCTCTGCGACACTTACGACATAAGGGCATGAAGAACAAAAATTGTCTGAAAGGTCCTCGGTTGTTTCCCCACCACAAAGTGGCTCGTTTTCAGTTTGCTCCAGAGCACCAAGCATGGAACATTGAAAAGTGACTTGAAGTTTTTTTCCAAAAAAAGTTCAATCTAGATAGCTCTGATGGCTTTCAACGGTACGGGCATGGCAAAGAGAAGCCTCCTGAAATATTTTCCAAGCGTCACAGCGATGGAGGTTCCGTTATGGTGTGGGGTGCCTTTCCCTACGGGGGGAAATCAAGCTTTAGGAGGTGCAGGGTCGTCAAACAGCTGCTGGTTATGTCTGCATGTTACAAAAATCATCTATGTCGACAGAGGTCCCTCGTTTGTGTGGTGATGACTGGTTTTTCAGTAGAATAATGCAGCAGTCCACACTGCCCGCCAGACTATGACCTTTTTCCAAGAAAATGGGATCATTCCTTCACGTCATCTAGCATGTTCACCAGACTTAAACCCAGTAGAAAATCTTTGGGGATAGATGGCGAAAGATGTTTACGGAAAAGGTAAGCAATTTGTGACAGTGCCATCTTCTGGAGCTGGGACAACATTCTTCCAACCCTCATGGTAACCCTCATTTCTAGTATGCCACAAAGAATTTTTGAGGTTATCAGCAAAAATGGAGGCAGCACTCATTACTAAGTTCAAACTTTGCTTACCTTAACGTCCATGTCGAAAGGTTACCTACAATTTCTGTTTGTGGTCTTATACTTTTTGATTAACTGAAAAGCTCATTATTTGACAAAAATGTACATTTCTTAATAAATTGTTACAGCAGGCACCTTTTAGTTCTCGCCTTTTAGTTTTAAAAATTTCTCATCTCTAGCCGAAGGAGTTTATTTATTTATCTACCACTAAAACGTTGTTAGCCTATTTTTTTACATTTTTAAGTGGTCTTAAACATTTGATCAGGAGTATATACATGCCGTGCTGTGGATGTTAAATATAGGTCATATTTCCCATTGGCACGGATTTTGTCATCGCTTATTTCTGTGTGTATTTGTATAAAGTGCTATAGCTTTTTTCCTACACGGGCTCTAAACTTATCATGCCCTTCATCACAAATGTAACGCAAATGCTACAGTCACGCAGATTCTAGGCATTCTGGCGCAGATCCTAGGCATTCTAGCATTGATCCTGCTGGGCATGCTAGCATAAACTATTGACATTCTTATACAGATCTTCGGGCACTCTAGTCAGTATACGCAGAAAAGTATGTTTTTACGATAAAAAACACTTGATTTCTTATCACTTACGACGTAATATTTTATCTTAAAGCAATAATAACTAGAGCACTCTGAGAGCGCATACCTCCGCCAAGTGAGGTAACGGTAGTAAAAAATTCAAGTTGACTCCGAAACCATAATTTTCTTTGTATAAACTCCAAAATCTAATAATTTGTGCCTTTTAATAGTCATAATAGCTTGTGCAATTTTCTTGAAGATCCGTTCATAATTTTTGAGTTATACTGTTAAGAAACGTAATGACAAACATGAGTCAAAAATACAAACGAACAAACTGATCGGACTAAAATTTAATCATTTATGTCTTTTAACATGACTGACAACTCCTATAAATTTCGTAAAGATCCATTCAATATTTTTAGAGTTATTGTGCTAACAAGCATAAAATTAAAAACAGTGACAAACGAATGAACGAACAAACGGATCATTACCAAAATTTGGTCATCTACTCTTTGTCATATACTTAACAACTCATTGTAATTTCATCAAAATCCATTCGTAACTTTTTGAGTTATGGCATTGAGAAAAAGGAGGCAGATAAACAAACAAACAAACGGATGGACATATCTTCACCAAAAGTTAATCATCTGTTCCTCCTAACATACCTAACAATCCCTGTAAATTTCATTCAAATCGGTTCATAACTTTTTGAGTTANATGATTAGCCTGCGGAGGAAATCATGCTGCGATCAATTCTCACCACTGATCACGGTTGATTGCTATCAGAATCACGTCAAAATGCGGTCACAAAAACGCACGAATCATGAGCGATCAGGGGGAATCTTCCTCGCGGTGGTCACAAAAAGACGCCTCAAGCTAGATAGTGGAACGAACGAATCTTAATTAGAACGCAGTTAATTTACAATGTTTCAAAGTGCTTCTAATTAAATATGCTAAAAGAGTGAAATTGGATAGTATGATATACGTGAAAACCCTACAACGCAGTTGATGTATAATAACTACTTTAAATAACAGTGTGAATATAACAAAGGAACGCTAGGAATATAAGTGGAAACTAAAGCACTCTGAGGGCACATACTTCCGGAAAGCAAGGCAACGTTAATGAAAAATTTCCTTGTTCTTAAACTATGGTTTCCTCTTTATCAAGACTAAAATCTGGTCATTTGTGCATTGGGCAGTAACAATAGCTTCTGCAATTTTTTTGGAGATATGTTCATAACTTATCGAGTTAATTATGTCGCTGACAAACATTTTGACAGATAATAGTCAACCACACAAACAGACCAACCGATCATCACCAAATTTAATCATAAATGAGTTGTCATAATTCATATAACTTCATAAAGATCCATTCATAACTCTTTGAATTATTTTGCTAACAAACATAAAATTAAACACAGAGACGAACGAACAAGCAGATTATCACAAAAATTTGGTCATTTACTCTTCGTGATATACCTACCCAACAACTCTTGTAAATTTCGTAAAAATTAGCCTACAAGATTTTGGGTTATTCATGGTGCTATAAGAAAAAAGGCAGACAGACAAACAAATGGTTGAGTGTATCGTCACCATAAGTTATGCATATGTTATTTTTAACATAGCTTTTTTTAAATCTCTGTAAGTTTCGTGAAGATCCGTCAACAACTTTTGAGTTATCTTGGTGACAGACAGAGGGAGAAAGAGACCGACAAACGACAAAAACGTAACTTGCTTAATTGGGGGAGATGATAACAGCCGCAGTGCATGTGCGCCTTATCATCTCAGAAAGAGGTTGAGCGCCTCTCTGCTAAATAAGTTTTTTTGTGATGTCGCAAAAATTTTATTATATTCATATTATTCATTAGCGCTCTCAAATTGTTGAATATACATGCGTATATTTAATAAATGTGCGTAAATATTATACAATGCATGTATAATATATGCACATTCGTATATACTGTGTAAATATATCTTAATATATAACATGGCAACTTGCTTGTATTGAAAAAATAGCCTCAGTGTTGGCGTTAGCAATATAATCCTGCATCAAGAACCCAGTGAGAGTTAGTATCCCTGCAGTAATATTCCTATTTACTTCAAGTTCCTCTGCTAAAGTTTTCACATCTTCATTTGAAAGCTCACCGTTTCGAGATCTCGCTCAGCCCCTATACTACCACCTCCTATTTGTTGCAACATTGATTAACTCACTGTTCCAACTCACTTTCAAGCCAAAGTTGTCATTTTCTTCGAAATATTAAAAGACGATTTTAATGATTGGCGCTACCGTGGAAGGCGTATCAGAGGTGGGAGGTAGTAGTAGTAGTAGTAGTAGTAGTAGTAGTAGTAGTAGTAGTAGAAGTTTTACTAGCGCTTCAGTGGCACACTGCACTGCCTATATCGCGCCGAACTATTCCTGTGTTTAACCACAGGCTCGTGCGCCAACTAGGGCGCGTTTTAAATTGTCAATGAATTTTGTCTCGGCTTCTCTGCCAGTAGGTCTCAGAGTGGTCAGTGCGCCACTGACAGGAAAAAGGCGCAAGTTGAGCATCTCCAACCCCCGGGCACGGCTGAACGCTTTCGCTCGGCTACGCCGCAAAGGGGAAGGAAACGAAATACAAGAAGGTAGGAGTTTAGCGGGAATAGGTCAGCCACCTCGTTCAGCAGCTAGACCTCCCGAAAACAAAAGGGGAAGTATTGAGAGCTTACCTACCTTTAAAAAACTAACCTCGTCAGCAGGAACTGCGGCAAGTGGTAACATTCCCTGCGGAGAAGGCACTCGGGACCCTTGGGTGCGTGATACCCAAACATATTGTGGCAGGGAAAGGGCCTGCCGCAAGAGGTGGGAGGGATATTCGTTAGCAATACAGTCACTAGTCCAACATTTTGCCTGGTGTAACAAAGCGTGTCTATATACACTCGTGATCAAAAGGTTAAGACCAATTGAAAATGTAAAAAATAACAACTTGTTAGTGATAAATGAATAAACGCCTTCGACTAGGTATCAGTAATTCCTAAAGGTAAAAGGTGAGAGAGACGAAAAATACCTGCTGTAACAATTTATTGAGAAATGTACATTTTTGTCAAATTATGAGTTTTTCAGTTGATCAAAATTATAAGTCCAGGGTAGTAAATGTTTATTTCTAGAAAAATTTCCGGCATTTCGAATTAGTTGCAGGCTTGCACTGATTGTGTGAAAGTGTCACTATGCCTAAAGTAAGCAAACTCTCCTAATTAGAATGTTGTCGAATCATTGAACTGCACAAACAAGGTTTGTTGCAGCGTGCAATCGCAGCTGTGATTCACTGCAGTGAAACTGTTATTTGCAACTTCCTAAAGGACGCTGAGAGTTATGGAATGGCCAAATCTATTGGTAGACTGACAAGAATTTCTTCTGCATTGAGTAGAATTAGACGGGTCGTTTCTCAAAACAAAGGCCACTCTTTCAGGCAAGTCAAGGCACTCTCAGATGCTGATTGCAATTCAATAACCTTCAGGCGACACTTACGACATAAGGGCATGAAGAACAAAAATTGTCTGAAAGGTCCTCGGTTGTTTCCCATCACAAAGTGGCTCGTTTTCAGTTTGCTCCAGAGCACCAAGCATGGAACATTGAAAAGTGACTTGAAGTTTTTTCCAAAAAAAGTTCAATCTAGATAGCCCTGATGGCTTTCAACGGTACGGGCATGGCAAAGAGAAGCCTTCTGAAATATTTTCCAAGCGTCACAGCGATGGAGGTTCCGCTATGGTGTGGGGTGCCTTTTCTTACGGGGGGAAATCAACCTTTAAGAGGTGCAGGGTCGTCAAACAGCTGCTGGTTATGTCATGCTGTTGCAAAAATCATCTATGTCGACAGAGGTCCCTCGTTTGTGCGGTGATGACTGGTTTTTCAGTAGAATAATGCAGCAGTCCACACTACCCGCCAGACTATGACCTTTTTCCAAGAAAATTGGGTCCTTCCTTCACGTCATCCAGCATGTTCACCAGACTTAAACCTCATAGAAAATCTGTGGGGATGGATGGTGAAAGATGTTTACGGGAAAGGTAAGCAATTTGTGACAGTGCCATCTTTTGGACCTGGGTCAACATTCTTCCAACCCTCATGGTAACCCTCATTTCTAGTATGCCACAAAGAATTTTTGAGGTTATCAACAAGAATGGAGGCAACACTCATTACTACGTTCAAACTTTGCTTACCTTAACGTCCATGTCGAAAGGTTACCTACAATGTCTGTTTGTGGTCTTATAATTTTTGATTAACAGAAAAACTCATTATTTGACAAAAATGTACATTTCTTAATAAATTGTTACAGCAGGCACCTTTTAGTTTTAAAAATTTATCATCTCTAGCTGAAGGAGTTTATTTATTTATCTACCACTAAAACATTGTTAGCCTATTTTTTTACATTTTTAAGTGGTCTTAAACATTTGATCAGGAGTCTATACATGCCGTGCTGTGGATGTTAAATGTAGGTCATATTTTCCATTGGCACCGATTTTAGCATCGCCTATTTCTGTGTGTATTTGCATGAAGTGCTATAGCTTTTTTCCTACACAGGCTCTAAACTTATCATGCCCTTCATCACAAATGTAACGCAAATGCTACAGTCACTCAGATCCTAGGCATTCTGGCGCAGATCCTAGGCATTCTAGCATTGATCCTGCTGGGCATGCTAGCATAAACTATTGACATTCATACACAGATTTTCGGGCACTCTAGTCAGTATACGCAGAAAAGTATGTTTCTTACGATAAAAAACACCTGATTTCTTATCACTAACGACATAATATTTTAGCTACAAAGCAATAATAACTAGAGCACTCTGAGAGCGCATACCTCCGCCAAGTGAGGCAACGGTAGCAAAAAAAATCAAGTTGACTCTGAAACCATAATTTTCTTTGTATAAACTCCAAAATCTAATCATTTATGCTTTTTCATAGTAATAATAGCTTGTGCAATTTTCTTGAAGATCCGTTCATAATATTTTGAGTTATGCTGTTAACAAGCGAAATGACAAACATGAGTCAAACATACAAACGAACAAACAAATCTGCATCAAAATTTAATCATTTATGTCTTTTAACAAGACTGACAAGGTCTATAAATTTCATAAAGATCCATTCATTATTTTTTGAGTTCTTGTGCTAAAAAGCATAAAATTAAAAACGGTGACAAACGAATGAACGAACGAACGCATTACTACCAAAATTTGGTCATCTACTCTTCGTCATATACTTAACAACTCTTGGTAATTTCATCAAAATCCATTCATAACTTTTTGAGTTATGGCATTGAGAAAAATGAGGCAGACAAACAAACAAACAAACAAACGGATGGACATATCTTCACTAAAAGTTAATCATCTGTTTCTCCAAACATACCTAACAGTCCATGTAAATTTCATCCAAATCAGTTGATAACTTTTTGAGTTATCTTAGAGACAGATAGACAAACATACAGACAAACACAACGAAAACATAACCTCCTTGGCGCAGGTAATTAATCGTAAAAGACATTGCTGTTCATCACAAACGACAATGTGCACTGACGAAAATTCAAACGACAAGGTAGTTTACAGTTAACTAATTTTGCTTAATGGCAAACAACCATTTTTCTGTGTGTACATATGCTGCAGATCCTGGGCATCACTAATTTCAGTAGGCATTTGCATGACGTTCAATAGATTCATACGCAAACTAAAAGATCTTCTGATGCTCCAGAGCAGGACTCCAGCTCAGCTGCGGCAGTAGAGCGCATGGAGCAAAACTGACTTTTTGCTGCTCCTGGCCGGTAATGTGCTGCTGATGGCTCTCGGGTTACCCAGGCATTGTGCCGTTGATACGTCCTGACAGCCCGACACGGTCCCGCCAGTGTGGGGGTCGCCCCGTTGCTGGGGGAGGGCCGGGCGTGGTGGCAACAAGCGAGAAAGAAACGAACTGTCCACCGACGAGTGGAAAAGGAAGGGAGTGCCAAATATCGCTTTGCATAGAGTGGGGAGAATAGCAGCAGCAGATGATATTCATATAGCAGTGCAGGCCATTGCTGTGGGGGCTGTCTGCAACGAAAGCAATATTAACACTTTACAATTTCCAATGAATAGCCAATTTCCGAAAGAAGAACACTATTTGAATCGTCACAACCTTCCCAACGGCTCTTGGAGAGTTAATACCTGAAATAAGGTTCGCTGTTAATGGAGTAGAGTCAAGCTCATTAGGGTAAAAATAAAATTGTTTTTCCGTATTTGATGAATGCAAAGTTCAGGAGCATTCAGAAGTAGTCAGAGGAAATTGAGAATCACTGGAGACAACAATTAACATGAGGTCATAAAGTTCTCCAAACGTCATATGATTTTGGGAGGTGAAATGCAATCATGAACCACAGAGTTAATTAATTACTTTATTGGTGGAGATCATTAGTTTAGAATAGGTCTTATCGGTCAACATGACACTGATACTAAGATGTCGTAATTTTAGATGTTCCCGATTTACGAGTACTTAGTTGAGAGTTGTAATATTATTGTATGTATATCGTCCACATTGTACGAGGATATGCGATTGCTAAGATTTTGCTGAAGCCGTGTGGCAGTGCTCTTTGTACGACTGGAGATAATTATTGTGGATTTGTAAAGAATTGGCTCAGGTTCAGCACTTATACCATAACCGACATTCTCTACACAGAATGACTATAGCATAGCTGCGTCCAGGGTTCCATTATCGCAGACATAAAAATGGCGGTGCTTTTGGCGACGATTAGCGTCAATTTATTTTCACTTTCAGTGGAAGTCCCGGGAGAGCAGCGGCCATTTTTGAGAGAGGGACCGATCCGTTGGAAGCAAAAATAGCGATTACAGCGAGGGGCGCTCGAGGGGCCGCGGACGGGGGACGCTCTGACGTGTTGGCCGTGTCGGGAGGGAGGACGTGGGGGATCGAGGAAAGGTTGCTGCGATGTTCTGTAGGGAGGGAGAGTGTAAAGGTATCGAGGTAAAGGTAGCTCTGAGGTTGGGTTGGGAGGGAGAGTGTGAGGATGTCGAGGTAAAGGTAGCTCTGAGGTTGGGTTAGGAGGGAGAGTGTGAGGATGTCGAGGTAAAGGTAGCTCTGAGGTTGGGTTGGGAGGAAGAGTGTGAGGATGTCGAGGTAAAGGTAGCTCTGAGGTTGGGTTGGGAGGGAGAGTGTGAGGATGTCGAGGTAA
>LQNS02278094.1:32322112-32335576 GCA_001587735.2 Parhyale hawaiensis
AATAGCTCGCCCCTTGGGGACATGTCTAACTCTCTCTATGTTTTCTTTCTATATTATTTTCATAGGTACAATTCTATCATGTGCTACTTTCCGAGAATGATCAACTGGATCATTCATTCGTTCGTAATCAATCATTTATTATATCTATACATCTCTTATTATCTATACCCCGTAACAGCGTCTCTTATATTCTATACCCCGTAACATAAGATTGGAGGGTCAAGAACGTATAAAAGCGTATGTACTGTACCTTCCACCGTTTGTTGCGAGCTAGTGCGCTCATGTAAAAGTACTGTGGTCTATTACTCTATTGATACATTCTGTCGTCCAGGGTGATGTAAACAGCAATGCAGTCACTGCGAAAGTCGATGTTTTGCTCTGCAGTCATGTTAAAATCTACGTATGGTAACAATTATATAAATAAACTAGGGACTCGTGACGATTCGAACCCGGGGACTAGGCATGGTAGGAGCTACCGCGAGGCCATCGCTGAGAGTATAAAAAGGCAGGCTTGCGGTACCCGAAGTACTGCCGCGCTGCTCTGCTCCACTACAGCCATGTGTTAAAATGTGGTACTTACCGACACTTACTATAGAAGCTCACATCTTTCAAATAATTTCCTACTCAATATAACTGATTTCTAGTCCCTATGTACCCTGGAATTATCCTGAAGGGAAACTCGCATCTTCCCGTGTACTAGATAAATACATAGGGTACCGTAAAGACTACAGATCTGTTATCTTGAGTCATCAATTATGTGGAAGAAGCGAACTTCCCTATCAGGTGTAGGTAAGCGTCAGAAGTTCGTCGCTGTAGTGGAGCGGGCCGAGCCTCGCGCTTCAGTTCTGCGCGTTCTTTTTGCCTGCTTCTTATGTTGTCAGCTCCGGCCGTGTGGTTGCGGCTACCCTGCCTATATATAATAGTCCCCGAGTTCGAAGCTAGCATATGCCTATGAAAAGCTGCGAACTTTCCTTCTAGATAACTCCAAGTGTGCATAGAGGGAAAACAAATATGTATATAGACACATACAGGACAAAACTAGAACGCCTTGTGGCGTAAGCCCATCACCCGCGATGGCGGGAGCGAGTGCAAATTCCAGTACAGTCATTTTTGATGGCCAGCTTACTCTATCATTTTGGCATTTTTCACATCTAGGTCATCCCACAAGACTCACTGAATAAAACTATCAGCATTGCTCCACTCCTTCTCCCTCTCTTTCGGTGGACAGGCAAATGAATATACAAACATATATACTTAAATATTGAACGAAAACATTATCACCTCTCTTCGTTTCGCTCCAAGGTGATAAACAATATCAGCTCTGTCACTTCGTTCGCGGGTGATAAAACCTCCTTGCCTGAAATGTTCATCTCCTCATGTGTTGAAGAGTTTAATTTATTCCCTGACCGAGATCGTTACTTAATTACCTTGTATATCAAATTACTCACTGAAGGCACTGCAGTGGTGAGCCAAATAGTTGGCTGGGGGGGGGGGGCAAAGGGAGGAAGGGGGCACTGCATCAATATGAGAAAATATATGAGATTTATTTCTTTCTTCTCTAAGCTTGCAAGTAGCTGGTCTCGCTGCAAATAGCAAGCAGTCCACCAAACGGGAGCTTGCATCTAAGAAAACTGGGACTGTGAAGCATACGTAAGTCAATAACCAAAAGTTGCTATTGACATATTCGACATAGTCGCATCTGCGTTTTAGAGAGAAGAATAAACCTTTTCACAGAGGACTGGAAGGTAAACAGAGATTGGATAAATTTTTCTTCCTGATTCTTTTAACAACTTGCGGCTTTCAATTATCCGACAAAAATATTAGCATTATTTAATTTATCAGCAATCCCGCAGCATAAGCATTTTGAAAACTTATCGACCAGCACCAATAAAAAAAATAATTCATATTGCTTATCAACAGTACTTAATACCTACATTAATTACAACAGTAGTGTTTTATTTAGCAGTAGTTCAAGAATAGAGACATTCCCATCAACTTACCTGCTAATATGAGTACAGAGAAAGTTGGTTTATTATTCATGAACAGTACCACGATATAGATTGGAAATTATTACTGATACTTGCTGTAGTTGGTGGGGGACTTCGGCCTTGGATCGAGGATGTGGTAGTCATAAAATAACGTGTATTGTCTGTAGAACAAGCTTTTAAAATGTTTTCTGGCTTTCCCTGTTATATTTATTTGTTAATCACGAATAAAAAATATGCTGGATTACACTGCCATTGTGTTCACTTTTATGTAAGTGGACTGGAAAGTACGTCGCTTGTGCAGGTCTCTTAGATTTTCATTTTTGGGTGCGCATGCTTGGTGTAAAGGCATACTATATACTTGTCCTCGCTGCGCAAAATGATATTTGGTTCTTACAGAATAAGATCTATACTGCATGTTTTGCTGTTACTTATCGTTTTGCTTTAATGGACCGATAAATATTTTGTATGTCCTGGCTATTGTATTCGGTTGTGGCTAATGCATGCTAATCATTGCATATTACTAGCATTAAACTCATGGCAGGGTAAATTCTTCCCCTGCTAAGTTCGTCACTTTGTAACTTATTGTCTGGTTAATATATCGGTTACTAAACTCGGCGTCAGTGAACACTTATTGTGCACATAAGAAGTGCAGGTGTTAAATTTGCGAAGCAACTAATAGGTTAGACACACGGTGAATTAACTAAGTGATGAATTTACGCACAATAAACTTAGCGGCACCCAGTACGCGTCCCACTTAAGTCCGCTGCAGACGATAGTCTTTTGTCCAGTGTTTTCACTTCACATCGTTCGAATGCACTGCCCTGTCCGAAAGAACAGCAAAAATGTGCTCTGATTTCTGAACCATTATTCGCTCAACAAACGAAAAGACTCAAGAAATTGTACTGGCGAACATTAATAAACTTCCGTAAACGACGGCTAATATTTTATCGAAACTTTTGGTCGACACACAGTCGTGTTTGCTTTGCATCGACGGAACGAAGTGTTAGACGGCGATGGGAAAACACAGGACATAAGACTATCGTCTGTAGAGGCACAGAACTTCATCAAAATGCACCGTCTGCTCCAGAACAATGTTCATCTGACAATTCAGCGCATCTTGGTCCATCACTTCAAGAGAAAAAAAGCCTTTGTTGATGAATAATACAGCTCATCACCATCAGCAGCACCACCGACTACGACAGGAGAGAGGCGCGGTTCGACACGTGATCAAAAGAATATAAAAAGAATGCAAGGAAGTCGTTGGCTTGGCTCGCTGGGAGAACAGCGAGAACACGTCGGTCCTGTGATGTTGGCCAGCAGCTCGATCGAGTTCACTTGATCTGTTATGCATTGGCTGCCATATTTGTGGCTGAAGTAAGCCACCACATCACCTCATCGTTCTTGGGAGTCGCCGCACTCAATTACAGCTGACATTTCCCATCACTTTTGACTTGCGTTGCACTTTCTTGGGAGGCCTCCCAATCTGCTCTGTATGTTGCACGAGTTTGGATTTGCGGCTTGGTGGCTTAAGGAGCCACTGGTGTCGTCGACTGGGTCATTTTTGTCATGCATTTATCACTCATTATATATATAGCATTAGTATGTGCTGTCGTCGGTTTGTTCTTGTTCAACGAGACGTGTTGTATAAGGTGTTAGTTGTCACACGAGGCGGCAGCTCTGCGCAGCAGGACTGCAACTCTGTGGGAGTTTTTCAAAATTCCTAATATTTGACTGTCGATTTTGGAAGTCTGGGAGTTTGCTTATTTTGTTTTGTTAGTGATTTTTAATATGAGTGGTTGAAATCGTTGTTCACATTTCGTGCTACGTAGGTGAAAGCAGCTATCTCTGAATCCAATGACTGCTCTCGATGCTCGGCGTCATCATCAAATGGACGATGGTTACCGAACGTAAGGAGGTGTGATCAATTAAAACTTACTACATACATAGTACTATTACGACATGTAAATCAATCAACGTGGAAGCAGACTCTCAGAATGTTTACAGTATCTATACTGTATGCTTGTATTCAGTAGTCGCTGTGGGACTGGCGTAAAAATTTTTTCAGTTTTTTTGTGTCTGAAAACCATTTTGTAGGTTTACCATGTCCGAAGCTCCACAGTATAAAGCTATAGTTTCAGCTCAAACATGAAGTTTTATCGAACACAGATACAGTAGTACAGATTACCAACAAATATAAAAATAAACAATGTACTGAACACAGCCTCTGCGGAATATTCCGGATAATGTTGAGGGAATTTCGCAACATTGAGAACCATTCACAATACGAATCTGTGTCTGAACCCACACTCTCCAATATTTGATCTCTAGATTGTGTCATCAATAATGGAAGCGCTCTGCACCTACAAAGAAATGTTGTGCATCTTGTTTAGGAATACCTAGTAAATGCCTCCATCTTCTTTCGATATAGCAAAGGTTGCCAATGCATTATTGAGCTAACCTCTTCATAGAAGGATGCAAGAGAATACGGCTGGTACCTCTCGGTCTTTTCTCTTCAGCCGACATCATGCCAAGCGCAAGTTACAGATTTATATACATATATATTTCCTGCAATTCTTTTGTAAAACAACTAGTAACACTTATAGTCTCCTGCTGACTGGCTTTATGTAGTGCGGGGCTTACAGACTATATCTCTTTCCTACACTGTACTTGCAGCACAACTTGTCGCTGTTAGATGATTTTTCTTCTTTTATTTTGTGGAGACTGAGACTTACAAGTATTTTACTTTCTGCTACTCACCGGCTGGTAATTCTTGGACTGTTTTGCTCTCTGCTCTCTTCTTCAGTGCGTGGTGGGAGAGATTTTGTAGTAATTCTCTTGCAACTCAAATCTCAACTCTCAGACTATCTTTCGGTCCGGCAACACGGGGATTGGTACTTAAAGGTAATTTCTTTCTATTTTACAGCGAGCCACTTGCTTGTCTCTCGGCCCGTAATGATAAGACGATCTTGAAATCCAGTACCGCGCAAACTGTGGACTTGCAACTATATATAGTTCATCTATTTCCTTTCTCCGGAATTTAGTGGTAACGAGAATATAAGTTTTCATTGAACGTGCTTCTTACATGACGGTGGATGAGTGGCATTTTGCTGCCAGCATCAGTGACAACTTCAGTGTTATGAAGGTCATAACTTAGCTAACACTGCCGTACTGTTTCGGTCATGACAAAAGAGTCGTTGGTAAGCCATTAGCCAGCTGTAGGAAATGAAACAGGCCCCCTTGCATGGTAAAACCCTTTCGGGTTAGCCACAATTTCTCACAGATCGGGTAGTTACTGACTGTGTACTTCCTGAAAACACTTGAGCCTATAGCACAAAATGACATGTAAGTAGTAGCCTAGTGTGTCGAATAACCGCTTTTAAGGTGAAAGTAGCTTAGCGTGTCTCGTACGGTGAGGTGCAAGCAACAACAAAGAAGAAGTCTTAGAAATTACAAACTTAGCAGCGCATTTAACAGTCAGCGTCGTAAGTCGGCGCATGGCAGTAAATAGCCGCACAAGGTCACAATAAGTTGCATTATGCGACAGTCGCAGCAGCAAGTCGCCACAAAAGACAGTAGCAAGAAGGCACAATAAGACCCAGAAGCGTATGGCAGCAGCGGTAGGGGGCAAATTATTGAACAGTTTCGGGGCAATGTAGTGCCGCCCACCCTGCCTCGCACGGCTCTAAATTCAGCTCCGGCCACTTTGAATGAGGCGTAACTGTGTCCAAATCTTGGATTCTGTTCTGTCCCTATTAAGCTTCTGCAAGGGCATGTTCGATTGGGAACCCAAATTAAGCCTACGAGGCTTGACTAGTTTGAAACTTCACGCAGGTGCGCTGGCATTGACCCTCATTCGGTTAATTACTCCTGAGACTTCCAGGAACTCAATCTTACTCCGTAACATCAAGTTTTCAACCGGCTCATCGTAATTACGTTGTACAGCAGGTATATCAGAGTGATAATCTAAAGCAATGCAAGTTTCGGACAAGTTCAGCCTCGAAGGCTCCATTCTGCTCTCAATGTACATGTATTTGCCCATTAACGCCTGAATTAGAGTAGAATTTCTCTTAGAAGTAACACAATACAGTTAGACCCTGATCCAAATTGAAGTTGGAATTACATTTGTGTTTCACTTAGGTACAGCACCATTTACAGTACGTTACCGTTGAATATGCAAATACATAGTTTTTTACTTATTTTTCAAGATAAGTGTCAAACATTTAAAATGGTAATAGTAAGTTAGTGCACAGGTATATTGCAACTATAAAAACAATTAGAGAAAAATAAAACGGAACCATTTCCCACGTTTTGGCAACATTTGCTTATCGCACGGGGTTCTGCTGTTACGCCAGATTATGTAACATCACTCTCTAGTCAACATGGGCAAGAAAAGCGGTCTAACCAGTGAAAAAAAAAAAAAGATCAAAGTGACAACGTTATTGGCTTCTGGTAAGACAACACTTGAAGTTTCCAAGGAATTACAGCGTGATCACCGAACAATTGAGGCTTATGCAATTGAAGGTAAAGTCAACCAGAAAACTTTGGATAGAGCCTCTACGAGGGATTGAATGCTCGGGATATGCGACATTTGAAGGTTTCTCTCGCAAGAAAACAACTTTTTACAAGTAAGGCGATATTTGAAGACGCTAGAGCCCCAATACTAAGCAGAAAGATAAGTTGTGAGGTTCTGCAGAAGCTAGGGAAAGTGAAAAAGGCAATAAAATGACCACTTCTAACAAAAACTCGTAGAGAAAGAAGGGTCAAATGGGCTGAAGAGAACATGAAAATTGATTTCTCTTATGTCATATTTAATAACGAATGCAGAGCCACTCCTGATGGTCCAATGGATGGGTCTTCCATGACCGACGTCAACAGACACGGCTTTAGTGTCAACAAGGTGGTGGAGGTGTAATGTTTTGGGCCGGGATAGTAGGTGACACCCTTATTTGTCCATTTGAAGTGGCAGAAGGAGTTAAACTGAATGCAGAAGGGTACTGCCAGTTTTGTGAAGCCAACTTGATTCCATGGCTTGATGATCAGACTATCGCACGCAGATCCAAATTGGTATTTCATTACGATAACACTCCCTCATACCCAGCACGGCACACTGCTAACTGGCTTGTGGATGGAGGATTTAATTCAAAAAGGATTACGACCTCGCCAGCGAATAGCTCCGACTTAAATCCCATTGAGAACCTCTGGGCAATGATCAAAAGGAAGGTCTATGAAGGTGGTCAGCAGTTTTCGAGCAAAATAAGCTTGTGGAATGCAGTAAAAATAACTGCTTATTCCATTCCACCATCTGAAATATTAAACCTAGCAAAGTCTGTTGATAATCGCCTTATAAAAATCATGAAAAATGGAGGTTACCATGTTCAAAATAAACTTGTTTTGTTTACCACTACTGAACACTCATTTCAGTGTTTATTGAATTGTTTTGGTCATAATTTCTTGGTTTTGGACGTTAAATAAAAATATTCCTGTTCACTTGTATTTATTTCCTCGTTATGACGTTTTCATTAACGTGTTGCATAATCTGAGGTAACAGTAAAAAAAACTCGTAAATAAGCAAATTGTATGATAACCTTAGCAAAGGGCTAAATATTTATGTTACAAGTGCTGTTTATATTTGCAACATAGCCATACATTTAGTTGACATTGACATTCAAAGTTAGACACTTATGTTGAAAAAATAAAGTAAAAAAATTGTCTTTGCATAATCAAGGGTAACACACTGTATAATGTTCTCGAACGGGCACAGCGAGAGTTAATCCATTTTCATCTGTACTAACCATCAACTTTTGCACAGAAATATTATCGTAGGAAGCTGCAGTTGTGTTTTTGGCAACAAAGGATCGTGGTTTAACAACACAACGCACACATGGACTAAAACAAACTAGGGTGGTCAATGCAAACTGCTAAAAGTCTGGTCGTTCATACGATGGCGATGGTAATACCATCGGCATCGGAACCAAAAATCGTAAATGTTCATCGGAGAGGACCTACGATGAACCGTCGGCGATGGAAATCGTAGGGCGTCACAATCGGCGACGGACCATCGCATTAACACATTTTAAAAATGCAAACATCCCAGACCACAAACATCGAATAAAAACAGCATCTCTTATAACCTCGGCCTGTGTGATTTTCAAACCACTAATATTATTCCTAGCTGATAAAAGGTGCAAAATGTAACGCCCAGGTATTTAAATGACATTGTTAGATCTGGGAAATTTATTAAAATAAACTTTGTAACCTCCTCTTTATTTTATTGTTACTGTTACTGAGTTTCGACAATGTCTATAATATTTTTGTCTCCTTTAATATTTCAATGTTAAACAAGGTAACCATCAACACTTCCTACATAAGGCTGAAGAGTCTCAGCACACACAACTATTGGCGCGTACGATATCGCAGGGTCAATCATGGTAGTATAAAAAAAGGTACATGCCACGGTAGCTGCATGCTTCCGTTCTCAGCTCTAACACCTTGTATCGCTCGTTCGATGCCCCGTGAGGCACACGAGCTCTTTGCAGATCTTGGTGTGCTGACTTGGCAGTTGTGTGTGCATGCACAGCGCCGTGGCGGAACTGCCTTCCTCAGAGATGAGGGGGGTGGGGGGTCTCGGGTCATTTGTTCCTTCCGTCAAATTGGCGCCATAGTTCGTGACCCGAGGGCGACTGCGACTNAAATGCCTCCATCTTCTTTCGATATAGCAAAGGTTGCCAATGCATTATTGAGCTAACCTCTTCATAGAAGGATGCAAGAGAATACGGCTGGTACCTCTCGGTCTTTTCTCTTCAGCCGACATCATGCCAAGCGCAAGTTACAGATTTACATACATATATATTTCCTGCAATTCTTTTGTAAAACAACTAGTAACACTTATAGTCTCTTGCTGACTGGCTTTATGTAGTGCGGGGCTTACAGACTATATCTCTTTCCTACACTGTACTTGCAGCACAACTTGTCGCTGTTAGATGCTATGCTTTTTCTTCTTTTATTTTGTGGAGACTGAGACTTACAAGTATTTTACTTTCTGCCACTCACCGCCTGGTAATTCTTGGACTGTTCTGCTCTCTGCTCTCTTCTTCAGTGCGTGGTGGGAGAGATTTTGCAGTACATAATTCTCTTGCAACTCAAATCTCAACTCTCAGACTATCTTTCGGTCCGGCAACACGGGGATTGGTACTTAAAGGTAATTTCTTTCTATTTTACAGCGAGGCACTTGCTTGTTTCTCGGCCCGTGATGATAAGACGATCTTGAAATCCAGTACCGCGCAAACTGTGGACTTGCAACTATATATAGTTCATCTCTTTCCGTTCTCCGCAATTTAGTGGTAACGAGAATATAAGTTCTCATTGAACGTGCTCCTTACATGACGGTGGATGAGTGGCGTTTCGCTGCCAGCATAAGTGACAACTTCAGTGTTATGAAGGTCATAACTTAGCTTAAACTGCCGTACTGTTTCGGTCATGACAAAAGAGCCGTTGGTAAGCCATGAGCCAGCTGTAGGAAATGAAACAGGCGCCTTTGCATGGTAAAACCCTTTCGGGTTAGCCACAATTTCTCACAGATCGGGTAGTTACTGACTGTGTACTTCCTGAATACACTTGAGCCTATAGCACAATATTACATATAAGTAGTAGCCAAGTGGGTCGAATAACCGCTTTTAAGGTGAAAGTTCTCTTGAAAGTTCTCTTTCCTTTTAATATTTGTACAATGTGACTGTCAATAAACTTATTATTATTATTATAAGTAGCTTAGCGTGTCTCGTACTGTGAGGTGCAAGCAACAACAAAGAAGACGTCTTAGAAATTACAAACTTAGCAGCGCATTTAACAGTCAGCGTCGTTTTCAAGTCGGCGCATGGCAGTAAATAGCCGCACAAGGTCGCAATAAGTTGCGTTATGCGACAGTCGCAGCAGCAAGTCCAGCAGGCGCCACAAAAGGCAGTAGCAAGTAGGCACAATTAGACCCAGATCTGGGAAATTTAGTAAAATAAACTTTGTAACCTCCTCTTTGTCTTATTGTTACTGTTACTAAGTTTCAACAGTGTCTATAAATATTTTTGTCTCCCTCAATTTTTCAATGTTAAGCAAGGTAAGCATCAATATTTCCTACCTAAGGCGGAAGAGTCTCAGAGCACACACAACTATTGACGCGTACGATATCCCAGGGTCAATCATGGTAGAATAAAAAAGGTACTTGCGCTTCTAAGGGAACAGCATCAACCAATAGGAGAGCTCCTTTTTTCCGCTCGTGACGTCACCCAGGTACATGGATACGGCAGCGAGACGCTAAGCTGCCACTGCCAGACGTACAACAGGGGCCGCAGTATAAAAATATTCTCGGCCGTGTGCTTGTGAGGAGTGTATGAAGAACTCATTACCACTTGCTACAATCCATGACTGGATGTTGGATGAAGAAAATTGAAAGAAATCAAGGTCCTCCCTATCTCTGGAATTATTATTACAAATTCTAAAGCAATACTTTCGGACACATATAGGCGCCATTGCGGTTCCCTGCTCACTGATATCGCACAGCTGACACAGCTATCACGAGACCCAACAGGGCGCCCTTCAAGTGTTGTCATTCGTTAGTGATGACGTAAATGCTCGTGACGTCACTCAGGTAAATTGCTGCAATAAAGACCGGTGTGAAAGTACCTCCTTTTAATTTACCGTGGGGTCAATTGAAGAATGTCATTTGCCGCACGACCGTCAGTCAACGGAGTTTCTGTATTAAGCAACTGGAATATGAAATGAGTTACCTCCTACTACTCGGTATTTTCCCTCTGTCGGAGAATTTACGCAAAGTATTAAGAACTATTTGCTGCAAACTCAGAGTTTTGGGTCGCGTCTTGGATTGTGTCTGACTCCCCGTTCCTCTCAGCTCGAGGTTAGTGTGCTGGGTTAGTGGGTTTGCTCATAGTGTTGTGGGCGGTAGGCTATCGCTCCGAGCCTTGGGGTTGGGATAGTTAGGCTCGCCCATCCTATGTTGTGGGGCGTGACGACCCCGTGGGGCTCGTGTAGGTTACTTCAGCCATTAGCTGGGCCTTTGGAAGGTCTGACTTTCGGGCTCACTTTGCTTCCTTCCGTTTTCATTCTCCCACTTGCTCATGTTTCTGTTTTTCCTCTGCTTTCCTGACTTTGTGTTCCCGAGCGCGTTGACCCTGTGTGGGAATACCTGCGTGCATGGGTGCCCTATTTCTATCGTCATACTATATATCCCTTGCTTCTCCCTCTGTTAGATACCGTTGTTGTGGAAAAGGAGGCATAAACTATTCAATATACTAATTCAATATTATAATAATAGCACTTCACGGAATCCCTTAGCAAAGCTTTCGAGGCGACCGTTTGCGTGCCCACAGTGTTTCCTATCTTCTGCTGCTGTCCTTGCCAGCGAACTTGAATGTGTTCATTCTCCTCAGTCCTGATTAAATTTTGTCACTACCGGTGTGCCATCATCACCTCTGTTTTGATGGGCAGCATCGCCGCATCATTACTTCTCCTTTTGCTCTCTCGATCGTTCTCTCTTTTTCTGCAAAATTATTGCCACTTGGCTGAACAGACTCAACTGTAGGACTGCTTGTGTGGTACATCATAAGTTAGGCTAGTACCGGGATATCTATCTGAACATATTTTAACTATAGTTGCCTTAATTAGCTCCTAAAGAACAACCAAAGAGCCTTAATACTATTCCAATGGGGTTCAACAGAATTTTTTGGTACCTCATCTTATGTTTTGTTTGAATTGTGCTGTGGAATTATGTTAATAAACTGTATTATTATTATTATAAAAATTAGGGTTTGAAACTTGTAAGGCGGTTTTTCTGTAGTTTTAATCTTATTTTATTATTTCATCGGCATTGCAAGTACAACCGATGACGATGCCCATCGTATGACATCATCGATGGCATGTTCAGTAATTTCATCGGACCATTTCTTCCTCGTAACACCATCGCCGATTGTTTGATACGATTTCCATCGGACCAGTGCCATCGACAATGGATTTTTGCGATGTTCCACAGTAACATCGTAGTTTTTCCGATGGCGATGGTCTACACACCATCGCCATCGTATAATCGGCGATGGCCATCGTACCAGGCTCTGTTAATACATAACGTAGATCAACTATAAGACAAAGTAGGATGGTCCGTGCCAACGGCAGGAAGTCCATATGTACCGCATGCAGGCCGTGGCTCTCCCGGCGTATTAAAGAAGACCAAACCATAACTGCAGTGCCAATATTGACTGAATTCCTGTTATAGCCTCGCCTTATTACCACTGAAGGGCACTTGCGAACATCCTTTGTTTAACTCAGGCCACTAATGCACTCATCTCGGACTTGCGGGTCGTTGTAAAGCTTTTGTATTGCAGGTAGGATATTTGCAAGTGTTTTCCCCAAGATTTTGGTCATCACGCAGCAATGTAACAAAAACATTTACATGTGTTCTGTATATGTGTTTTCAGGAGCACGGCTCACCTGTTACACACAAATTTAAATTTTTCTAATACATTTTTGTTAACGCGCGAGCTCCACGAAGACTCCGTAAAAATGACTAATTTGTAGTATCTCCCCGACTGTTAAAAATAACTAAACGTTACTGCACGAACCAGAAACAGTTGTGAATTCACGCATCTTGTCGTGATGGCAGTTAATTACCGAAACATAGACCGCAACAGTACTTGACTCTTAGGTCCAAGTGGCCTCTGACGATGGCGGCCAAAAGTCAGCAACGGAAAAATGGGATTTTCTCAAGAGCTATTAGAAAAACAATTATGAAATTAAGAGTATTACAACTTTAATTTTAATCAGTGTTTCCAAACAAACAACATTTGACGAATCACGCTGGGTTGGTTAGTTTCGAAAATAATTACAGAAATTTCAATAAAGTAAAATCAAAATAAATTCCCTAAAGTACACGGAATCATATACCTAACGAGTCAACAGTTCTGGGTTCCATGACAGAATGGTTATTACAATCTCATCCCACAGTTCTAAACAATGAAGGAAGAACTCTTGACTCTTGAAATGTAAAGGAATTGTATCCTTTAGTTGCATATCTTACGCTCAATATATTCACGGGATACCTCTATCTGTCTATCTATATTATCTATCTATCTATATTATAACTAAAATTCTGTGAACCGGTCTTGCTTGTTTACTTGTGTCTTGCTTGTGTCTTGTGATCTTGTTTGACACATCTTCTTCACTTTTAGATAGGGAAGAAATTCGATGGATCTACTCGGGGTGTAAGTCCCGGTGTCTTTTTGGGAATGGGCCTTTTGGTTCGTCTACTGCCGCCTATCTAATCTAATCTAATCTACTCTACCCTATCCTCTATAGAAGCTCCTTGACCCTATCCATTCTATGGGGCATGGATTAGCTCTTTAATTCGATTGTATCTGTGATACGCACGTGGAACCTGCCCCTTGGTTGCAAGAACGGGCACGATAATTTAAAAGTTGTT
>LQNS02278094.1:32345343-32360938 GCA_001587735.2 Parhyale hawaiensis
TCCTTATTTATCCATGCAGATTGGTAATTAATGCTCCAGAACGTTTCACAATAATTCGAGCTTCATTAGTTTCCGTCAGTACTGGGCGGAGCTATAAGGAATGCCAGTAGAATTTGGCAACGCCGTAAAGGCATTTTACCAAGCCTAAGGCCGGCTGCTCACTAACAACTTTCGTTGTCGCTAGCTCGGATCTGCGTTGAATCGAATAGGCTGACGAGTCGGCGCCGGCACTGAAGTCGTACTGCAGATACTTGTAGCACGACATTAAGAATTTTATGGTTAGCAACACTTGTGGTTGGCGAGTATTAATTCTCGCTAGCAAGAAAGTTCAAGATTGTCACTCGCTAGGCTGTATAAATTGCAGTAGCGACTGAAATATTTGAAAATTTTTGAAGCAGCTAAATTTTATGCAAGCTGAAGCCGTGCCGTAGCTCCGTACACGGATAAGTTGAGTTGCCTCTACTGTAAGCTCCTAGCTTCAACGAAAGTTGTTAGTGTGCAGCCGGCCTAAGCCGCCTTCGTAGGTTGGTCAGACTATAGTACGTTGCCGCTGGCTACCATTGTTGTAACATAGATAGAAATTCCTTTCATGCTTTTCACAGTGCAAATGGAATCACAAGTTTCCATACCGTAGTATTAAAACGTTAAAAGGGAAAACTGATCAGGAATTTAATTTGCATTGCTTGAACACGACGAAAAAGATTGGCCTTGACTCACCCTGCAGAAAAGTGTTAAAAAGAGCAAGTGAGTAATTTTTTCTGATGATCTGTTTGTTCATTTGTTTGTTTCTCTGATTGATTTTATTTTCGTCAGCACTTTAACCCAAACAGTTGCGACCGGATCTCTATGAAATTTACAGAAATTGTCAGAAATGTGAAGCCCGGTGCTAACGTAACAGCTTTCGTTGCCGATAACAGCCAACAGATACTTCAACTAATCCGACTGCTTAGCTGTGGCCGTCACTTCAGCGTGCACTGCTTCTTAAAATATCAATATTTGTGGACGTGGACTGCTCCTAATTACATGCGATAGTTAAAAGTTCACCATTGCCACTATTTGTTTTTTGTAAAAATTAAAGTAGCCACTGAGATTTTGGACAACTTTATATACAGTTAAACTTTGTGCAAGCTGAAGCCGTGCTGCGGCAACATATTATAAACATATTAGGTGAGTTGCTTCTAGGCTGCTGGCAGCAACAAAAGTTGTTTGTTACGTGGGCACCGGGCCTTAGATGACACAAATTATACCAACTTTTGGAATAACGTACTCGCCTAATGTTTGTGACTAAAATAACTCAAAAAGTTATGGACGGATCTTCATGAAATTTGTAGAAATCTTTAAATGTTAAAAAACACAAATCACAACATTTTAGTGATGATTGGTGCGCCCGTCTGTTAGTCTGATTAATGTTGTCAAAATGTGTCTCAGAGCATAACTCAAAAAGTTACGAACGGATCTTAAAAAAAATTACAGAAGCTGTTATTTCTATCTTGAGACACAAATGACCAAATTTTGGTAATGATAAAAATCAAATTCATTTTCAGGACCGATTCGAATTCTTTATCAATATTGCCTTGCTTAGCGGAGGTATGCACTCTTTGAGCTCCAGTAGTCTTATTGTTGTCAGCACATTACTCAAAAACTTAGGGACGGTTCTTTACGAAATTTGCTGGAATTGTTGGCTATGTTAGATGGTACATATGGCCACATTTTAGTAATGATCTGTTGGTCCGTTTGTTTGTTTGCCTGTATGTTTGTCATATTGTTAATCGGAACATAATTGAAAGAATTACGGAAGCATCGTCAAGCTATCTTTAGGAACTGCTGGGAATGTTAATAGGCACAATAATGATCAAATATTGGTAATGATCGAATAGAAATTGTCTCAGAACTAATTTATTAATTCGTTAACATTGAGTTGCTTAGCGGAGGTTTGCTCTCTCAGAATGCTTCACTAGTTTATATGGTAATATCAATAATTTTGCGACGCTTGCAAGTAGATTTTGGTAGTTCGTAAACAGGTTACTTTCAGATAGTTTCAGCTTTCTTAAATATATTTTTTGGTCGTGTTCAAATAAATTTCAAGCCTCTATTAAACAATTTTTGATTATTATTATTATTATNATATGGTAATATCAATAATTTTACGACGCTTGCAAGTAGATTTTGGTAGTTCGTAAACAGGTTACTTTCAGATAGTTTCAGCTTTCTTAAATATATTTTTTGGTCGTGTTCAAATAAATTTCAAGCCTCTATTAAACAATTTTTGATTAATATTATTATCAATAAAACTTCACGCTTGAGCTCCCACGGACAGGTACAACCCAAATGAAGCATGATGCAACACCGGGAAGCCCAAAATGCTGCTAAGGGAAATCCAGCAAAAAACCATTAACAGATGACTTAAACGCCTGCAGGCCAATTCGACCAAAAGCCGATGCCGGCAACAAATTCCAAACCTTAGCCGACCAGGACACGAAACACCAACAGAACTGATTATTCGACATCTGACAGCCTCCAAAGTAAAAGAGTGCGCTCTGCACTCAGCACGAGTCTCTCTCCCAAAAACCTTGAGGGCAGGGAGAGAAGAATACAACCAATGCATCTCATTGTTATACACCTCATAAAACATACATAGCTCTGCTACTCTTCTCCTGTGGGGCAGGTTCACTAGATCATTATCAGTGGACAGCCTGCTGGCTGAACTAACAAGTCGGTCCAACAGACGCAAGTGAGTGTCAGCAGCTGAAGCCCAGACCGGTGAGCAGTACTCCAACACAGGCAGCAAAAACGCGTAAGAACATTTGCGGGCAACCTGACTATCACCAAACACGGAAATCACCTTCCGCAGGAGCCCAATCTTAGTGGAAGCACGTGACACCAACCTCCTAATATGCGGCTCTTAAGTGAGCTTCTCATCAAAGACAACACCTAGAATCTCCAAGCAGCTAGACTCCTGAAGTAAAGTTTCATCAATGTCCAGTTGGGGATGCAGCGGTACAAGTGTCCAAGACCGACTGACAATCATCGAATTGGTCTTACTGGCATTCAGCTTCATACTCCAGGCCGAACACCATGCACTATTGCGTGACAAATCCCTATTTAGAGACTGAGCGACAGCATCACGCAGGCGAAGAGCAGGTATCACTGCCATCAAAGTGGAATCGTCGGCATAGTTGATCAACGTGTTTCAAGCGAAGAGAACATGCCACTAGTATAGAGAACGAACAACAGCGGGCCAAGCACACTGCCCTGAGGGACGCCAGATACCACTCCGACTGAGGCGCTCAAAACGCCGTCAACAGACACACTCTGCGTTCGCTCAGAAACAAAATCGCGAATGATTGACAAAATCCTACCACCCACACCAATTTGGACTCCAGCTTGTATAATAAACCCCTGTGATTAATCTTGTCAAACGCCGCGCTTAAGTCCAACACTTTCGTTAAGTTTGAGTAGAAAATAAATTCAATTTGAACGCACACCCAGCTGAGAAATTCGCATGCACTATTCCGTTCAACAGCTAGGCTAGGCTATGCACATGCCCACTAAGACCCAGAGAAGCGTACGTATGCACTCGACAAGAATTCACGTATATACTGGACGGGGAGGTGAACGCGTGAACCATAGCAAACAAACTCAGCACTTCAGCATCACGCCACTGCGGGCGCTCTCCAATTAGGTTAGGTCGACTTCAGATAACTTTAGATCGTATTCAAATCATTTAAGGCTTCTTTCAAATCATTTTCATTGTGAACAAAAAAAAGAAAAAAAGCATTGACCCTATCACGCAATGAGTCATTGAATTTTAGAAGTTTATAATAAAATAAATTAAATATTAAAAATAAAGCACTATGTAGTTTCACAAACAAACAGAACCGAACATTTTTTCTGTGTACCCACACAATACTCGAAGCAACTCGCGTGTACTACTCGAGTCGTTCAGCCAACATCAGAACTTATAAGCTCCCGCCTAAAGTGGCCCTTGGAACAAGACTTCAAGTACGTCTTTCGTAAACACTACATCAGACTCAAGTGATGCTGAAGAACGGCCCTCCCTAATCGAAAGAATACAACTTCTGCAGATCTCCGACTTGCGAGCCTAACTACAATGTCTCGCTTTTTGGATCCTTTCTTCCATGAAGCCAAGAACACAGAAAATTATTTTAATGGCACTCAGACAAAAGCAAGCTTAGTGTATACAACCAAGATGGGAAACCAAGACTTGTATACAACCCTTTAAATTACGACCCGACTGTGCGTATGTTGCTTTACTCGTTAGAATAACACTGCTTGTAACCCCGCAAATATTATACGCCACGAGAAAAACGGTTAAGTCTGCAAAAGCGCTCTCCAAATTCATATCAAATTCATATTTCAAAGTGAATTTTTTCATTGTTATTGATTATGCTTACACTGAAATCATAATTTTTTATCATTAAACGTAATCGTAGCAAAAATATTGGATCCTGTTTTCTGCTAATGAATATCATTGAGAGGATTCATTTGAGGGACCTCCACCCGTCCAATTTAAGAGGCATCTAATAAGTAAAGGAATCTGTTCAGTATTTATTATTTATATTATAGCCGATCATATATCTCCCTCCCATCATCAGAGCCAAATCATAAAAGGTCACCGATTAAAAATTTTTTTATTTGTTATATTGTAGCGGTGCAGAGGTTCTAAAGGGTCAAGATCTAAAACACAAATGAATGAAGCAGCTGGTAGAGTCCGGATGTCGATGCCTGTGCAGTCAGGGGATTAAGAACTTGGTGTGAATGGTATGTAGAGGTACAGCTGATGTCATAATGTTGAGGCTAGGTTTTGTTCTATGTTTAGATGTTGAAGGATTCAAGTGGAAAAGTCTAAAATGAAGAAATCTTTCTTGCTGATAGGATGGTTATTTTACTAAGCATGGAGACGGGGAGCTGAATGAGAAGGCTACGTTCAGCGCTACCAATATAAGAAGCCTGGCAGCTACGGCATTGGAAAATGTAAATAACACTTGACAGTAGAGGAGTGGGAAGCTTGTCTTTGACTTTGAGGTAAGACCCTATGGTGAATGAGTTTTTCTACGAAAATTTCAATTTTTTATGTAGGTATGCTTCAGAGAGGAATGTCTTTAGAGTGGTTAGACATCTGCTAGTGAAGCTGAGGCTACCATTTTGGAAGATCGACGCATGACTATTCGCCAAATAGCCCAAAAGATCAAAATTAATATAGGTTCTGGTTATGCATAAGGTGTCTACCAGATGGATTACCAGGCTGCTCACAACTTTCGAGAAGCAAGAACGCATCGAGTGCTCGAGAATGAATTTGGAGATGTGCCAAAATATGAGTCAAAGTTTTTCGAAAGACTGATTACACAAGATGAACTCTGGGTCTATCTCTATAATCCAGAGACTAAAGCCAAGTCAGTACACTCGAAGTACTTGGACTCACAACTTCCAAAGAAGTTAAGGGTGCTGCCCTCCGCTGACATGGTGATGCTCACAATCTTCTGGGACCAGAACGGATTAGTGATGACAGATTTCCTGGTAAGGGGTACGGCAATTACAGGAACCTATTATGTTTCACTTTTGAGAAAATTAAGAGAAGCTGTCACAATCACGAGGCGGGGCAAGATCAGCAAAGGTACCTCCTTCTGCATTACAAAGCTCAGGCCCACAACTGACATATCGCCTGATGAGAAGCACGGGCGTGCGGCTATGAAATCCTCCCCATCCTCCCTACTCTCCAGTCCTTGCACCCTCTGACGTTCACTATTCCTAGCCAAGAAGTTGTTTTTGAAAGGAAAGCATCACTCTGTTGATGCAGCCTTGATTTCTGAAGTCACGTAGTGGTTGCAGGACCAACCTAAAGTGGTCTACAAATTGGTTTCCAGAGCTGGATCAAACAAAGGGAGAAATACGTAATTCTTGGTGGTTTCTATGTAGGGAAAGACTAGCAAATGTGCAAGTTTCTTCACTTTACTGCTATGGGAAGTGGGTCACGGGCATTACTTATTGCCCAAGCTCATAACTCTTGAGAGGGCCGCAGACTCATTCCTGCTGAACTTGAGTCAATATCACAGATAAGTGGTTTGAAATTAAACCCTGGAACTTGATGAAAAACGTATCGACATTAATGCTCATGATTGAAGTTCCGGACAATTTAAAGCTGATAAGATCAGCTGATCTAGATTGTTTGACACAATCAATGATGCTTTAACCGTCCGTGATGCGTCATGTTCGGAGATCGACAGTATTACTTTTACAGTTTTATGACCCCGCTCCACTGTACTTATGGTCCAAGCGCCACGGATTACATGCACAGTACTATTTAACGTCTTCTCATCGCGCTTTGGCTCGCAATGCAAAGTGTTGTTGATATTCCAGCTTATTTTTGCTTCAGTCGGTGCCACAGAGCTTGCCGCATATGACCGCCTCATGCAAGCGTCCAGAAACTCGTATTCCAAAATATATCGGTCTCGTGTCTCCTGCCCGAGGTCTTCTGTTGCAGGCAGTGAAGGTTTGCTGACGTTACCAGTCAGCCAGCAGCTTCCTGCAGGGCCCTCAGACTCGGACTCTCTCTCTCCCTCCACCTGATGTCCAGTCAGTGGCGTTCCATATTTGATGGGAGGACTGGGGCTTCTAATGTACTGACCGTGTACGGCCAGGGCTGCCTTTAATTCACTCACTACAAAGCCTCGATCCCATGTTAATGAGCCGCAGGAGCACTGATATCCTCCTCATTTTCCTTCTAATTTAAAGCTCCTGCTCAGCGTAGCAAATTCAGGCTCTGTTCCGAAGCAGCAAGGAGCGCCTGCATTAGCAAGGAGCTGTGCAATAATGCAGCGATTTATTCATACCGCCCGGGTGGCCGCTCTCGCACTTCCCTTCTAATTGCCCTTCACGACGAATTACTACAGATAAACACTGCGTTGCACTTCAGATTCTTCACTGCAGTTAAAGAACTTCCATTGTTGTAAAATGAATAAAGCTTGGGCCGTAATTCATGAGCGCGGCGGTGAAGCAGAACCAGTCGAGCTCTCAGCGGGAGTTTGCAAATTTGAAGTCCTGCTCTACATCGGCGAGCTCAGAGCGCGCGGTCTTTTCTCTTTGGCACGACGCAAGTCCCATTAGTGGGCTTTCGTATCGGAATTGTTAAATGTTCGACTGCAGGACGTCACGGCTTTATTGAGGCGCTCTGAGAGGTCTCTGTCCACTGTGGACGCACTGCAGGTCTCTTGCGCTGCTGCTGCTGCACTCCTGCGTTTGGTGCTGCTCCCGTGATGAGCTGTGGCGTACGATGAGATATTCAATGAGGTCGCTCGTGGCTTGCATGATAACCATGCGTAGTGATATATATGACTTGTACCATGGCTACCTTGAGATATTCAATGAGTGAGAGTGCCATTAAACGATTGTGCGAGAGCAGGAATTTAAAATACTGTAGTCATATTTTTCTTAGCAACTTATTCATCCACTTATTTCCGATATTTTATTTTTAAATATTATAGCTGGAAGTCGTCATTCTGCTCTCTCGCTTTCTCTGATTGTCCATATGCGCAGTGGTTCTAAACGCATGGGTTTCCTGTTAGCTGCATATGCTCCTTTATTTCATTTCTGTAAACACAATATAATCTCTTTCTTAAGGTGAAATCACACGTGGTCTAAATAGTTACAAATTTTTTACACTAGCCGAGACTGTGAGCCAAAATTCAAACACCGATCGTGCAGAAACCGCACGAAGGTGACACCTGAAATTGGTGCTTCTTCTGCCTCCTGCTGCCGCCCACAGAGCCAGCAGCTACAGAAAAGAATTCGCCACGAGCCGAGATGCATCCTGAGCCATAAAACTTGCACGCATCCAGACATGCGTGTGGAGAAGGTGCATTTGCGCACTTTCCCTTGCCTCATCACTCTATGCATTGGCCAATATACAAATTTCGCACGTTCTCTACAAGAAAATCAGCCCTTGTTCTAATGATTTGCAACTTTCCCAAGATAGAGAGGGAGAGCCAGCACGCTTCTCTTTGGTGTTAAAAAACTTTACGTTTGTGGAGAGTGAACCACTAATCACATTCTTCCCGGGTGACTCAGCAACAATATTTCTCTAATTTGTGTCTGCTGCTCTCTGAAAAATATGTTTTAATTTTTCTTCTGTTAGAAATAAAGTAAAAAAGTGGGTTTGTGAAATCATTGCGTACTTAAAGCGAACAATTCAAACGATATTGGTGTTTCACTAAATCAGGCTACGAGCGATTCGATAGAATTTTTCAACTATTAATTAATAATATTTTTAAAAATGCAGCGCGTTGTATGACTCTCAATTGCATTCTGTACTCACGTGTACCAGCCCGTGCAAATACCTGACCCCATAGTGACACCTGCTCTATTTACAGTGGCGTTCGGGGCCACTAAATTAAGTAGAGGCACAGGGCAGTTCCACACCGAGAATCAAAATACAGTATACCAGTATACCTCTAGTGCCCACCTCAGGTAAGCCGGCAGGCAGGTGGGTGACTCGTACTCTCTACTAACACAAGTCGCTTCCAAACTTAATTGGCTGTACTGATAAATGCTATGAGTTGACAGGTATCACTGATTACTGACACCTGATTGCCAACTATATGTAAATGTAATGCGCCTCCGCTTATCGTGGAGAATGCCTGGGTAGATCACAATGACATCTATGTCGGGACTCGAAGCAAAACAATAAGTGCGTGAATCGTTGTATATTCATGCATTTTTATGAGGTTTCATCTGTGCCAAAAGAAGCGAATATTGCAAAAAATTTGCCGTTTGCCGTAATACCGAAAACACTCCATAGCGTGAGCTAAAAAATCTAGCCAAAGTAAATAATTCGACCTAATGCGCATTCCAAAAAAAAAAAAAATTACTTCAGCAAATACTCTGTAGTGCGCTGCTGAAATTCTAGGAAACGCAAAAATTTGCCTTGACGCACTACCTGGAAATTTTAAACGGCGCTGGTGATTTTCATGCGCAATCCAAAAATCCGGACTGAGTCATTTTTTTTTCCTCGTCCAGAAAATCAGGACAAAGCCGAGATGCCACTGCAGTGCTCAATCAGGAAAATTTGGACAGAGTCAAAAATGCTTTATTTGCTTAATTCAGATATTCTGGACCAGACTGAAAATTCACCGCAATGCTAAGTCCAGAAAATCTGGACACAGCCAAAAATGGGCCCCGATATGGACTCTGGAAAAGCAGCAGAGGCGCCGGAGCTGCAGGGCCGCCGCGCTGTCTGTCCGACGGCCAATTGGCGGAATTATTGATGGCTGATGCTACGCCTTCCATCACCTTATTGACTTTCATATATTTCTTCGTGTTCTGAGTTTTATGGGAGCACTTCTATCTTTTGCGCCGCTCCTTGCACTATATATTTTTGGGATAAATGGTCCAACTTCCGTATGCTTTGGCTCAGTACGCATGAGAAACACGGTGTCTTAGTAATTTCATTTTTATGCTCGATTGAAATATGTCTTTCTCTTTGCGGAAGTAAATTTCATAATAAAAATAAACAAATTTGCTTGTTAATCATCACTTATTGATTATACTCACTGGTTTAGTAACGCAGTAGCGACATAAGTCTCTCGCCGCCTCTTAAGCCCAGTGTACACGTGCAAACTTCGATTGCAACTAGCTTAGGCAGACTACTAACTGCTCGGGTGCTACAAGTGATCATATCCTACAATTGAAGGGCTGTTGATAGCATAAGTAAACAAACCTTGCAGCCACTGATAAGGTGAAGCTTAGATACAAATTAAACAGAATCGCTGCCTTCTTATGCATAGATGCGAAATTTCTAGAATATACGGGACAATGATTGCACTTTACGCAATAATTTGGCGAAAAACAAAAATTTATTACTCCCGTCCAGTTCAAAGTAGCTCTGTATCGTCAGCGAAAATGCAGCTGAGGCGTGGTGAGATCACTAAGTGGCCAGCCTATACAGCAATATGAAATAAAGGTTACCGTAAATGGTCATGAGAGCATCATCCATCTACGAGCAATGCAAGCTTAACAACGAATAAAATTCTGTAATAATTAAAATATTGCCGACGGATGTTCAGAGTAAGTAACTTGCTGATTCCGGCCTACGGAGTTCATTCGTGGTTCATTTGTATAATCATTCTGCTCTGTTTATTTGTAATAGATGTTTTGCAGTGGTGACCTGCATCACCACCACCCGTGCCGCAATCATCATAACTGATTTTTGGGTCATGAATGCGATACGATTTACAACTGGTTGGGTCATTTGTAAGACACCCAAACCTACAAATGGGTCACCGGTGGCACTCAGTTAAGCTACTACAACCTGAAATGCGGTTACAACAACAGGGGCTGGGGTAGTATGAGCGCGATTTATCGATGGGCGGTGTAAGCTTAAGAATGATGAAAAACAGTGTTTATAGTAATAGTGCCGGCGTAAGCATGAAGTAAATAGACTCGCTTACTTATTCTAAGCCTACGGTATCCACTCGTTGCACATTTGTAAATTCTTAGTGCTTCCTTTATTTATGAATAATGTTTCCGAGTGGTGTCTTACATCACCGAAACCTGCGTCGCAATCGTCATTACTGCTTTTCGGCTTATGACTGAGACGCAATTTGCGAGCGGTCATGCATGGGTCACCGGCGTAGCACCGGTAACCCAGAAACAGTGATTGCAACTCGCTCGTGCTAGGCCCGCTTTCGCATGCAGACGCCGCGAGGATATCCTCCACGCAGTGTCATGGAAGAGCGCCAGCAGAAGTTCTGATCTCTCTTGTGCAACCCACAACACAAGTTTGTTTGAGCGACCGTGTCAATTGCGTAGAACAGTTCACCTTGCACTCACAGCTGGAAAATTATATACAAGGAGAGTGCAAAACTTTGGAGCATGTAATATACATATTGTATGCGGTGATTACTATCACGGAAGACTGGCTCAACTTCAAATGTACTCAATTCAAAGGAGATTCGAGCGCTTTACGATCATATATATTTGGAAAATTCTAGAAGGAATTACTCTCGATGTCAATGGGCGAATCCAGGTTAGACACTCAAACCGTATTGGTCACACTTGTGAGGTACGTATTCCGATCTAAACTGGTGGTGATGTGATAGTCACAAAGTATTCTAATAGTTTCGTGGTCCGAGGGGCGAGATTATTCAACAAAATGCCTCGTCACATTCGAAATGTCACCGGTACAGAGACTGCGAAATTTAAAAACTTACTGGACGCATGCTTACTGAAAGTGCCAGATAAACCTGCTGTTAGCGGCTACGTGAACTGTGGGGATAACTCGCTGTTAGCCACCCCGCTGGTCACGGACTGCAACATCACCTCTGCACAAGATGGGCCGCGTGTGTAACGTCGCCTGGACCTCGTCCGAAGTATCATCACAGAGAGTATCACAGATCACAGAGATATCACTAATGGGGAGCTATATATATGTGTTTTCTTATTATCGCTAGCTCTACACATTATAGTAACTTTATGTCCAAGTAACACATTTGTATCGTTGACAGCTGTACATCTCACTGATGATCACATGCCGTGTCTCTTATAATCCAGAGCAAAGGGAGCAGCCCGTGATAAATATTTTTCTGCTGTTTTAAATGTTGCACCGTACGCTAGTGCAGTTCCTGTGAGTTGAACACAACATGAGGGTCTCTATAAGTTTATGTAACACGAACACTGTAGTTGCATAGCAATATAATAATAACAACGACAACTACTACAGCAATAAATTACAGCAGATCGTAAGTGAAGAAAAGGCTGCAGATATACTAATAGCTCCAAATAAAAAAAGTAGGCTACGAACAAATATTATTCTATGTCCTCTCTGACAGATAGCGGACGTTTATTTAAAGATTTCTACGATTCCGCTACTAAAATAATTGCCTGGCGTAAATCGTTCTATGTGTAATACAGAAATAAACAATCTAAAGGAAATAAATAATAAATATAATCTCGACTAGTAAATAAAATCTAACGTTTCGGGATCATATATTTCCCATCATCAGAGCAAAACGTAAAAGGTCACCGATTAAAAATTCTTTCATTTGTTATATTGTAGCGGTGCAGAGGTGCTACAGGGTCAATGTCCAAGACACAAATGAACTAGAACGCCTCGTGGCGTAAGACCATCACCCGCTGTGGGGGCACATTCAACGAAGTCATTTTTGATGGCCTGCTTATCCTAGTTTCTCATATGGATGCTCTGTTCAACAAGGCTAGCTCCACGCTGACTGCCCCGAGCAGATCTCTTAATAATAACATAGGAAAAATGGGATACCTCGTGGTGTGAGACGATCTGCCGCGGTGGAGGCATATTCGCCCCGGTGGAGGAAAATTGAAAGGCGTCTAGGTGCAGTTTTTTGGCATAGGTCACATCTAGGTCAACCCACCAAACTCCCTACAAAAATTTTGAGCATTGCTTAACTCCGTCGACCACTTTTGGGTGGATAAACAAATATATATTATATACAAATATATATACCTAATTATTTAACAAAACATTATCACCTCTCTCACTTCGTTCGCGGGGGATAATGAAGCAGCTGGTACAGTCCAGATGTCGAAGCCTGTACAGTCAGGGAATTAAGAACTAGGTGTGAATGGTATGTAGAGGTACAGCTGATTTCATAATATTGAGAGAGGTTTTGTTTTACGGATGTAGAAGGATTCTAAAGCAGGACGGTCTTGGGGCCAAGGGTATCGCTTCACACATGAGAAATTAGCACGTCGAGCCTCATGCGGCGCAGGCAAGTTTCAAATTACTAACCTCGACCACAGGAACTTTTGGGCAAAGCAGGCAGGTCAATAAACGAGTCTACCGATCGATACCCATGGAAGAAAGGGAAAACAAAGCAAAAAATAAATAGACGGTAAATGAAAAGGAAAAAAATTATCGACACAAAGTCTTTCACCTGTTTTCAGAATTCAATCACAGAAAATGCCGAAACGATAATCACTAAAATTGTATCAATTGAGTGCTATATTGCACGTAATAATTCATGTGTTTTNATATACCAAATAACTCAAGTAATGTCATAAGCAACAGACTGAAATGTTACGAAACTCTCTATAAACTAAACCGGAGTTACGTACATAGATCTGCCACAAAAAATGTAAAAGATTTTTAATTAATATAGGTTAATTATGAAGCACTGGATACGAAATGAGGCACCTTCTTATGCAAAATTTGAAATGAAGCTAGCTTCATTTTCAAGCTAGTGCTTCTGTAGTTAACAGCTTGAAGGCTCACCTAATGAAAAATGGGTAGAAACAGCACTGCTGTACCAGCAAATTTTTTTTTTAACCTCATCCCTGTTTAGTGCAGGTTGTGTGGATTTGCTGCAAAGTTTCTTTTTGGTATTATATTCCTACAAAAAAACCTTTGTAGTGAAATGCCAAGGCCTGATGTAAATAGGATAAAAGACTCAACCCTTTTCTATAACATCCAATAGCGTGGAAAACATTTTTTTTCAATTGGGAAACGCTAAATGTCTGCGTTTGGGTTGGGAGGAAGTGGGGGATACAGAATATTTTTCTCGAATATTTAGGACATTTAGAGTTGGGCGGCAAAATTGAACTTTAGGACACTTGCTTGCTTCGAAACTTGAGACAGAAGCCTTGGCTTTGGCACTTTGTATCTTGTTACAAGTGCTAAAAGTTACACGATTACGTACACTTATTGAAAGTTCCACTTCACGGAACAAGATTGAGTTTCAGGAAGTTTCAAAGGTAACCGATTGAGAGTCAATGCCTAAAACTGAACTTATCAGGTCGGAGCCAGTGACCTGAGTGAAGTATCGAACCAGTCATTCCTTGAAGTCTCAATTTTTGCGTCCAATCGAACACTCCCTTATAATATGCCGTTCTACCTATTACTGACAAAGAATTGTTTTTCGAACTCTTATTAACTGTTTGGGAAATAAGTCGTCAAACCAGAAACAAAGAGATGAAATTCAGTCCATGGTTTTTGGACACCTACCCCTGTTATTCTAAGGAATTCCATTGAATTTAGCTCATTCTTAAGCTTCAAGCCTTTTCCACAACATTCCGGAATTTCTTCAAGGATGGACCTTTTATATGGATCTAATTTCAAAATGCTTTTTGAAAATATTAATCAACTTTACCGTACATGCAAATATCACTAAGAATTTGATTTTATAATAGAAGTAACAAAACAACAAAAATAAAAAAATTAAAAATCATAAAATTAACCGGAACTATCAAGTGTAACGCATATTGCTTTTGCATAGAGTGATGTGTTTCAGTGATATCTGAAGGATGTAAAATTTAATTTAAAAGCGATTTCTTTGATTGAAATGGAATAATTTTCTTTATAAATATGGGAAATGTAAACCATAAACATGGGATGGGCTGAAATCGGCTCTGTTCTAACTAGTCACCTTCGTTCCAGTTATATTTATAATCGCATAAAAATGTTAGTAATTTTTATTCCAGAATAAAGAATAACAGCCCAGTCTAAAAGTGAGTGTTTTGACGAGCCAGTCACACTCTCCACTTTCTGCTATGTTACCGCCGTCGATGGTCTTCACGTAACTTATTTATCTGATTTAATATACTGTGTTTAAAGATGAGTGAGGACACCGAGTCCCAGGAAGACACATTCACGTCATTATAGGCGTTAGAGTGAAATACCCTTATGCTACTGTTGACAAGCATTTTAGAGGTTTACGCAATATTAAACAACTTTACAGCTCAAAATCAAAGATATGAAATTACATCGCTTTACTGTACGGTATAGTGTAGTTCTCAGTAAACCATCATGCAGAGGCTCAGAGTCCTTTACTTAATCAGCTGGCGTCAGTTCTACAGCTCAAAAAAATTTTAAAAATGATTATTTTACGTTATCATATGCTTTTAAGTAAGTACATTTTCAAGGTGGCAGAAATTGAGTGATTAAGGGAGAAATTGAGTGATTATAGATTACACATAGCAGCACTCATAACATCGCTGAACCCAAAGCAATCATTGGACTCTTTCTAAACTGTGTGACAGCTTGGATACCTTTAGCAATTCAACCTGGTACGTGCTATCATCTTTGCCTACTCATTGCCCCCCCCCCCCCAGTAAAAAAGAAAATCTAAGCTAGTGAACTATTTTGCACCCTAGAACTGTTCTTCGCGTAGCATTTGCTGGCAGCAAAGGTAAAACACATCAGTAATGAACAAGTTTTGTACATACTTGCGCATTCGACGGTATTCTTGTACTTGTATGAGTAGATTAGATTAGATTAGATAGGCGGCAGTAGACGAATCAAAAGGCCTATTCCCAAAAAGACACCGGGACTAACACCCCGGTCCTCTATGAGCTATTGCCATTATGTTAGTAGAATGTAGAGGAATGAAGAGACGAGAAGAGAAAAAATGGAAGACGAACGAGAAGAAAGAAATGAGAAAAAAATAGAAAAAAAGGGGAGAAGAGTCGACGCCAAAGCGATGGTCATTAATGGCCGCATGCATGATCGATGGCCGCTGATATGCGGAGCTTAAATATAGAGATGGAGCGGAAGTGAGAAGAAGTCAGCTTAAAATGGCCTGGGAAGCTTTGACCTTTAAGTGCTAGCGAC
>LQNS02278094.1:32372523-32386588 GCA_001587735.2 Parhyale hawaiensis
CACTAATGCATGAAAAGCAAAGAGGGGCAGTAAGTTCTTCGCTTCGGACTGTTTGTACAAAAAGCATGAAAGGGATACTACGCATATTAGTGGGGAAAATGTAGATATATACTGGTCAAATGCAAGGGACGAATGAAACATACTGACTGCAGATAATGGATTTCACTGCTATGCAACACACCCTACGGACTTAATACTTAGCCTATAATCAGTAGCAGGCTGCGCGAAAAATATTTTTAGTTATTAGCACACATAATCTGGGTGAGACTCTGTACTCTTCATTCATGAACAATAACACCCGCAGTTGAGCATGCGCGAGTTCTAGTTCAGTGGGCTAATTAGTAAGGTTTCAAGCTCGAATTAGGTATCAAGTTTTGTAGAAGAACCGCTGTTTGAAACGGTCTGGAATATATGTATGGGGTACAGTGAGCATGAAAGGGGGTTAACGAGGCAAGATGATGGGGAAATACTAGGAAATGCGAGAGTAAGTAGAAATTTTGCAGAAGTTGCTAAAAATAAATAAAGAATAACTCCTTATATATCACCGATCCTCAGATTCTGTAGTCTTAGTGCACTAACACTGAAGGCATCATCGATAAGCACCGTGAACTATGTAGATAAAATACAGTCCGTCTCACAGTAGCATGTTCGGGACATTAATGTTGCGCTTTCGATTCACTAGTGTAGATAGAGTTTAAGACCATAATCACAGAGCAAAATGCAAAGGTCCGGTTAAAGTTCCAGACCAGTTAAAGCTCAGCAGATTAGTTTATCTAAGCGAATCGAAGAAGCCATAACTATATAGATGTTCTTGACAGACCTGTTCTGTGGGTATCTGAGTCATTGTAAGTCATATGAGGGAAATTTCCCTCAGAAACTGGCATTCAGAGAAACTGGCATTAACGGAGGCTTTTGGCGTCAACTAAGCTCTCAGACAACATAGTCCAGTTCCTTACTTCTAATTCCGGTGCCACAGCATGCGCTCGCAGTCTCAACTTGATGCGAGGATGAACAGCACGCATGACTTACATGCTACCGTATCTATGATACCAATTTTAAATATGAATGGGACCGGCGTGCGAGTTGCACAACCTGGCGACCAATAGCAGGTGTGAGTACATAATGTAAGCGCGGCTATTCTCTTGGACGGGTGCGAAGTTCGGTATGGTAGCCGTGCTGAATAAGAGGATGGAATTAATGCGCTCACGTATTCGAAATCAAGTGCTGTACTCTTATTTTGTGTTGTTGCTCGTGTGGAGTGGACGTCCACTAAACAATTAATGCATGTTGATATGTGAAATATATCTTCAAAAGCGGCTTCTTTAATATATTTCCTATAATAAATGGGGCGTTGTGGCGTAATGAGATCTAGAATGTAAAGCTACTGCCACATGGCCTTTGTTTGTATCCTAGAAATAAGATAACTTCTGTCGTGTGCCATGTAATGTTTGAACTAGTTTCTTGTAGTATTTTTGTGAGTACACTATAAAGTTCTTATTATTATTATTATTAATTAGAGTGCCCGTGCTGTCAAGAATGACAGCGAAGAATTTGAGACGACCCGTCTTCATTCATTATTTACCTTTGTCTCTAATATGCTTCTGAAGGATACGCTGCGACAGCCGTCTCAAATTTGGATAAGAGGTTGTAAGTGCTCTCTCTTTCAATTCATGTAAGAAACATAATCGCCTTCCACCATGGATTACATGCGAAAAAAATCTTACATTAGAAAGCAGCAAGCCTCAGTGAATTTATATAAACTAGTGGACCCGTACGTGAAGAATTCACGCAATAACATATACGTATCCGTGATACAAAACCAGCTTTCAGTTCATCGAAGATTTTGTGTTGAATCGAAATCAGCCGAGGCCATCAAAATAGAGAATCAGCTCCGTCAAAAGGAACACGGCAAGCAGAAAAAATGTCTATTATTGAAAAAAAAATCATCACCTCGTCCCCCCTTCATTGATTACCTTCTGAATTTGTACGCGGTAAACTAAGAACAAATGTAATGTTCGATGTGAGGAGAAAGTTATGGAATAAGACTGCATGGCAGCGCTAGGAGAAGCTGTAATATCTCTATTCTTTCGATTCCAAGAAGAACATTGGGGGAAAGGTCTAAGGAGCCTACTTTCATCTTCTACAACCTGTTCACCGATCACCATGAAAACGCGACCTAATCACCAAATCCGCAAACCTGGCCTATTTTCCGTCAATTTCTTGAAAAGCGTGACCCGAAACATACCTACATATAAATATAGATGTCGATTAGAAGCAGCTGAAGAAATTTTGATAACCACGACGAGCGTTTCGCTGTTCTCCAGCTCATCAGGTGAGAGGGCCAAAATTGGTAAATTTAGTTCTTGAAATCTTGCGAAATTTAGAGAGGTGGCCGTAGGAAGGTGTAACTGTGATACCGGCTGTTCCAAAAGTGTAATTAAGCACACTTAGACAATAATTTAAGTACATAAAATTGTCCGGTCATCAGTGTTTTGGTCAGACGTGACGGAGCTTAAATTTTTTTATCACAAAAATATTGCTTTATCTTGGCTAAAATAAAGGAAGCATTCAAACCAAATGCACTTTTAGCCACTAGACTTGGAAACCTTGTGAAGATTAGTAAAATCATGAAACGATATCGACACAGAAATATTCTAATTGGAAACGTAAAACGAACTGGCTAAGCACTCGAGTTGGACCCACATATGGATCTTTCATCAAGATGATAACCTAAAGGAAATGGCCAAATCTCTTAAGAAATGCTTAGTGAAAAATAATGTGTTTTACTGCAGCCAACTCCAAGCTCGGCTTCGAATTCAGTTCAAAAACTTAAGAAGCCAACAAATAGTTAATGCGAGGATGCACAGGAGTCTTTCAGACGAATTTGCGGTGGTGCACAAGAGGAGTACACCATTTTTCTGTAGATATTCTAGTGAACAATACGAAACACCGGTGATTAGTGACTGCCAATAGAGAGCATTGTTATATGTGAGTTACTAAGATGGGTATGAATAAGTCTGAGCATGGTGAATTCTCTATTTGTGTAAATATTTCGTAGAAATTCAATTCGTCCAGGGAATTATTTTTTGTTTGTTTGTTTCATCCGGGTTTTTTCAAATTACAACTCTTAAGATCGCAGATGACTTAGAATATCTTTTGAGGTTTTAGTTTACATTGCCCAAGCTTTCGAACAGTTAAACACTGATCCTCGTCCGGGCAATGAAATTTCAAAAGGCTAAAGCTATCTACGCAGCATCTAATACTAAGAATGGCCGTCGTGTGTTTATAAATATATTTATATGTTCGGTGTCACGCTCTTAACGAAATAGATAGGCGGAATTTAGCCCAGGTTGGAGGCTCTGGTTGTTCTCTCAAGCTCCATTGAAAGTGATAGGCNGAAAAAAAAGTTGAGTACCTTGGAATCTTTTTCTTCAGTATTAGATAGGGGAAAAATGAGGAAGCCAGCGGGGGTTTTCCTGAAGGGCTAACTTACTGCCGTCATTCATCGTACACGTGCACCAGTCAATAATAACCCAATATGCCGTCATGACGGCTCGGGACACTAGTGGAGAAAATAATACTCGCACGAATTAGACTAAGCCTGCGATATCTTCATTTTTGAAGCTCATCTGTCCCTAGTTAAGATATGTTTGCAATCTTCTGCAACTCGGCCTATTTTCTCCCTATCTGTTTTCAATGGAGCTTGAAAGGACGACCAGAGCCTCCAACCAGGGCTAATTTCCGTCTATCTGTTCTGTTAAACCGTGACAGAAAATGGATAAACCGATAAACAAACAGTTAAATACACATCGGTCTTTATTGGATAATTTAGAATATCTTCTGAGTTTTAGTTTTATTGCCCAAGCTTTCGAACAGTTAAACACTGATCGTCGTCAGGAGAACGAAATTTCAAAACGCTAGAGCTATCTGCACAGCATTAGTATCCTATATACACAAGTGAAATAAAATTCCGGTTAAATCATTTCCTAAGTTATTGAAGAGTCCGAAGGTGAGCTTCTGGAAACTGGATGTGCCTGTTAATGGAATTTTGATTGCTCGAGAGCAGTTAACCTTCAATCTTCGGTGAAAAAGAAACGACATCCTGCCTAAATCTCTGAGATTCAAACCTCCTATCTAGACGGAAGAAGCCTTCAGAATCGCGAAGAATTGCGGCAAGTAGTATCTTCGCTGCTTCATAAAGAACGACCACTACAGAATAAGAGAAGCTCATCAAAACATCCAACTACTTCAATAGATTCTTGGAAGCTCTTTACCAGCTGATTTATTTCATACTTAGCAAGACGTTGCCGAGCAAAAATCATCTAGAACCCGCAGTGAAATTAAAACAAAACTTAGAAGAAAATTCGACGCATTGCAGAACATCGGTCTTTATTAAATTGTAGATTTTTGCTTAACTTCGATGACTTTCTAACTTATGATGAAGTACCCGGATAGTAATAATAGTAAATGTACGACTGTCCCTGAATACCTTTTCCTGCATCAATTTGACGACTAATACCTGTGCCACACTGTGAATGCACACAGACAGTCTGATGCAAGGATTCGAAACTCGGACGTCATTTATACCTCCGTATCTATGCTACCAATTTTATATTATGTCTTGAATGGCAAGCGACCTGCTCGTCCAAGCAACCACCTGGGTGTAGGAATACGTAAAGTGGCCCCGGTATAAACGTGTATAGCCAAGGCCACCTAGAAAACAGTTGTTTAGGTGGCGTTGGTCTAGCCACCAACCACCACCAAAAAATCCCCCAATTTTTCTAACCTCCTTCCTTTCTCGTTGAGCCGGTGTAGGAACACCATATTATACATAAGTTCCAAGCTTATGTGCTGATGTCGACGTGTTGTACATTACTTCTTTTCACTTTTAGTGATAGGTAGCAGATCAGGTGAGGCTTACTGACTAATTCAGTTGCTTTGAATTCAGTACGTTGGGAGAGGATCCGAAGACTTTCTAAGACTATGGCTGTGCTTGCAAACACCGATGCCTAAAATTGACGATGAAGTTGCTGTTAGCTAGTTTCTCACCTCGCATCGATTTATTGCTTCAAACCGCTAAGTTTCTTGTTATTTTTTTCAGTTAAGCACTTTACCCGGCAGGGTTCGTCTCTTGCTGTTTACAAATAGAAAGTGATCGATCGAAGAAAATTGCAACATAAGCGTGTACCTACCTCAAATAACCTATTAATTGCAGCTGACATATAAAATTCAACGTCAAAGTTCCTTAAGTACAATCATAAAGTAAAAAAGCTTCATCTGCCAGCGCTTCAAAAGTTTCGCTGTTAAAATAATAGACACTAAAAATGAAACGACAGCACGAACTGCTGAGAGTGTATTCGCAGCATTTTCTACATTTACGCTCAAATTTTGTCACCCCACAGAATTGTCGCTCATATTTGAATTATCCTTGCAATGCTTGACTACTCCAACGAATATTGTTATTTTCAAGTACATTCCCGAATGAAACATAATAGCTGAAATGGAACTCTTTATCAAAAATAAAAATAATACCATGCTTATATATATGCATTACAAAGCCTTATCGCACACACAGTAGCTCAGTTATTTTTTACTTAAGTTTTGTTTATTAATCCTATCCTAGAACAGTGTAGATTCTTTTTGAATATTATTCATTATCTACTTGAGAAGTAGTACGAGTATATACTTGCCCTCTATGTTACATGATACACATAATATTGTACCAGTTCTACTTGTATTAAAAACAAGAATATCTTCACAGGTTGGAAAAGCGAATGGATTATTATTGTAAATTGCGTCGTTTTCCCCTTCTCCACGATCAAGTCAATAGGATAGAGGAGAAAGAGTTAGGCATCGTTTAAGATCCTGATCTGCTGATGCTCGCAAGATTGACAAACTGTGAAATACGATTAAGATAGCAAAACCATTTACCCAGACTGCTAGGAAAACAATGTGTGAGATTAGTAATATCCTAAGAATCACTACGCCAAAAAACTATAAAAAATTTAAGTAACTCTGACTCAGACTTTCGAGTTTAACATCATAAGGAGCATTGTAACGAAAGAAGGAATCACAGGCTGAAAGCGAAGAAGACATCTCTGCTTTAGTTTTGACCTAATAAAGCGCATTAATTTTTTTGCAAAGCACACTTAGACAATAATAATTTAAGTACATGAAATTGTCCGGTCATCAGTGTTTTGGTCAGACGTGACGGAGCTTAAATTTTTTATCACAAAAATATTGCTTTATCTTGGCTAAAATAAAGGAAGCATTCAAACCAAATGCACTTTTAGCCACTAGACTTGGAAACCTTGTGAAGATTAGTGAAATCATGAAACGATATCCACAGAGAAATATTCTAATTGAAAACGTAAAACGAACTGGCGAAGTACTCGAGTTGGACCCACATGGATCTTTCATCAAGATGATAACCTAGAGGAAATGGCCAAATCTCTTAAGAAATTCTTAGTGAAAAATAATGTGTTTTACTTCAGCCAACTCAAAGCTCGGCTTCGAATTCAGTTCAAAAACTTACGAAGCCAACAAACAGTTAATGCGAGGATGCGCAGGAGTCTTTCAGACGAATTTTTGGTGGTGCAGAAGAGGAGTACACCATTTTTCTGTAGATATTCTAGTGAACAATACGAAACACCGGTGATTAGTGACTGCCAATAGAGAGCATTGTTATATATGAGTTACTAAGATGGGTATGAATAACTCTGAGCATGGTGAATTCTCTATTTGTGTAAATATTTCGTAGAAATTCAATTCGTTCAGGGAATTCTTTCTTGTTTGTTTGTTTGTTTGTTTGTTTTGTTTCATCCGTGTTTTTTCCCATTACAACTCTTGAGCTCGCAGATGACTTAGAATATCTTTTGAGGTTTTAGTTTACATTGCCCAAGCTTTCGAACAGTTAAACACTGATCGTCGTCCGGGCAATGAAATTTCAAAAGGCTAAAGCTATCTACGCAGCATAAGTACATATGCTATACACCAAAGTAAAATAAAATGTCAATAAAATCATATTCTAAGTTACTAAAGAGTGCGGAGATGAGCTTCTGGAAACTGGATGTGCCTGTTAATAAAATTTTGATTCCTATGAGAGTGAAATCTTTTTATAATAAAACGCTTCGTGTATTTATTTATTTATTTATTTCGTACCCGCTCTTATTATAAGGAAATCAAATTACGTCTTCATAGAGATCGGTGTCCAGGTTGCGGAAAATGGCGGAAGTTTATTATTTTCCCTTTATTTGAATGCTCTTCTTGCTTAAACACTTTTTGAAATTGGAACAATATATATGCAACTTCTGGAGTCCGATTCTGTAACTTTCTTCTCTCAGGTCACAACGTATAAATTTGCTAGATGATCAACGGAACACTCACAACGGGCAGAAGAGAATTATTTCCCTGCTGCAGTCAATTTCTTCTGAGAGAGCAGATTTCGCTTCGGAGGCCAAAACTTGAGCACTTCCATAAAGCAGGTATTTAAGTGTGGAAGACAGTATCATGGCTACGGTGCACTGACATTGCACATAAGCTGACTGGAGGGCCTTACAAGTTTATTGTAGTATTTTACTTAATTTTTTACTTTGGAAGACACACGTTTAAGTACGAAAGAGGATAGGGAACGTAAAAGAAGACCGAGGCTATTGCAGTCTCGAAAAGGAAGAGAGATGAAGCGTCTGTGCGACACAGTGACAAGAAAGACTTGAAGTAGAATGGTTACGGAAGGGAATAAGTGTTGCTAATAAGCATGAGCTGGAAAATGTAGAAACTGCAAGTCAGAGAAGAGAGCAAACATATCGATTATTTTTTTTTTCACGCATGAGTCCACTAGTGTTTCTGAGAAAGTCTAGATTTTAGTGAGCGGCTTATCCTCGCTTTCAGTTGTTTGTTCGTGGCTCGCAGTCCAGACACATAGACCATACTGTTGCCAATGCAATCTCCTGCTCGTGGGCAGTAAACAATCAGCTAAGTCTGATGTAGAGCATACAGCAGAAGCAATGTAGGTAAGTCGCTTAACCTTTGGCTGAACCTTTGGGGCATATTTCCATAAATCCTTACTTAATAAAAGTTAGGAGAAACTTTTTGTAGAACTGCTCACTGTGCTTTTTCATTACACGGATTGCTTAGTTCTGTATGTCATCTACATTTGACTCTCGATATGCATCTCACTTCTTATTGTAAGTCTGTTATTACTACTTATCATTGCTAATTTCCCTAATTTAACTGAGCTAGAACTTCGCATAAATTACTGCATTAATTTACCACCGAATGAATAAAAGAATCACAAACTATTCACAAACAGAGATAAGAACCTTTTGTGATCAAGAAGAGACCCCAGATTGAGCCAGGAATATTCTTATAGAACAACTATAGTATGCGTCGTGGCGATAATTAAAAATCTCTTCCTTATGTCGCAGTCCATTTCTTGATGGGCTTTCTTCACTTGTGAGCGAAAATTAAAGCTAGATTATTTAGGGGCTCAGCGGCCTCACCACAACAGCCATATTCTCTCGAGATATTGGAGCTGCGGCAGAGGCAGAAACATCGTAATTACCCGCACTGGTCGGTCTGATACGAGACAAAATTTCATCGCTTCATTCCTGATGAAGACCATGAGAAAGTCATGGTATTTCACAGGCGACATTCACCAGGCCGTGATTCTTTCATCAGGTCGTAATTAAAGCTCCTCGATCCAGCAATTAAGGAAGGTCTCGTCGCGACATTTTTCCGCCCAGCAAATCCAAATTAGAGAGCGATGAGATGCATCTGATTCAGTGTTCCAATAGTGGAGGCGATTGTTATCATATTTACCTGTAATTGCAGTTCCATTCGAGTTACTTAACTTAACTGAGATGTACGATTAGGAAACTAGAAAAGCAGTGATTGTACCATTAGTTTAGGGAGCCCCGTGGCCCCGCACGAGTGCTCGCTATCGTTGAACTTGCAGGTAAGATTTGAATTATCGATGTGGAGAGACCGAGGGTCGGCAAGCAGTAAAAGTTGAGGCATCAGAGGGTACAGCTGATCGTTTGCCACCAATATTTCAAACCTAATGGTTGGCATTAGGCGAGGGGAGAAAAACAATTCACAATTGCAGAAAGTAAACATTTGGTAACGTTTTCGATTTGCATAAATGCATCATAGGAAGACAGTGGTAAGTCGTCACCCTCTCGAAAAATACGTCTATTAAGAATACGCCCTGCTCAAGATAGAGCAACTGCCTCGCAAATGCTGAAATTCACACAATCATAGAATTGTGTTCAAGAGAAAATATGCAATTGATATATAAGATTTTCAGCCAGTTGTACAGGTAACATTGCCGTGTGTGTCTAAAATGTCTGTTCGGTGATCAGTCATTGTTGTGTCTAGCTATTGGAGAATATGATCTAAAACGGGGATCATTTTAATTTGCCACATTAAAGAAAATGACAATTCAAAAATCTCGTATGTCATTTAATTCTAGAATGAGTTCTTTCTAAGTTACCGATATCCTGCTCGACGTGACCACCTTCAGCCTTAACTACCGCACTGCCCGAAGACGCTTTAAATAAATAATAATCAAGGCACGCCAAGGTTCCTGGCGAGTTTCAGTCACACACGAACACGGACTCACTTCGGACCACCCAAGTTTTGTGTGCTCTTGCACAAGCCTCCACTTCAATGATGGACCCTAGTGAATAGTCCGCTGGGTTGAGATCTGGCAAATATGGGGGAACAACAAGAACTGTATGTTAGAGGAGAGCATATTGCTAATGAACAACCTTTTTGTCATTCTTTATGCGTACAAAGCTCCATTATGTTGAAAGTTTCCGTGAAGTTTGTAAGGTGCTGCTGGGCTTCTACACGCATCGAAGCCATTATTATCTTCAAGTAACTCTCCGTGTTGATTTTATTTCATCACTGCAAACAACCGTTTTCAGTTGTGTGCCTCGATACCTAATTTTTGAAGCGTCTTCTGACAATCTGTGGTCGACTGCAGCCGTATACTCCTCTGGAGCCTGTTGGCCTGTACCTCTAGCACAAACCAGTGCGTGTGGGTTTCCCAGTTGGGGTTACGGTCAAGTTGACTTTGCCTCTACCTTTATACAGCTCGTCACGTCAAATAGAATATCGGTATCTTGGATAGAGAGAGGGAGATCATTCAAGCCTTAAATAACGTATAAAATTTTCTAAGTTCTTATTTTCCTTAATGTGGCAAATCAAAATATCCCCGTTGCAAAACATTGCGCACCCGGTTCGGCATAGGGGTGCACTGGCTCAGTATAGGCTATGAGTCATACTCTTATGCTGAGGACTGTGTGTTTCCTCGAGGACTTTAATTCAATTTTGTACGGTCACTTACCATTTAAATGCTAACTAATGTATGAATTTGTATGCGTATGTTGTACATTCCGTCATATATTGTAAGCCTTCGTGTTAACAATTCGAAAACACATATTTTCTTTTCGGATGTGTACTGGTAACTGTTATATTATTGGGTTGATGAATAAATCGTGAGCGTGTTTCGCGGCCTTTGTCGCACAGTTATACAACGTACACTTTCGTTAAAATTAATCGACACTATCATCTCTGTTGCAACGGTTGATATTATTGCTGATGGATTCAAGTTTTTAACATTACTCTTTTATGGCAATTATTCAGTTTTTTAGCTAAAAGTTTTAGAGGTTTTGAATCGAGCTTTCGGCCTGAAGATGGCCGAAGGAACATTGGCCGCAAATTAAAAAAAAAAAACTTTACATGGCTGAGATTGCAAAAAGGCCGCGCCCACTTCTGTCACTATGGAACGAGCTAGTGCCTGCTGCACAGCCCTCACTGCCAACAGATACACTGCCTTACAGTAAATATTACTAAATATACATTTAGTGAAGCAACCGCAACATAAATGTTCGCAGTTCTAAAATCTAAATATACAGCTCAAATGTGTCACATAATTACTGAGCGTTAAGCTGGGTACAAAGGTCTTGTTCTAAAGCGCAGCACATATTCCCGTGCTCAAACGAAAGGTGTTTACCTTGGTGTGCTTGTGCAGCACGAATACTGCTTTTTTCGTACTGTCAAAGCACGCTGAGGCAGGTAGTTTCCGTTGTTGAATGGCAGTGTGGGCTGGTGGTGGAATAACTCTTCTCTGAGTTTATGCGTTGCACGCCATAGAGGCGAGTCCATTTCTGCCACTTGTCTCGAGATAACTGAACCCCATTTGAATCAACTGGTCCGAAACTCCACTCGTGAGCTTTCTATTAAACATTATTGCTCGAGTTCCAGGCATTAATTTCAAAACGATCATCCTTGAGGTGGCTGATTACGAAATCTCAACTTACGAGCCTACACCATGGTGCAGTCTGTGGCTCCAAAGCTCTTTCCTGTAATTCGTCGGGTATTTAATAAATAATTAACTGCCATATCATGATGTTACATAGGAAAAATTCAACGCATAAGACTAGTTGTGCTCTATACTGTCTTTATGCAATACATAAATACAACAGAGAAGCCTTCTGGATTCCTCAGAATGAGAAACGTCGTTGTCTTGTCCTATTCTCTAATGCCCGCTATGCTAAATAAGAAGCCGTACAACGACGTCAGCAGTTAACAGGCGAACAAAGTGCGTCTAGGTAACGGCACGTTCACACGGCAGTCAAATGAACGTGCTTTCTTAACTTAGTCAACCCGGCGGGCTGCTGTATCCGTTTACACTGCAAAAAATGTAAGCTTCCTGGGTTCTAATTCGATTCAAATTTCCAGTAACACCGGAAACTCTACTAATGACACATGCTAAGCCAACTGCCTGCACGGCCAACATGCATCTTTCTCGAATCTTTTGGCAACGACGCACTTGGGCTCAGAAGGCCACCTCAGAGCAATTGGTCCCTGAACTGAAAGAACTTGTTGATTTGACTGCATTCTGAACCCGCCTCTAAGTTATCTTTAGTGAAGTTGATATCATTCACTCTCGGTTAGGCTGAATATGAGAGTACTAGAATGTCATGAAGATTACATAAGCAAAAGTCGAGTCTTTTCTTCAATGAATTGTGCGCACAAATTTCATTGAAGCAGAAATTCTTTGAGCTAACCCAGTATTTTGGGTCGCGACCTTACCAAAGTTACTGAGGCACGTAGAACAACTTCGGCGGCAACACTACGAGCGGAAGCGTGGCTCAATTAGGAACAAGGAGTGTTTCTGTCTGTGTGTGTGTGTGCTCGTTTTCTCTGTTCGGGTGATGGTACACGTCAGGGAGTGCAGTTGTGTGTCCGGGTAGAATCTTTTTGCTACACCTCCCCTCTGACCTCAACCAGTAGAGTTTGTAGATTAATTCCAGTACATCCATTTATCTGTCTGTGATTCATTATTCATCGGTCCAAGTAATGGTGCATGTGGGACCGTTCGAATTAATAATTAATTTTTTCGGTAGAACAAGTATTGGTGGCCTTTTTTAAAACTGATTGACTAGTGTCATATTCGTACACAGGTTGCGAATGAAGAAACCAATACAAATCAGAACTAGAACGCCTGAGGGCGTAAGACCATTACCCGCGGTGGGCGAAGCAAATTTCAACGCCATCATTTTTTATGACAAGCTAACTCTAGAGGTTTGGCCTTTTGCACATCTAGGTCATCCTAACTTACTCCCTACAAAAAATTATGTGCTTTGCTCAACTCTTCCCTTTTCTTGGGTGGACAGACAAATGTTCAAATGTACTTAAATCTTCAACGTAGACATCACCACTCTCATTCCGTTCTCGAGTATTATAGGTAATACGAGGCGTGTTGGCTCCTAGCTGCGACCCATATACTCGTAGGGCTCGTGGGTAAGTGCCTGTCAGTCGCAGCTCGTTTAGGGGTCTTCGATTCGGCCACTCGATTCAAACAGATATTCTACTCTCACTCGCCTTAAATTTCAGGCACCTGCTCTTCTTAACATTCGCTCCGCCATTTTCCTCGAGTTTCAGACTTACTCACAAACAGATTATCACTGATCAGGCTGAACGCTCCATTCTATTGAGCTGCACTGAGGCTCAAGGCAAATTAGTTTGCCATTAACGCTTGAAAGGAACGAATCGATTGCTCAGTATTAGATTTCCATACAAGGCAAGGCTAATTGGATTAAACTATCACTTTAGATCTGATCAAACCGGAGACACAATAACCCTCTGACTCCCAGATTAGGTAGTTCATGACATCCAAACAAATGCTATTTCTGAGACAAACTGACGCTTAACTATAAGTCCTTTGGTGTTAATCCTTTACGATCTACTTCAATTTCAATATTTGATAAGTTACAACAAAGTAGATCCTGAGATTCACCTAGCCCGTGCAAGGTTAAGACATGGTCCCCTCGACGGTTATATATCCAGAGGCTTTGGTTAGACCTTTACAGTACAACTGAAAAATACATTCGTATCAATGACATTATGAAAACGACTATACATGATTGCTTGCTCGGTAAAGTGATAAGACTGCCCTATCTGATGTAAAACTCTGATAGCGACCGCTGGGCCGCCATAAGTGGTGTGCAGTGGCCGTAGAGTTTAGGGATATCTGCGCACGCGCCACTTTATTACACCTCCGACGCTGGTGCTGCTATCGGGCACACACACACATCTACACACACCTGCTCGACGTAATGGCCATGCGCGCTTTGATTTTATGGTGACCACCTGGCGCGGGTCCTGTTAGTAACAGGCAGTGTCTGTAATTGGAGAGGTAATTTGACAAGTGCGGTAACATCGTAAACTCCGGCCGAAGAAAGGGATTCCCTCGAGGATTGCAGGACTTATGGGTTCAGCGTTCTAATTGTGAAAAACGACGACAGTGCAGAGAAGTGATAGTTTATTTTTGTAACCAAAGCTAAATTAAGAGTAATAATTTCCTGCCTAAAATTCCCAACGCTGATGCAATAATAACTATTGTTATTACCAAAGAAGGTGGGCACCAGCGGCTCCTTGTTGTTGTCTGCGGCCCCACCATAGAACCACACGAGGCCGAAGGCTCCGACTGAAGTTTGCCTTAACGGCTTGGCCACAAGTAGCGGTAGATACTTGCCCGACTCTAATTATTATT
>LQNS02278094.1:32387074-32398512 GCA_001587735.2 Parhyale hawaiensis
CACCAGCGGCTCCTTGTTGTTGTCTGCGGCCCCACCATAGAACCACACGAGGCCGAAGGCTCCGACTGAAGTTTGCCTTAACGGCTTGGCCACAAGTAGCGGTAGATACTTGCCCGACTCTAATTATTATTACTCTAAATAATTTTTTTTCTAGGCATGTTGCGAAGCAGCAACCGTGAGTACTAACATGGAACCACGGCTTCTTTGCGCAGTAGTTGATAAATAGCTTCAAATTTGTAAGTACGATGAGTAGTAAAAAAAGTTGCAAACATTTCAAGGCGCCGTATGTACGACTACTTCCTTTATATATATACTAATATAATAAAAAATGCGGATTTAGCCTACATCATAAATCTATACTATAAAAAGAGAGCTGTCTGTCTGTCAGTCCGTCCGTCCGTCTGTCCGAAGCCTTAATTTTCCCCTATCTAATACTGAAGAAAAAAATTCCGAGGTACCCAACTTTTTTGTAGCGGAGAGGGTATCTTGGATACGGGGAGGCAATTGGGCGCTTGCCTGCATGCCCGTGTTTGGACATGTTCATTTTCAACGGTGCTACGGGTGATGTCACTTAATTACGTCTCATCTGGACTATCAACCCTTTTGTTAAGCTGAGATATTTTCAAATATATATTTTTATGACCTATTCATCAAAAGGGTTGGGTTTGGTGCACTAGTTATTATAAACTTTCAGCTGCCAGCTTAGCTTGAGTCTTCCTGAGAATGTCGACAATTGCTCTTTAGTTTGCAACCTAAAAAAATTATATATATATCTATATATATAAATCTTATAGAATAGCACTCCGTCTTTAGGAGACGATCCACTGAAAATTTTTTTAAATTTTCGTGTCCACCAATCTAAAATAACTTATTATTATTAAAACTATACGTTAAACATAGATTAGAATCATTTTAGAACAAAGACAAGTAACTTCTTTAAAAACTATGAAGACAGGCAGTAAAGAAAAGTCAATATAGAGCAAGGAGGTGAATACTACTTAAACTCTTCGCTACTCGGGCCAATGTGCATTTTCATAGAAGTTATCGCTACAGAAATATTTTTTAAGATATAAAAGTTGCTACTGCGTCTACAGTTAAATCTGCTAACGAAATGGTTGAAGTCAGCGTTCATTTGAGTGAGTCTGTGCAGAAGCTCAGCAGTACAATAACATGAAGGGACAATGAGGCGAACTGGACTGGATACTGCAGGCAACGGAGCACGTACAGAGCGACGGAAGACTGCACAATCGAGCTGGTCGATGATTGCGTAAAGGACAGCAGGTGTGTGGACTGCAATCAGTGCTGTTGCGTCCCATATGTGCACCACGTGCGCACACTTAGCGGTGGCAGGTGGCGCTGTGTAGCGCCAGCCCTGTTTCCTCAGTATCCGATGTCGCTGCGATTGGTGGCGAGCCACATTTATCATCTACTTGCAGTCGCTTCTCTAAGAAAATTTACAAAGTGCAGAATACCTTAACATTGCCCATGTTACGCTGTGTTATATTACTTACTAGAGGGCCCAGCCGTCAAAAATGACGGCAACAATTTTGTGATTGAGTTTTTTATCGTTCCGCTTCCCAGTATAGGTTTCGCTGTATTATAGGTCTGATCCCTGCAGGCCTGATGTTCCATTAGTGAAACGCAAGCTGTACAACATTGAGTTTTGCCACAGCAAAATATCCCCCCTGCAAGATAAGGAGTGAATATCAGCTTGGAATTGATTAAACGTTAAGCTGCACTAAGAAAAATATAGTTCAGCCAAAAGAATTCACTGGAAATGCCCAGGGCTCACCGTATTGTGGATACCAACTGATTGTTGAACCTCCAACGACAAAATTTGGCTACGATGTAAATTCAATATAAAAGGGCATCTGCTCAGCATGAAGATTCAACTACTACGATATCATTCAGCAATGAAAGCGGGGATTCAGAGGCTGGGGATCCAGTGCCCGGGATCCAGAGGCCGGAGATCCAGAGCTCTATTTGTCACCGGTACCCCAAGCGCTGAAACTGTATGGTATCTCAACTTGTTTTTCAGTATATGAATTTTCTCCTATTAAGCTCTTAACTGCGTGACGGATCCAACATTGGAGCAAGCAAGCAAGAGAGGAAGCACGGGAGCGACCAACAACTGTGTTTTATTATATAGTGGATACTAGAGTACCCGTACTGTCAAAATGACGGCAAGAATTTGTAATGATCCGTCTTCATCACTGATCATAATTTTCCCATTAATGCCGGGGCAGAGTAGCGCCAAGCTTTCCGAAAAGTAATGTTTTTGGGTCCACAATCGATATCGTCTCCTAATAAATACCGAGCTCTGTATCCAGGATACTGACGCTGTCATTTAACTCGGAGGTTTTCCTTAACTGAAATGTTGTTCAGTTGAAAGAAGAATCGAATTTAGAGAAAATTATTTGCTGAGAAAAAAAATCCTGAAGAATATCTTGCTAATTGCTTCGATGGTTATGCAGTCGATTAGAGCAACAGCGTAAACTCAGGCAGCTGAAGCTCTGGTATAGGAAACCGTAGATGAGACTACGAATCCCGATGCAAGAGAGTGCTTATAGAGAAGCTGTGTGTATCTGCGATGAGTGGACTTCAACGTTGCAAAGAAAAGAACTGCATTCAGATCTACGTTTGCCATCATCTTCATCCTGGCCTATATTTTCTTTCTCAATGAAGCAAACAAACAGATGTTTCGTTGTATGGCAAAATGACAATTAAAATTAGATTCCACAACAGCGCTAAAAGAAGCTGAAAATAGCCTAATTATTTCGATGTAAAGAACTGTTTCAAGCAAAAAATGCATCGTTGAAATATTAAGGAATAAGGATCCCACTTTCGCTTTCTTCTAAATACAATCTGGTCATCGAACTACCTAAAAACGCAACGCAACCTAGTAACAAAATCTGCAACCCGGCCTATTTTTGGCCTATCTATTTCTTCAAGAGGGGAGACACAAAATATACAAATATATAAACATATAAATATATAGACAAGTAAGCACACAACGGTGTTTATTATGTAGTTTGAATACTGCAACGGTTTTTCTGTTCTATTGTATTCATACGAACAAAAGCGTCTGTATCTAGATAGGTCCGTCTCGTACAGATAGAACTGATGCACTATCAAGCCAAGTCCTAAATTTGAACTCGTGCAATAACAGGATAACCCTTGAATTAAATATTCTACTGGAGGGCGCCTCCAGCCACCGTGACTGACAGTGCATGGCTGCCTCATGTAGTGGCAGTCATGCTGAGTTACTGGGTGACAGTCAGTTTTTCGGAGCAGTAAAATAGCCAGCACCACATCATCACAAACTAGCTCGCAAATCTGTTAACAAAGTCTCGGAGCAGATTCTACACCGAGAAAAAAAATTAAAAATTACCGTTCAAGACGGGATAAAAACTTAAAGTGGCTGGTATATTAAATGCAGAGTGCTACATTAGTCGCCTAGCTTTTCTGAAAAACTGAAGATCTAAAATTTAAAAGACGTGGACAGTACTGTACGTATGTGCTGCTAAAGCAGTTGAAGAAAAGCATGAGCTTGAAGCCTCGCACCTCCTCCTCCTCCCGCTGCAAGCCAGAATAGCAGGTAAAACGGCACACATGCCCAGGTAGGAGTTAGTGAACGTGCGCGCTCCAGTAGTATATTTACTCCAGGGGATAACCAAGGCCTCCTGAAGTACTAGCCTGGGCCTGCGTCTCGATCGTTCTCCATTAAGGTATAGCCCCTAGTCTTATTGTGAGACGCAAGCTGATATTTTTGGTACTTTCTCTGCAGATTTCGGACAAAGCTGGTTAGAAAATTTAATTTAAACTAGTTAAAGGCTACAAATTACTAAAGTTTGAGTTTAATATCCAGATAATCTCAAAATATGCACAGTGAGTTCCAAAAATGTCAGGCTGCGTCTCATACTATGTCCGGGGTTTGTACTTGATCGGACCATCTCGCTGACGTACCGATCTAGGCCTTAGAGGAGTTAATATATAGACGTCTGATGAACAGCAGACGTCTATATATTACTCCTCTAAACTATGGAACCTGAACGTCCTGTAATCCAGTCAATACAAGATCTATGCCTCTACTTTAGGGGACAAACATCAGATACTATCTTATTCTCTCTTATAGACATCAGCTGCTTATCGAAAGTTTTCCCTTCGAGAAGTTGGTTTTCAAAGAATATCCAGCTTTGACACTAGGAGTGCCACAGCAGCAGGGGTGGGACACACTAGTTCTACTTTCACGGCGTGCTGGAACCCCAGATGTGATGGGAAGGCGAACGCTAAAGACATGCAGTATGTTTTCCACCCTGCATAAAGACCCAAAGTTCTGAGAACTAAGCTTAGTCTACTGACGTGCTTGCGGCTACAATGGTGCAACGTATGGCTTTGTAAATCTAGTGGGAGCGTCCTATCTCTCCCCGAATCATGGAACACAGCACTTCTAAGATTTGAAGAGTTGCTTACTATAGCATGCCTCGCTTACAAAACAAAATTTTCTACCACAATTAATGCAAATACAGAACCAATTCGAACCGTGTCTCAGTTGCAGACCAAGTTCAGTCTAATTTTGAAAGCATTCTAACGGTAACTGTATGACAGAGATGTGTGTGAAAGCAAAAGAAGTGATATTATGTATCGAATTTCGCTTTTTATCAAATGCAAGTTACCCATAATTTGCGAAGTATTATGTGCTGCTATAGCGAAACTCGAGACGCATTAGCTAGTAGCATTGTTCTCACTCAATACAAGTTGGTCTTATAGTGAAGCATACCTGTATGTAATCAAATTTAACTAAGCCTTTCAAGTCTTTTGCGACTTAATGTTCTCCACAGATATTCTCTATAAGTTCAGTAAAATATGCAAGTCCCAAAATGCATTGCTGTAGACCAAATTGAGCATTTGCATTATACGCATATCAACACGTGCATTTTTTTGCTTACGCACATATGTTTATAGCGTACGTCTTCTGTCATAATATACAAAACATTTTGGATTTTACTATGTTGCTATCGCTTTGTTTTTATGGCATAAAAGGAAGAGTTTAAAGAGTTTTCGCAGAACTGTTCGTAATGGCTTACTGGCATGCAACTCCCAAACAATTTCGACTGGAATGCCTGCTTGTGCACTGTAACTATAAGATCACATTTAATTATATTTTGAGAAGTCAAAACCATTTACGTGTATTTACTGAACGAAATGTCTCATGGTGTCAGTATAGGCTGTGTAAAGTGTTCAAACGTTTGGTTGCATTCATGCAAAACAACTGTGTTTCTACCATATATTTGTAAAATGTTGGCCGACACATTAGCAGGATTATAGCAAGTTTTACTCGTAAACTTTAGATATCTCCTGAGGTACATACGGAGTGAACCAAAAATAAGCTGTGCACCTCCGTGTTGTTTGCCAAGAATGAACAAAATATGCAGGGGCGGGCGCTGTAATATTACCGAAGAACACAAGACTATGGTGAGTCGTGAGCTTATTATCTCCGCCATGGAAGTTCTGTTTTTGTCGTGTTTCTCTGTCTGTTATTTTGTTTGTCTGTCTGTGAGTATCTTTGTCTGTCGTTCATACTATTTGTCTGTTACTAAGATTACTCAAAACGTTATGGACGGAGCTTTACGAAATTTACAGGGATTCTTATTCATGTTAACAGTAACAGACGGTTAACTTTTGGTGAAAATCCTTCCATCTGTTTTTTTGTTTGTTTTTCTGCCCATTTTCTTAAGGTCATAACTCGAAAAAGTAATGGATGGGTTTTGACGAAGTTTATGTGAGTTGTTAGGTATAATACGAAGAGTAAATGACCTAATTTTTGGGATGAACTGTCCGTTAGTTCGTTTGTTTGTCACTATCTTTTATTGCATGCTTGTTAGCACATAACTCAAAAAGTTATGGATGGATCTTAATGTAATTACAGGAGTTGCGACCAATATTAAAATGCGCAAATGGTTAAATTTTGGTGATGATCGGTTCGTCTGTTTGTGTGTTCGACTTATGTTTGTCATAACGTTTGTTAGCAGCATGACTGTAAAATTATGAACTGACCTTCAGGAAAATTTCAGGAATTGTTAATAGCTACTATTAAAAGGCACAAATGATTAGATTTTGGTGTTGATACGAAGAAAATCACTGCTACAAAACAAATTTGGATTTTCCGTTATCGTTGCCTTGCTTGGCGGAGGTATGCGCTCTCAGTGTGCTTCCTAGTTTGTTATTAATTTCAGGCTCGAATTCAGACCCATCTCATCCTTTAGCGTTCAGCTGATGAATTTTATGCTATCTAATCTTTCAGATCGGGAGGGAGAAACCAATCATGCTACTCAATGAAAAAACAAATTGAGTTTCATGATACAGCGGGTAATTCAAAGAAAGCATGTCCACCGTGACTGGTCCTGACTGATTTGCGACTTTCATACTTATAGACAATTGCTGAAGCATAATCAAAAACCCAACAAATACCTACGATGTGCAGCCCCAATCAATATACGACCTTCATTTCTCTGCAATTTGCTACACGGCTATCCCAAATTTCCGAAGCACGTCTGTAACAAAATGCTGTACAACGAAGCATAGTGGTACGAAATTATTTGCCTTCACCCATATCAGACTATAAGTTTATAAGCAAGAACGCCATTGTTGAGTCGCAAGCGAAACTCAACCAATAAGGCCTGCTCGCAATCTTGGAACAAATAATTGCTATAATAACTTCCCAAGAAACCAATGGATAATTGTCATTATTGACATAAGTGCATGTAATTGACGTCAACGACTTTATGACATGACCGCGTTATTGTTGTTGCTGGTGACAATTTTCATATGGAATTGCGTTGCACTGCTGTCCTCAGCTTCTATTAAAAAAAATAGCAGAGATGCACATTACCGAACTTCCATTTAAGCAAAGTGGCTGTTTATAGCCATGGAGTAAACAATTACTGTGAATACTGACGAATTGCGGGAGTCAGGTATCACCTACGAAACCTAAAAATGATTCTATCGGAACAATTAAAACTGTATCAATGAGGATATGACATTAAAGAAAGCAAAAAACACGGATAATCAAGAAGAAAACAGCAACTTTATGAGTGCGAGGGTAAGGCAGAGACAAAATAAAAATTCTTATCATGCAAAACGTCGTCAAGATGAGAAGCAACAGTAAAAAGTAAAGGGCGGTGTATGCCCGGTACTCAACCAGCTGTCTCTGTCGTAATCGGTTTGTGATAGCTCAGGACTGACTTTCGAGTCAAGTTAAGTTGATCGGACTAGATTATCTCTAGCGAATCAGACGAACGGAACAAGCCCTAATTAGCGAGTAGATTTTGAAGTCGAGGATCGTCAGACGACAGGGAATTCAAAATTTTCTCCTACATATGCGAATGCGTTCCATGCGTAAATTTAACGACGTAAAGACTCCCTGACTCTTTTCACACGCGCATTACGACTTTCTGCTTGTGAATTTTGCTAATGACGCTAAATATTAGTGTAGCTCGTAGCGAAGTGATGGCAAGAACGGAACTGGTGGAGGTGACGCGTGTGTCCAGAGTGTGTCCGGCTCTGTCGACCCGCGTCAACAGGGTCGGTTCGGCCCAGACAGCTTCTAAGATTCTGGTCGAGTAAGGCTCTTCTATACTGCTGGGTGTTCTATGCTGAGGGCTGTTCTATGTTGCTTGCTGTTCTATGCTGAGGGCTGTTCTATGCTGAGGGCTGTTCTATGCTGAGGGCTGTTCTATGCTGAGGGCTGTTCTATGCTGAGGGCTGTTCTATGTTGCTTGCTGTTCTATGCTGAGGGCTGTTTTATGCTGCAGCTGTTCTATGATGAGGGCTGTTCTATGTTGCTTGCTGTTCTATGCTGAGGGCTGTTCTATGCTGAGGGCTGTTCTATACCGCTTGCTGTTCTATGCTGCAGCTGTTCTACGCTGCATGGTGTAAGTTTCTCTGGAGCACCTAGTTATAAGATAATATAACCGCCTACATGAAGAGTTCAATAAATTCTTAGCCAATTTGCGATACAATATATCACACTAAGATATTATGACTTCGATATCATCTTAACCATTGCTGTACCACGCCGTACTATCTCGCTACATTTGGACAAAGAAACCCTACAGCAACATAATACTGCCTAGTAATATATATGAATAGGGTTCACAACTGAGCTGTAAGCCTGTAACTCATAACAGTGCACGAGGTAGGTACCAATGGGTTCATCACCCTCGCCTAAAATCGACGTGCGGCCAAGTGTTGTCCGTTTTTCGCACTTTAGGCCCAAATTTCGGGTATACCCGAACATAATTTCGGGTAAGTTAGTAAAAATTCGGGTTCTATGTCGGGTAGGTTAGGAGGGCAAGGCCTGTTTTTTTTTTTTTTTTTTTAAATTTTCTGGTGAAGGCGCGTTTAGTCAGTGGTGAGTCTGTGCTAGGTTGTGTTACCATGTCTGTGAAACAGATAAGTTTTTCATGCGTGTGTGTGCATCAGTGCTACACAGATTCATGTCTGTTGATGCACACGCGTGCTCTACATAGCACTCCAGTGTTTTTATTAAGTGAACAAATTACGAAATTTTATCAGTGTAATGAAAACAGAGTATTGTCACAATTTTCTACCTCTACACTTTGATTTAAACAGCGAGAAGATACGGTATCACAATTCTAAGACAATAACGGTGATTACGTTCGTTCACAGGTCTACACAGCCTATTTACTTCAGGGTCTAGTAATAAGAAAAAATCTGCCGCGGTATTAAGTCAGCGTAAAATATTGCATTAGAGTCAATTTTAAAGCTCGGCTTTCCCTCACTTCACTCGCTGAGCCGTTATTTGGCGCCGTATATCAGGTCCCACACCGTCCCGCCTAGTCACATTGATGAGCCTGACGGGCAATTAAGGGGCAACAGGTGCCGTTTTTCCGGCGGACGCGCTCCTATTGATCCTAAACTGGCAAAATGAGAGCTCCGTAATTCAGTGTCAGTCGACAGCGCCGCACTTCCTATTGATTATCTGGACAAACCTTTCGCAGGTGCTGCGCGTGGCTCATGTCTACAGTTTGCAGCACGTCATATGCCAAGGCTGACATGATTACGTGTTGCTGGCACGAGACATTCGAGCGGAGTAATGGTGCGCCTTACAGTCCTAACAATGGGGCTTTCTTGACGTCACCTAATGTTTGTGCAGCAGAAGCACCTACGTACGTACGTACGTCAGGGATTGCTCTAAGACATGCCAAAATTAGGGCACGTGTGATATTAGGCAGATTCCGACAGCGCAGAAATTTAAAAAAAAAAATGGATTACTTACGAAGCTGTTGGAGACTTGGTTAGCTTGTTCTTTGGCAGTGTAGAGTTATAAGGATCAGGGTACAAGGACAGCAACGGCTGTTCCACGCACGAATAAGCAAAATTGAGGGAGAGGGGGTGGGGGCGCTATATGACGGTAACGGTGGCAAGCGACTGGCCATCTCAATGTCAAGCCATGAAATAGTGCAATGATAAATAATAAATTTATATATTCACCATAATGTAGTATTTACGCAGTGACTTCTTCACGATTCTGAGTATTATCTACAGGCGTAAAACGAAGCCATTCAAAGCTTGGCTATTTTACATCACTCTGATACTGGTTAATCAATAAAAATCGAATTAAATAAGACATATTCTTGACTGGATTAGCATCCTTTATTTCTATTCGCATCTATCTTCCACAAGACGGTTACAACAACAAAGTGGGATAGAAGACAGGGTTGTCCTCTCTAACCACTCCATCACTACAGTAGATATGGTGCACTATGTGATAGTGGCTGCATCGTAGCATGATGCCGGATAATGTATTTTCCAAGACTACGTAAAATACTAATATATACTAACCTATTTTATCATGACTATTAATTTCCTTATGTCCTGAGCGGAATGTACGTTGAGAAGATGCCTGCAGTTGTCATACTGATTTCGCTTAACAATATTTTTTTGCGAAACGAAGATATCGCCCACGGACTCCAACAAAGGTTATTAGGTGAACGGGGGAAACTGCATCGCGTGAACCAACTCCCAACCAACTGGGGTTATGCAACGCTTACTTGGCAACTGGTGAGTGCCCTTACATAAAACTCTAAGACTTTTCTTATCAGATGTGACCTCTGTCACAAACTGTGATGAATATACACGATGAATGCTATCGTCTACTACGGCTCTGCCCTTTTCTTTGTGAATTACCTATACTAAGTGTAAAATTAATAATGATAATAATGTTTCTCCTCACAACTACACTAAAATGTAAAATGAGACAAATACCGCACCCTAGCGGCGCACGAGCCTGTGCTTAAACACAGGAATAAAGTTCTGCGCGATATAAGCTGTGTGCCACTGAAGCGCCAGTAAAAATTTCTACTACTACTCCTACTACCACATGAATCAAACTCAATTCGAAAAGGAATGCATCAAAATACAGAGGAACATACGGTACAGTATTGAGATTAAAAATAGCATCCGGAAATATGTGACGTCAGTAAAAAAAATCACCTGTAGGTAAAAAAAAAACGCCAGTCTCATGAAGTTATATTTAGAGCTTAGTTGAGTTATTATGAGGTGCAGTATATACAAGTATACTCAATTATATTATTCTAAACTAAATTTTACCTAGTATTTGCTTGGGTGCACGCGGGCTGCAATACCACAGGTTGAGTGAGGTGAAGTTAGATTAGTGCAAGGTTGTCTTGAGAGGCCACGTCCGTTAAGCTAGGTTAAGTTAGGTTGGAATAAATTACATTAGTGTATGTTTGGTTAGATAAAGACAGAAATGGTTTAATTTAGTTAGGTTAGGTTCCATTGAAAGAAGCTAGACTAGGTTAGGTTAGATAAGCTTAGGTTAAGCTAGGTCAAGTTAGAAAAGAATGTAAACCAATACTAAGAATGACCGTCGTGTTTTTATAAATATATATATTTATATGTTCGGTGTCACGCTCTTAACGAAAAAGATAGGCGGAATTTAGCCAAGGTTGGAGACTCTGGCTGTCCTCTCAAGCTCCATTGAAAGTGATAGGCAGAAAATAGGCCGGGTTGCAAAAAATGGCAAACGTATCTTAAGCAGGGACAGTTGAAATTCCAACAATGAAGACATCGCAGGCTTAGTCTGATTTTGAAGAGAATAGAGGGCATCTCACGGTTGATTTTACGTTTCCATCATGATAATAATGACTTCATCAAGACAGGAGATTTATTAGCTAATAAACATCCTGTCTTGATGAAGTCATTATTATCATGATGGAAGCCTTAGTCTGATTTGTACGAGTATTAGCTTCTCCATACATTGAATCTACGGCAATGTATAGGGCGACCTTATGTCTGAATGCACTTCTTGCATTGCCTAAGTTCAAATCGTAGCACTGAAGATATCTGAAGCTTCCGTTGGCACTCTCATGCTTCTTGATTCGTAGTTTCTC
>LQNS02278094.1:32398729-32411002 GCA_001587735.2 Parhyale hawaiensis
AAGTTTGTTGAAGTGTTTTACTCAAGACGTTATTTCTGCTTGTCTATATAGAAGACCTAAGGATGACAGCACGACAAAGGATCAATGAAGAAAAGAAGAAAATTAAGAAGCAAATAAGAGAAGAGGAGATTCCGCACCTGCCTACAGGCATTAGGCAAACGTATAGGTTATTGCGTGAATTCTTCACGCACGGGTCCACTAGTAGCTTATAGTAATGTATTTAATGTTAGGTCAGAATAATTCGGGTTTAGTTATGTGTGGTTAGGTTAGATTAGAAGAAACTGGACTAGGTTAGGCTAGGCTAGATTTGGCTGTGGTTAGGCTAAATAATCATAGTTTAGTTTAATTTTATATGTTATGATATAACCTTCTTCAAAATAACTAAGTAGAGATAATAAATATACAATAGGTGGTAGGCGGAGGCTTTTTTCCTACCAGGGATTTTTTCTGGATGATTCTTTCCTCCGGGACTTTTTTCCTATACCCGTCACAAATATATCAAAATTTCTTCAACAAATGTAAAAAAAAGTGTAATGCACGAACAATTCAAACAATTCAGAATCAGGGATGTTACCTTTTCGATACTCCGAATGTTGTCCGGTAATACAAATATATGGGAAGCCGGCGACTTATATTAACATTAACTGAAAATTAAATTGAATAGAAGTACGTAAACACCTACAGAAAACAAGACATTACCGCAACAAAATCAAAAGCACTACAATCAAGAGAAAATTACCGACCCCATCCCTAGTTCTCATTAGCTTCAACAACATGCACGCGGAGATACGAGCATATAGTATCCAGTTACCTTCAGATTAGTCTTTGAAGTATGAAGAAAAAATGGCACAACCCCAGGGTGATGTCAAAAAGGAAACTTTCCCTATTGCAAAAGACCTGATCCCATATCGTCGACAAGCGGTTACCTGCATGGTTACCTCTTCGGTGGGCAGCTCACTGCACTAGCGACACATTCAGCTCCAAAATATGAGCACTTTATTATCTGCGACAAATCTTTAACGTTAAAGGAAACTATTTTCACCCGCTAAGTAACCGATGTGGCTAGCTTCAAATCAATCGAGACAAAGGGAATGAAAATACAACTGTGCTTCGCATTCCTGTGAACAAAATCGTTGCTGAGCTATTCCAGGCAAGCCTCCCAATGGCTTCCAGCGCCCTTGCCTCGTCATGGAAATATACAAACGCACAGCTACTTCTTTTGCTGTTCATTGGATGTATGTGTTAAACACTGATCTAAATGCCTCCCCATCGCCCTCGAGCTCTCCGGCAGTCCATATTTTTATCACCTTCCATAAAACATAACCATCGCCTCTGTGGGTCTTTACTGCCCACTTCGTAAACCGCAGCAGTAATGCGTGCAATTAAAAATTTCTTAAAGCTGAATCTGTCTTCCTTACCTCATTTGCCATAAGTAGGCTTAGCAGGCACCAGAAAAAAAAACACAAGTCGCACATGTACGGAAAGCAAGATGAGGTTATGATCGCTATGGTTTATGTATGCTAGTAGCTTGAAGTAACGCGTTGAAGGCCATCTGCAGAAGTCGCCAGACTGTACTGGAAAATAATCATCATCATCAATATTATTTTATTTTTAGAGTCTTAGTTGAACCAATGTAGCTGCAGACTATAGTGCAGCAGAAGATATGATACAAATATCAGAGGAGAGTACGTACGGCCATCAGCGGCCCAGCCTCAATTCCGGAGGCCGCCCACCACCGACTTTTTTCTGTTATGGTGGTTTGGCCTCAAGGAGCCGCAACTGCCCACCTGTAATAATCAGAAAGTGCGGTGCACGCACATATGGGGCGACTGTCCCGAACTGTGACACGGAGATGGAAGGAGGCAGTGCGGGCAGGTGGCTGCAGGGAGAAGTTCATTGATTTACTGGCATGCTGTAAGCGGTCTACCAAATTACACCTTGGCTTATTGTCGCCCAGTCGATGCTGCAGCACACAAGCTGTGGACGCAGCGTACGTACATTCTTTGTTTTTGTTCCGAGTCTGCCAGCGATCGGCTGCCTGCCCCTGGCCCTGGACCACCCGTATACTGCATCTGTGCGGCTGGCTGTGGCCGAGGAAATGAGGTGCTCTCTAGACGACAGTGTGGTGTATGCATGTGCGTGTGTGTCTGCGGTCTGCAACTTGGGGGTCAGTGTCTGTTCAGGGATAAAGACAAGTGAGCGTCTGAGTATTGTCGTTTGACGTTGTGCTATGATGTGAGCTGTGGGTTCAGCGAGGAATTCGGTTCTGGTATGGATGGCATCAACAATGCTACTGGTTTGGTGCTATGATTGTTGCTCGCCTAAGCATTGTAGGAAGATCAATACAATTTTATTGCCTCAACATTGAGCAGCGGGCACTAAGGACAGACAAGTTAAACTGAAGCATCACCTTCAGCGCTAATTATAATTATGTACCACCTAGTGACACAATATTGCGGGGCCATCTATTGATGACTTATTGCATAAACCCTCACTTCACTTCCTCTGCAGAGGTGTAGTTAGGAGGACAAAGCTTCTTTTTGCACCGTATGGATCATTTAGGGTGCCAAATTCAGTTTGACATGTAATAGCGAATGTTACATTATGAACGTTACACTTGAAGGTCAGTTCGGCGCCCAAGTGCTGCACATAGAGGGAACAAATTCATCTGCCCCTCGATGCCGCCTTGCCCGAACTATACTACTGCATGCTACGCTGTTTATTATTAAGATACAAATGAAAGAGAAACTGCTGTTTCAGTGAAAAAACTTGGTTTTTAGCTATAAAACTAAAAAGATATAGAACGGGTAAATGCACATTTTCTTCCGTATCCATCGCAGCTTTAATAACACTATCAGATGGCGATCGTGCAACCAGACTTGGGTCTGCAACTCGTCACAACCTTCCAAACAAAGTCTTTGTTTATAACTCGCTGGTATCATGCTTCATAAAAGTACCAGACAAACCAGCTATTAGTTGTTACGTGCACTGCAGAGATGACTCTCTGCGAGCCCTGCAGCTGGTGACGGACTGCACTATCCCCTCGGCACAAGACGTGTTGCGTGCATAGCACCATCTGGATCTCGTTCAAGAACTTCACAGATAACTGTATCTGTTAGAAAGTTTTCACTGAGAACAGTTGAACGGCTCAACTCGCCCGGTATAGGTTTTGACTCACGTTGCTATAATCATATAATACAGCGCTGCACGTTGTATTTTGCCAGCTTGAAAATTAATCATGCTCACTTCATTTGCCTGTCTATGCCAAAGCCAACTAATATATTACGCTGCTCTAGCATATAGCATGAAATTACGACCTAATTTTATTTAAACCCTGACGAGCCACTTTTTTGAGTTTGATGCTCGGTCATATATACAGTACCTTCTCTACCCCTGGGAATTGTTGGATGAAGTCCGGGTGTCGTTGCGCACTTGGAAGAACTCACAATGTTCTGTGGTGGCCTATCAGTCATATACAAACAGTTTTTTGTGTCTATTCTCTTTCCATCCAACTTTGAACTGTAAGACGCTGATCATAAGCTAGCTCCGGCTGCTTATGATTACTAAGCTGGACAGTTAGTGTTCAACAGTGGCTGATCAGCTCAGCAGTTTGTCTGACTTATGTTCTGATAAGCTTTGCAGTGTTAGCTTCTACTCTCAGAGCCACATAAAGAAAAGACTTTCTTACTCACTTGCTTTGATAACAATATGAGTGATTGCCGCAATTTTATCTGAAGCTACTATTCTTCCCTAGCAAGCAATACTTACGTGTAGAGAAAACAAACATAAATAGAACATAGTGACGCGTTGGTATAGTAGCAAAACTTCACAACTATACAAACAACTAGAACGCCCAAGGGGGTAAGATTATCACCCACTGGGGGAGGGGGGGCGGGAATTTCAACGCCTTCATATTTTATGAGCAGTCTACTGTAGAGTTATGCCATTTTTCACATCAAGATCAACCCATCGGACTTCCTGCCATAACTTATGAACATTGCTTAACTCCTTCGCCCTCTTTTTGGTGGACAGACAAATATTCTAATATATGTATGTACAAATATATATACTTACTTGAATCTTCAAGTTACCTCTTCCTATGGTAGCCTGACAAAGAATTTTCACAAAATTGTGACGAATTAAATATGTATACATGCTTTAATCTTCAACGAAAATATTATCACCTCTTTCACTTCGTTCGCGGGTGATAAAAATTCTGTTATGTTTTCTGAACAAATCGTGCAATAATAAGAAATAGCATTCTCTTGGAAACCCAGAGCCTGAAGTATAGTAAAGCCTTACGTAAAAAGAGCATAAGCGGAACTGAGCCGAGGACCTCTACAAACAACAGTGACTGAACCCCACAAAGACGTCGCCGACACACAAGATACTGTTGCCTAGATATCCTCGTTTTCGCTTCCCTACAGCATGCTGAATGGGATCAGAATCTACATCCGTACCTCTCAAACTTTCTTCCCCAGGAGCCAGAGAAATTAGACGTGTTATCGACATTCATTCTTACATTCCTTTCGTTTTCTAAACACACAAAAAACTGCTAGCTAGAGCATTCTGAGAGCGCATACAGGCCTCCGCCTAGCAGGGCAACAATGATGAAAAATTCAACTTGGTTCTGAAACAATGATTTCCTTTGTATCAAAATCAAATCATTTGTGCCTTTTAACAGTGATAATAACTTCTGCAATTTTCTTGAAGATCCGTTCCTAACTTTTTGAGTTACGCTGGTAACAAACATTCTGACAAACATGAGTGAAACGCACAACTAGACTAACCGATCATCACCAAAATTTAGTCACATAGGTATGTCCTGGCTTTCAACATTACTAAAAATTCCTGTAAATTTCATAAAAATCCGTTCATATTTTTAAAGTTATTTTGCTACCAAGCATCAAACCAAACACAGAGACAACTACAACGCTTCGTGGCGTAATACCATCACCAGCGGTGGGGAGTAAATTCAACGCCGTCATATTTTATGGAGAGCTTACTTTTAAATTTGGCATTTTTCACATCTCAGCCAACCCAACGGACAGTCTGAAAAAGATTGTGATAATGGCACAACTCCTTCTGACTCTTGGTAATATTATTATTAAAACCCCACCCCCGGGCCAACACGGACAGGTAGCACAACCCAAATAAAGCATTATGCAACACCGGGAAGCCCGAAACGCTGCTAAAGAAAATCCCACAAAAAGCCATTAACAGCTGGCATAAACGCCTGCAGGCCAACACGACCAATAGCCGCTACCGGCAATAAATTCCAAAGCATAACACACCAGAACGCGAAGCACCGACTGCACTGACGAGTTCGGCACCTAACATATTCACTAAAGTAAAAGAGTACGCGTCAACCGCAGCCTTGTTGGGTGGAGTTACAGATTCAACGCAGTCATTTTTGATGGCTCGCTAACTCAACATTTTCGTCATTTTCACATCTCAGTCAACCCAAAAGACTGCCCTAAAAATTATGACTCAACTCTTTCTGCCTTATTTTGGGTAAAAAGACAAAAAATTATCGCCGTCAATTTTGATGGCCAGCTAATTCCAGTATATTGGCATTGGTCCCATCTAGGTCAACCCACAGACTCCCTACAAAAAAGTATCAACATTGCTCAACTCCTTCAACTTCTTTTTGGTTAAACAAAAAATAAAATTCATCGCCGTCATTTTTTAGGGTAAATTATTCTAGTTTTTAGGTATTGTTAACATCTTGGTCAACCCAACTATCTCCCTACAAAAAATATGAACATTGTCCAACTCCTTCCGTCTTTTTTTGGGTGGAGTTACAGATTCAACGCCGTCCTTTTTGATGACCAGCTAACTCAAGACTTTTGTAATTTTTCATATCTCAGTCACCCCACCTAACCCCATCCTACCTAAAAAAAATATTAACATAATTCAACTCCTTCTGCCTCTTATTGGGTGGACAGACAACAAAACTCATTCCTGTCATGCGGTTCTGCTGCTAGTTCTAGTTTTTTGACTTAGTCAATACCGCCAGACTCCCTGCAAAAAATTATTAACATTGCTCAACTCCTCCTACCACTTTTTGGGTGGACAAACAAAAATATGTACTTAAATCTTCAACGAAAACATTATCACCGCTCTTCGCTTCGCTCGCGGGTGATAACAAACAAAGGAACAGACAGATCGTCCCAAAAGTTATACCTAACAACTCATGAATGCAAATTTCATAAAAATAAATCAATAGATTTTGAGTTATGGCAATAAAGAAAAGAGGCAGACAAAGAAACAGACGGGTGAACAGATCTTCACCAAAGTTAATCATCTGTTCCTATGAACATGCCTAACAATCCTTGTGAATTTTGTAGAAATCCGGTCATAACTCTTTAAGTTAGCTTCATGACAGACAAACACAAACTCGACTAAAATATAACCTCTTTGGCGGAGATAATAAGTATATGAACCCTCAAACTTAAGGGGAATACCCGAGCAACAATGGAGATGGGGGCACGTAGGGCCGTTATGGGAAGCCCCATTAGCATCCATGTGGGGACACCCATATGGGACCCAGGCACGTTTTTAACTTTTATTTTAATGGATCCCATATGGGATACCCAGCACCTGTCCACTCACATCCCAGATGGGCCCCAATTGGTGTAGTCCATATGGGTTCCCAGCAAGGATGATGATACCTACAAGGTTGACGCGCGGAGAGCCCAAGCTGCAGTCCACCTTGAGTAATGAGCTTGTGACGTCAAAAAATGCTAGTACGTATATAAGCAGCTAGTTTACATTGGTTTTTCGTCATTTCATTTGGGTCTGCAGAGTGTCCTATGTGTCCTACAATCTGTATAGTTCCACAAAAACATGCAAAAACAGCTACGAGTTTTTTTTTTTAGCTTTGAAGGAGAAAATTTTGAAAGAGTGTTGGCTTAATGCTTGTAAAAGAGCAGATGAATTCAACCCAGCAAATGCCCGCATGTGTCAGAAGCACTTTTGGAGTCAAGTTTATCGTCTTTAAAATGCAATAAATCAAGTGAGTTTTATCGAGAGCAATATGACATTCTGAAGATAGAATCATATGGTTGAAAACCTTCATGTTTTTTATTTATTTTTGTCTTCTACCATTGACCTGCTATCTTCTATAATTTCAAGCCGCTGCAACAAAAAATGCTTCAGATGCTTATGATCAGACGCCGAGATAGAAGAACGTTTTAACTAGATTTGTATAGAAAACATTAAAACATCAGAGAAACAAATTTCTTTCCTTCCAGGGAAGTAATATTAAAGAAAAAGTCTATACATAACACACAAAAGCCGTACAATTACTCTGTAAAATTAGAAAAAAAAACATCAGCTATTATATATACGCTGCGCGCTTTACAGCAGTATAAAAGTAAGTGTCGCGTCCGACTCGCGTGAACTATATAACTTGCCAAAAAATGATCGAACCGTATTCTCCACTCCTAAATCGCCTTACGGAACGATGTTATTGAAACTGGCAAATGTTAAATTCATAATTTTTCACAATATGTTGCTGTAGTTCTTACGATTAGGAGAGGAGGATCTGTTACCAACACGACGGCACAACTTAGGTCTACATTTTACAGACACTGTCCGACCGGGTGCTTGCCTGTTATGAAAAAAGCAACCTAAATAATAATAAAATTGCATCCCTCAGAAAGCTAAAAAAAAGTTTGTAGATGCTTTGATACATATTTTTGTGCAACTATAAAGATTGTAGGACACTCTGGAGGCCCAAATGAAATGATGCAGAAACAATGTAAAATAGCTACGACTTAACGTACGACGATTTTATGACGTCACAAGCTCATTACCCATGGTGCAATGAAGCTTGGGCTCTAAGCGTGCGTCTACTTTGTGAGTATAATTTTCCTTGGGTTCTCGGAGGGTAGACGAACTATTTATATGTTAGAATCTTAATGAGCAATGGCACAGGGTCGTAGTCACATTATGGCAGTAACGTAACCAGTAATGGTCTCTTCAAAATGAAATTGACTTCTCTTTCGAGTCATAACTGATTGATGGTGCGGATTTTATTCAAAAAGCGAGACATCAACTGGAAATGAGGAAATGAACTGCATGAAATTATCGCACAGTGAGTGCGTTAGGAGAGCTCTAGAGTGCTGGTGTCCGTCTGCTTGTGCTGTAGAAAACACCAGCGATAAAAAACTGGTGAGCAGCAAACCTCCCTCGCTGCTGCAAAATACTCTCCAGTCTAGTGAATATTTTATAATATTGAGGGAGCCTGCGGTGCCATCATACGCTTTGCCATCATGGCCATCAAAAAGGCACCAAATGTCATGCAAAAATACCTTCAGGAGACCATAGCTGAGCGCAAATGTTGTCCCGAGTGCGTTTGTCCCTCGAGCTAAATGGTGTCATTCTTTCATGGACGGATTTTGACGCTCGTCTGGTCCTAAACAGCAAACGCTTCCATGGCTTCCAGCACCGGGCCACAGCTGCGCTGATGTTCACTCCCGACCGCACGGTAAAGACCCAGAAAAACTCCAGAGGGATGTGGATTCTGTTCAGGTAATCTTCCGTAACACGGAGACGACTTCAAGAATATGTTGCCCCGACTATTTCGATTCTGTCTGTATAGCAGCAAAAGGGCGAAAATAATTCTGCGCTGGGCCTCCGCTGTGCATGCGGTCGTTTTTGAAGTATAAAGACGACGTCAAGATTCTTGAAAGGTCCGTTTTTGTGGATGGAGCAAACTCCACCGAAGTCGGTGCGCAGGTCCGCTGTTGTTAACTCATGGGGCCGATGTGCACTGGGTGGTCTCCAGACCGTTTGAAAAATAATGCCGTGGAGCCCTTTGCAAAATGACTCGAGAGGTAAATCGCTCTCATTGAGCATAAAGATGCAAGGGAAGGAAGCCTGAGTCTGAGAGCAGCTCCGGTGGTTGTTTGTTCCAATGGCGCAAATTTGGCCTTGCATGACAATGACCGTCGTTGGGGCGCAGCGCCTCACAACGCTAAATAAAAGTATTAAGATCATTTGCGGCTCCAGACCGACGTTTTTAGTCTTATGAAGAGTAACGAAGGCTTAAGTTCAGGTGATCATGCCGATATAAGATCATTTTGCGCTATAGAATCACAACCGTAACAAATTGTCTTTAGTGGGCGTTTGTTAACAGACGCTAAAATACGAGAATCACAAAGAAAAATATACCAGACGTGTGTGTTTTCTGGACTGTACCTAGCCCACACAAAATGGCCGTCTATGAATTTTGGATCAATTTTTTTTAGGTTAGTGCACGTAACTATTTTTAACATTTTTATTATATATAGGGAATAGGACACATTCTAAGACGTTTTACATGAATGATGTTTTGCTCGCAAATATTAGTTTTCAAGATATACGACTTTGAAGTTCCCATTGTTTTCCTATGGGAGAAATACCCGGTGATGGCACACAGTAATGGAAAACCTTTTTACTAGGTTTTTAGGTTAGGTTATGTTAGGATAGGTTGCGTTAGGTTAGGTTAAATTAGGTTAAGTCAATTTAGGTGAGTTTAGGCTCCTGTGGCGTCGCCGGGTATTTTCTTCCATAGGAAAACAATGGGAACTTCAAAGTCAAATATCTCGAAAATTAAGCATATGCGAGCAAAACGTCATTCATGTAAAACGTCTTAAAATGTGCCCTTGTTTTTACATCTGGCTACAAAAACTCAAAAATCGTTGGTTATAAGTACTAAACTAAAATTTGACCGAATTGTTATGTGAAACTGGGGATAACTTTTACCCAAAGCTTTTATGTTGGTACAAGCGATAACAAATAATGACATGGGCATAGTGTAAGTATTTGGTTCCGTAAATCCACTTAAGATAGATTTTGCAAGAGTAAAATTTACTACTTAGCCACTCAGGTGTCTCAGTTAAGCATGACACTTTGCAAGAATAGCATTTCTGTACTTAAGTGCGTACAGTATAGGCACTATAAGTACTTCAACTAATTTTCCTCCTTCATTTAACGTTGCACGCACAACACTATAAGTAACCCATAGTTTCAGCACGAATGAGTTTCCAGAAGACTTATGCATATCCTAGCTTTTGAGCACACTTCACTTAACAATATTAACGAGTTCAGTGACATAAGTATCTGATTTTCAAACGTAGGCTTCAAACTCAATGTTTGGAGGTCACTTGACTACCACAAAATGGACTCGTGCGATCAGGAAGTCGGATTTCGATCCATTGATGTAGAATTTAAATACTGAACAGGCGAAATCGTGAGAAAGAATTTATTATGTGTACAGGGTGTTACATTAAAAAGTTGAAATTTTTAGACAATTGGAGAGTAAATGCTTTCATCTACGAAAGATTACATTGTTAAGACAGAAAAACACAACTTTCAGACTATAATGTCACAGGTCTACAAAAATCTGCTTCTACCAACTGGAAGAACTTATATGCACTAATTCACTATGGGACTGATTGATTTTATTACGATTTATAACTTATAAGTGGCCAGAACATCGTGTTTTTCAGACACTCGAAATTTATATTCTCTCAGAAATAGCAGAGCAACCTATACAACGGCACTAAATTATAATTATTATTATTATTATTATTATTATTATTATTATTATTATTATTATTATTATTATTATTATTATTATTATTATTATTATTATTATTATTATTATTATTATTATTATGATAAATATTAAAAATGCACATTCGGGCCTCCATGGACATGTAATGAAACCTAAGTGAAACTTTATGCAACACCAAGAACTACGAAACCCTGTTCAGAAAAATACATCAAAGAACCAAGATCAAATCTTCCCTATCGGAGTTTTGCACGAGCAACACTATTGAAGGGCTAGACCAGCACGGAATTATTGGAAAATCAGACCCAATAGACAGAAGCGGTCATCAGCTTAGGATGGAAACCCTGGAAGTGACAGACATGAAGATGGAAGAATCCCGTCGCCAAACTGCTAGTTGAGTGGCGTGCTTGCACGTACACCGGAGCTCAAAGTATTGTGTCGCAGTCACACGACAGTCAAATGAACGTGTGCTCTCAGCTCAGCTTTCAAAAATATTGCTACGTCCGTTTAAAGACCAGAAACGGCACAGTTTTTCAGTTCATATTCACATCAAATATGAAGAGGTTTGAGAATTTACGAGTGAGGAACTAGTCATTGAGAGTAAAAATTTTTGGTAGACACTGCAAGACAACCGGACGCTGAGCTCAGAAAACACATTCATTTGACTGTCGTGTGCACTGGCCCTTAGACACACATACTCACAATCTCAGCCTCACAATATTAGACTTTTGTGACTCGCATACTCGAACTCTCACGTCCACGTGACTTGCCTAAGACTCCCAGATGATAAGGTCGCGAAAGGCATTTTTGACTTACATGCATAATAAGACTCACAATGTAGATAATTCTAAGACTGCAACAGCAGACTCTTAGAATCAATTGGAACTTTTTACTGAAATTATGGGACTCTGAAATTCTTAGCAACGGATTCTTGGACTTACTCGATGGGACTGCCGGACTAAAACCGTGAAACTCCAGCTAGGAGTCTTAGAGTCGGAGGCACTACAGCAGTTTTATTTGCTTGATGCAATCTCCATCAATAGCTGTGGGACAGCTCTCCGGAGCTCTATAAAATCTTGATGTTATCGCAGCTGCCACACTAAACTACATCCCTCCTGATTGCTTGCTAATACTGCGACACCCAGCAGCAGTTTTGTTCTGCCGTGCTTCGCAAGAATACCTAAACTTACCTTCTTGGTCTAAGATTATCTTTCACTTTCACAACGAGCCAATAGCCACGACAGGCAACGTATAAATAGTACACAAATTTATCAAACTGTGTATAGCGTATACTACATAATATTCTGAGAACTGGTATAGGCGATTCTCGCAGTTTGTTGTAACATACTGTGGCGGGCAAAATAAGAAAACGATTTTCAGTATTTGAAAGTAAAGTTTAACCATATTGAGTAGGTTAATGAATCTCTTGACGGGGCCTTAAGGAATGTATTTAACATATTTCTACACAATATCAGGACAATTATAACTATATTAAATACATTAGAGCAATCTAACAAACAATAAAAACAATTGAACAGTGCAAAAATAAAGAACGATCGTCTCTAAATAGAATTTTACAAACAAATACCATGGAACAATGGTCAATTTTAGGTTTAGAACAATTAGTATGGAGTACTAAAACCTTTATTTTCAATAACTTTAGCACAGCGACGATTACACGACATCACAAGTTTCTTACAAAACTCTGG
>LQNS02278094.1:32434257-32456176 GCA_001587735.2 Parhyale hawaiensis
AGAAGATTGTTGGTATAAATGAAGAATTGAGCTAAGTAAAGGTTAACAGCCTCGCTGGTGGAGACGTTACGTACCTACGTATGTCTGCTGCACAGTTGAGAAGCCCTGCTGTCCCCAGCAAGGGTACAGCGGTCCTGACATTATCGTGTACATTTACGGTGTATGGCCGCCGCCACATAACGCTTAGCAGTCATTATAGAGGCTTTGGTGATACAGCCCTGCCATGACACCAAGAAACAAAGGGCGCTCGCCCCGCCGTAACTAACCGACAAAGCCATCGTCGGACGAGGTGTCTGCATGAAAAGAACGGTTCACTGATGGCTGGGAATTTTTGTTTACACTGCCGATATCTGGCCGTGAGGTGGGGCTGCTGGTGGGTGCTCTAGTCTTTTCTTTACTCGCACGATGGATAGCGGAGAGTGGACTGAGGTAACACTGGTGGGTTCGGTAGCCCCCTCTGTAGCTATCCGCATGATTTGGCCGTTAGTGTAAAGTAGCAATATAGATGGACTTAGTAGCTCCCATTTACTGGCTCAGTTTTACCGATCGTGTAAAGTGACGATATTGATGGGTTTAGCAGACCCCATTTACTGGCAGACTTCACTTCTCGGGCAGTAGCCCTGTCTGGAAGGCTGCAGTGGTTAGTCTGCTATACGCATGTCATATACCGGAAATTGTGAGCACTCTATACTGAAGGTTTTCACCCTTGAAAACTATAATGCTTATAACAAAAGTTGCGATAAATAAGCAGCTAAGCTAATGCCACAGCTCTAATACAACGAATATATCCATGGGACGTCAACAACAAACCAGAGGAGTTCCCGTGTGAGAGCCGTCCTTAGGAGATATATGAATAGTTTTACCCTTCAGTGAAAGGCATTAAGATATGTAACATCAGTGTCATGTCTTTCTCTATTTGGCGCATGCAACTATTTCTTGACACCATTGCATGATCACAGCTTATTTCATTAAAAAATATCCGTTATATTGTTTTTGCTGAATTTTCCCCTACTCAGAGACGAAACTAAATTAGTAAAAGCGTGAAGAAGCATAGCGAGCATAGCGAGAGGAAACAAATTATAAGGCCATGTATCTATGAACATTAAGTACAACTAAGACGTAAACTGATTACCAAGAAAACAAAAATAGTGCCATTATTGGACAAAAATGGACCAGTGATTAATGACGAAGAGATGAGCGTAGCACCCAGTAGTTAATAACAGAAAGTTTTTAAGGGAAAGACCTGCAACCCTGAGGTTTTATTAATAGAAACAAGTGGTAGCTAGTTGACAGACTTCGAGTTTACAGAACCAAGCACTGAATTGTCCATCGTTGAAATGGGTGAACCAGATGATGTTCCTGTGAAAATCCTCAAAATGTGCCAGCTAAGTATTTCCTATCAGCTCCACCTTATGTAATGTAAGTCATTCGATGGCGAGGTAATACCAAGCACTTATAAACGTGGAATTATTACTCCAAATTACTCCAGTGCGGGTCCAGCTAACTATGGACCTGTCTCAGTTATTGATCACGGAGTGAAAACGTTCGAAATTGTGTTTCGCCAGTCCCTAGTATACCATCTAAAGAGCTATGACCTACTCAATTGAACCCCCATGGCTTTCGCAATAAACGTTCCACCATTTCACAACGATTTGAACATTATGAATCCATAACAGACCACTAGCTGTGTCAAGGCAAGACTGTGGGCGTAATATAATTGCATTTTTCTAAGGCTTTTAATAAGGCTCACCACAAAATTTTATTGGCAGTATTTCCCCGTACAGATATCAGCAGAAAATATCCAGCGGCTTAATTGTAGCATTCGCTTCAACTAGACCTCAAAGTGCAATCGTCAACAGCAGAGTATCTTCAAGACACCCGGTACTTAGTGGAGTATCATATCATAAAGCACAACTCTGCAGTCCCTTTGTCATTTACTGACAACTCACGAATGTTAGCTTCTATACAATCAGTGGAAGAAGAAGTGCTCTGTCCAAGGAGATTAGAAAAGTACCCGTCAATAGCAGATAAAGAATAACATTATTTTTAATGAATAGAAGTTCGAGCTGTTTAGTTATGGAAAAATTCTACTCTCTTTAGTTCGTAACAAATACTAGTAGCGATGTATAAAACTGAAAGCCACAATTTAAGTGACCATGGAGTGAAAATGCAAGATGGTGCTACCCTTCAATAACACGTTACTAGAATTACCACTGCGGGAAAGGTATGGACTGGATGGGATTTACAAACTTTGTCGACACGCGAAGCAGAGGCCATGCTCACTCTCTGGAAGATTAATATGTCAAGAATAGAATATTGTTCTCTTTGGATGCCGAGTACGAGAAAAAGACTAGAACAACATAACTTGCTCAAAGTTCATTCACAATCAAATCTATATGTTTGGCAATTCTGGAACGTATCACTGTGAATGTGAATAAGCTGCTTATCGCCACACTTAGAAAGAAGTGGAAGGACTTGTGCTACACGTATTCCAAGCAGAGATGGCGGCAAAGCAGTGACAACAAAATATTCTTACAGCGTCACTGTACGGAGAGCAACACTGTTTAACAAAATGCCTCGGCATATTCGAAACGCCACTGATGTGAAAGTTATAGAGTTGAAAAACTGGCTGAATTTTCATTTAAGAAGAATGCCAGCTAGACCAGTGGTCAGCGGTTACGTGCACTGTGGAGATAATTCGCTCCTGGCTCTCCCTTTGGTCGCTAACTGCGATCCAACAAAACACCGAGCAGCGTGACTCCACACACGTGAGGTGATGTGAACAAGGTCCGAAGACACACAAGGTATATGGTATGTATCTAGTAAGGACACTACAATACTACTAAATACTGCAAGCCTAGGCTGATGTAGACTAGGGAATTCAAGTAAAACATTAAGCTTGAGCTAAGACTCATATGAAAGTATGATATCGAGAAAAGTGTTGTCTCATAAATGTATCAATACACATGTTATTGTGAATTAAACTGAATGACTTTCTATAGCTACGCTTCTAGTGCTTTTAGCGCTGAACGCTCATCATGCTTCGGTTGCTAAGGCTTGATTTTGATACCTTTCACTATCTTATAACAATTCACTGTGAAGTTGCACCCCGTAAGGAGGTGTCTATTATAGTCTGACCATTTTATCAAGGCAGTTCGGTCGAGATCAAATTCCTCTATAGCGTTACCAATCACTCCTATGAGTATTTCTGAGATTTTGTTCGGCCCATATCTTAGCCCCGCCCACTACCTGTACATAGAGAAATCTCAGAAATACCCACAGAATTTGCACCGCTATAAAGGAACTGCTTTGATAAAATGGTCAGACTATAGACTGTCCTGTTCTACAGCTATTAGGCTCGCAGCAAGTTGACAGTTCAAAATATCCAATGGTGTTGTCATTGCACTTCCATAACTAAGGCTTCGATGTAAAGTGAAGTGTAACGTATAAATGGAGAGGGGGATACCGCAAAGCTGATGAACTCCTGGGTAATGTCACTTTACATTTCAGTTAACTGTGTAACTGTCAATGTTATTTTCTTGTATCGCCTGCATTAAACATATGCTGGAAAGTTATCGTTCTCCTTTGAATTTATTAATGTGAATGACATGGTAGTGTGAAAATGGATATAGCCTGTACCGAGGGCCAATTTTGAATAACCTCATACTTCCCCCTTCCTCGGTCTCTCGATGCCGGAATATCTCCTGTGAAACTGATGCTGTCGAGGTGAGGCATCGAACCCACAATCAGCCCACCCCCGCTGAAACCTCTGTGTACAGGTGAGATACTGAACCCGCAATCGCTCAACCCCCTTGGTACCTTTGGTAAATCTGCTATCAGGAAAATTTATTCTACTCATAAGAGTGTGCTACCGTTTTCTTTTTACCATTTTATGACAGCCTTCTATATTTCTGGAGTTCAAACGGGTACCTTCGCTGCTAACCCTGTCAGAAAACTAAACATAACACTGAGCTGTGTGTAATTCTTGGCAGTCCTCATGACAGGAAGTTGCTATAGTCATAATTAATCAATTTAGTAACTAGTAAGGAATGTTCAGCAAGCAGCATGAAATATACATCGGAGAAAAATAAAACATATTGGCCAGAATGTTAGGAAAGGACTCTAGTAGAAATTATTTTTTCAAAAAAGAGTAGTTTTCCTTCACATGAAAACGTTATACTGTGAGCTGGTATAAAAATAAAACTGCAGCTGCTTACTGACTATAAGCCTGTCATACGTAATACGGATTAGGCAAGTCGTAATCCAGATTCTTACCCCTATACTCATAGATATTTCTTGCGTGTTTTATACAGACAGCACTGGCAATTCGCCACATCTTCACCAGATAAACGTAATGCATACACAATCGCACCTTCAGTTTATGAGTGGCTGCTCATCGATATCTTCGCTACAGACATCCACTGTACATCATAACAACATACCAGCTGACTGTCCGCACCTCAGATTGAGTGTACGAATCTACAGTGTGGCGACGGCATTAGGGATCAGATGACGTTGCAGGAGCGTACCACTGTTGCCGGCGATCAGTCAATATAATTATTTTCTCCCACCTTATTTTCTGATAGGGAGTTTTGGCCCAAGCGATAAACTGTGTATTTTAAATAAATAAAGATTAATAATGCTGATTGATGACGCACAGGCAGCGGTCATAAGAACATGAATGACGTGCCTAACTCATTTAGCGAAGTGTGCCTCAACAGGGACAACGAAGAGCGCCCACAAGCAAAAAAAAAAAAAATAAATAGCAGCAATACAGTTAAAACTGCACACTTTTTTATAGAGCGCTCCGCAGTCGAGTTACTTCACTTGTAGTTGACATGCCGTCCCTCCAACGATAGGTTTGTGTGCCCTAACTGTCTATAGTAACCAGCGCATGTAATCACCGTATAATTATTGTATGCATCACTGGCTTACAAACAAATATCATTTATTATCTCGTATACAGGGCACAATGGATTCACCTATCGAGGTTTTCTTTTTGCTTTAATTCTAGAATTTTGAAGATCCAGTAGTGTGAAGAGCAGGAAAAGCAGTCTTCGATGAAAGTCAATTTAGGATCCCTCATCGTGCATCGCCTGGCCTCTCGGTGCTGGAGTGCTCCACGCAGTGTAAATCCGTAGCGTGCCGTCCGGGGAATCGAACCCGGGCCTCCGTTGATGCAATGCCGATCCGTTGTCACTTCACCACCGCATAACAGATATTACATTTGGTGATACATACTAACTTTGGTAATGAAGTTTCTTATGGCACATGTATCATAAGATCATTTGGATCCAGAGAGTCTAACCCAGTTAGCTTTAAACTGTGTTTTGAACGTTGAATTCACAGCTTTGAACTGACTTTCAGGGGCTTATCGTGAACCAATTACGCTTGGGACAGCCGGAAACAGTTTGTGATTATGGTTTGAAATCCTAGCCAAAGTAACGATTCCAATGGTCAGGGATGAAGCTCAGGGCAAGGAAATGTTAGTCAGATAAGATTATCTTGATCCAGTAAGCCAAATCAAACACACTATGAAAACTGGCTACTTCTCACTAATAAGGAAAGAAAATGCTCGATACAAACAATAATGTGTAGTTATTGCCTCACTGTTTTGTTCGTTTCTCGGCAGCTGTTCCGTTGCCATAATACTCACTGGCGCTGGCAACGCAGAATTTTCTATAGTACTTAGAGNATTTAGGATCCCTCATCGTGCATCGCCTGGCCTCTCGGTGCTGGAGTGCTCCACGCAGTGTAAATCCGTAGCGTGCCGTCCGGGGAATCGAACCCGGGCCTCCGTTGTTGTGATGATGATCCGTTGTCACTTCACCACCGCATAACAGATGTTACATTTGGTGATGCATACTAACTTTGGTAATGAAGTTTCTTATGGCACATGTATCATTTATAACCCGAGAACAATAATATTATTCATGAGACGTTAGCAACAAGCTGTCGGGTAAGTCTTCGACGAAACTTGGTTGTTGGACAAAGGTTCCTGAGCGACTGAGGATGCAGTAGGATCCATTTTTTGGATCCAGAGAGTCTAACCTAGTTAGCTTTAAACTGTGTTTTGAACGTTGAATTCACAGCTTTGAACTGACTTTCAGGGGCTTATCGTGAACCAATTACGCTTGGGACCGCCGGAAACAGATTGTGATTATGGTTTGAAATCCTAGCCAAAGTAACGATTCCAATGATCAGGGATGAAGCTCAGGGCAAGGAAATGTTAGTCAGATTAGATTATCTTGATCCAGTAAGCCAAATCAAACACACTGTGAAAACTGGCTACTTCTCACTAATAAGGAAAAAAAATGCTCGATACAAACAATAATGTGTAGTTATTGCCTCACTGTTTTGTTCGTTTCTCGGCAGCTGTTCCGTTGCCATAATACTCACTGGCGCTGGCAACGCAGAATTTTCTATAGTACTTAGAGTAGAATCATTCGATTCACTAGATAGTCTAATTGCTCTAACACGATTATTATGCTTGAATCAATGATCCGCTCTAAGGTCACTTTCGAACATGAATATTTCACATATTCATCAACGATAATGCCCAACGAACTCAGGAGGATAGGTCGCAAGCAACCAAGTGCATAAGTAAAAAGATTAAACTTTTCTGACGTTAATGTTAATGTATAAAGTTCGAAGATGTTACTTTTGCTCTAATTTTGCAGCAGATGTTGTGTACAATACTGCATCATGGCCGAGTGATGCTTATGCAACACACATGCTGTGATGCTCTAGTGAACGCTCACGAAAAATTACAATAAAATAGTAATTATAATAACGAGAGTTTACTAAAATCAAATTGGAAGTAACATAGGTAAAGTAGCATATAACCCATGTAATAACTCACTTGAAGCTACATGAGTGATAAATAGAACAAAGAAATCTTATTTTTTTTCAAACCCATCGATTGACAGGACAGGATTTGCTCAGCAAATTTCATTGAGCGAGCCTGTTCAGCTCTGGAAACGTGCGCTCATTTTACCAGCACGTTGACGAGTGATGCTTACTGAAAGACTGAGAATTTTATCACTGAAATTCAGCATGGAAGTAGTATTGCGAAAATTATTATAATGAAACTGAAATGCGAGCGAAGTCTCTCTGGACCGCTGATGTTTCTAGAGTTTTGGACGTGGCATTGAGATTCTCGACGATATCACTGAAATTAGTTGATATGGGCAACGAATGCATAAAAATATTCTATCACATATATTTTACATGAAAAGACGTGCCTAAATCTCAACCGTAGGCTCTGAACTCTTTATATTATGTAACAGGCAGTAGACGGACCAAGAGAAGAGGCCGATTCCCATAGAGCAGACGGAATTTACGCCCTGGCCCTACATGAGCTATTGCCATTATGATTACGAGGCACGACATGTGTGCAGCAATGTGTCCTCTGGGAACTGCATCGGCGAGATCAACACCAGGTCTTTGTGCCCAGTATCTCCCATTGATTCAATTTTTAAGGGCAGTGGCAGTTCACTAGAGTGCTGCTCCAGTACGGTGCAAGTCACGCGTTCGTTTTCTTGTCAGGTGTACAAATTTTGTGAACTCAAATTGCAGCGTCAGCATTTCTGTTATTCACAGCTCACTATTAACTATGAGGGCACTGCGGTGGGTAGAGGAGTCGCAAATGTAGCACGAGCCTTCTGTCTCAAATGCCACACCTCAGATAATTTGTAGCAGACCGGAGCCATATACTCCAATAGGTCTTAGCTAGCATCCATCTTGCAGAAGGAAACAGGCGCGTGTGGGTTCCCAGTCGGGGAGTGCGATCACGTAAAGTTTACTTTTATCAAAGCAACATAATTATAAAAATTTATTGATGTTTATTGTTTCCTTTTCATGCTCTTAAAAACTCAAGGAAAACAAATAGATGAAAACTGGGTGAGCCTGATGCGTGTGGCGATCCTGTCACGCTCTGTTAGGAACCGATATATGTAGAAATTATTTAGACCAAATCAAAGCGAGTGGGACAACTAAAAGAGACTTAGTTCAATACATAGTCTGTTTCACAAAATTTGATGTTCTAGTATTGAAGATGTCTGAAGCTTCTAGCTGCCTCGTGGATACAGATTAAGACCTTCATCCCATATCAAAGCGTTATTTAATTACTGTGTACTGACGATACGAATTTTGAAAACTTATCCAGTTTCAGAAAAGAACAACGAAAACTATGAGTTCACTGACGTTGAAATGCTTATTTTTCTCTAACTAATTCCCTTACGGAGTTGATAAGATTTTCGTTGCCATAAAAATTCGGACTGAAATATTATTAGTATGTATCAAGAATCTACACAAGCAGTTCATGCGTCGAGTGATGAGTGACTGGTTGCTTAAAAGCAATTATTTCTTGGATGTTTCAGCCTCAGAGCGAGGCTCAGCAGCAATGAAATGACAGAAGTAATTGATTTATTTATTTATTTATTAATTTTCAAGCTGATAGTCAGAGGGCATTCTTCATAAAAGAATCATTACCTCAAAATTATCATCAAAGAGTTTTTGACGCCTGTTTTACAGTCCTCGGTGCACTAGTGATTGAAATATTATGAAGGTTGAGAGAAAAATCGATTCACCATTGCTCAGCGAGCGAGGCCGTAATGGTAACGTCCACAGAAATCCAACAAATAAATTTCAGTCTCCCGTTTGATGAAATAAAAAAAAAATATATGATGCACTACTGCTAGCTGTTCTATTGTGTATAACAGTAATTACAATTTGCCATGTACCTATCAAGTATATTCTTGACATTATCAATCATGCTGATCCAGTTTCGCTGTTGGAATTGATTGTATATATATATTTTTTTCTTGAGATGGCAAAATGTAGATGACGATTATAGAAGCAGTTAAAGAAATTTTGGTAAGCACCCTTTATTCAAACATAAGTTAACGAACTGACAACGACAGCAGCAGCAGCCGGTAGAAAGAGCACGGTGCAAAATATATCCCGGCTAGTTTCACTAAAATATCTAGGAAATAACAGCACTCTGAGAGCGCATGCCTCCGCCAAGCAAAGAAACGTTTACAGAATATTCAAATTAGTTCTGAAACTATTATTTCCTCTTTATCAGCACCGAAATTTGTCATTTGTGCGTTTTGACTATAATAACAGCTTTGTAATTTCTTAAAGATCCGTCCGTAACTTTTTGAGTAATGTTTTGGCAAATATACTGACAAACATTAGTCAAACACATAAACGGACAAAGTGATCATTAGCAACTATGGTCATTTATGTCTTTTATCATTTCTAACAATTCCTGTAAAATTCATGAAGAACCGTTCATAACTTTTTGAATTATAATGCTGGCAATCATAAATTCAAACATAAAGAAAATCAAAGAACTATTATATCACAAAAATTTGATCATTTACTCTTCGTTATATACATAACAACTCATGTAAATTTCATAAAAATTCGTCCATAACGTTTTGAGATATAGTACAATGAATAAAAGCGAGAGACAAACAAGCGGTTTAATGGATCTTCACCAAAAGTTAATCATCTGTTCCTCCAAACATATCTTACAATCCACGTGAATTTCGTTAAGATTTGCCCATAACTTTTTGATTTCTCTCGGTGACACTCAAACAAACATACAACCCGACAGACAAACTCAACAAAACATAATCTCTTTGGCAGAGATAATAAATAAATGGTTATGCGCTAATATATTAAAAAATAACAGTTTACTTCATTCGTTATGCGAAATATTGTAACAAAAGAGATAGAAAAATAACGATCTTCACCCACAAAATGACCAATTACGCTATCCAAAAGTTCTAAAATTACTTTCAAGCACAGAAATAATCGCATCTAAAGGTAAAGTAAAGGTAAAGTCAACTTTGACGGCACCCTCCACTGGAAAACCCACACGCACTGATTGGGGCGGCAGACATGGGCCAACTGGCCACAGAGAGGTGCAGCTGCAGCCGACGACGGGTAGCTAAAAACTACGGCGTTGAAACGGAAGGTTCAACCACCCACCACCCCCCTAGCCTAAGGTAAGTACCCACCAGCATATACGCACCAAGCAAATTTGCTGAATCAGCACGCCGAGAGCCATGACAATGACCGCTCTTGGCATGGGAATCGTTCCCGGGACTCTCAACTCAACTGTGCAGCACGCAACGTCTGCTGATGCAGTGGGCATAAAAGAGTAACAAATTTATTCTCACATAGACAAGGCATTGTGATCTATCAACAAGTATAAAGTTACTCTCGCATGCAGAGTGACTGACTGTCACTCAAGAAGTAATGTGGGTACAGTCTAAGACCCGCTGCAGATGCCAGCCTTATGTCCTTCAAATAAAAGGTTCGACTCTTGTCTTCTCTACGTTTTGTCCAGGAAGCGAAGAATGCAACGGGAGGACTCAATAGGACTAGAATAAAACTTATCCGTGACCGCACGTAGCAAATTTACATCACATCGACGAGTCGAAGTATATGAGTGTGTGACTGCAGACCTTCGTTTGTTGTTTTCTTGAACTTATCACCGTATTTTTTTCGATTTATTTCATTCAATCTCCCGCTTATGACTGGCCAGCTACTTGAGCTGCAAAATATCGTAAAATGTTGTCGCAAAGTACAGAAAGATCGAGCAATAAGCGAACGGTTACTGTGCTTCCTCTCGCTTACAGAATTGGCTATAATGGTGCTTATGTTTGTTAATAAGGAATAATTATGTTCGTGAAGAGAACTGTGAACTGAATATGAAGCGTAAATAAGACTTCAATTAAGAAAAAGAAGTTAAATCAGGTCGCCGAAAGGGAGCAAATTCGGCGCTAGTGCTGTGAAAGTTTCCACTACCATGCACTGCAATTTTCTATAGATAATTGCTAAATTAGTATATATTCTCTTAATTTATTTACACGCTAGAGATGAATTTCGCAATTGAAGACAATTTTTGTGGTTAAATTAGTTAAAATACTCCTAGGCTGTTCAGCCATATATTCGTCGATGGTGTCGTCACTTTTTGGTGCTAATTTTTCGTGAGTCCTCCCGTTACGTTCTTTGCTTCCTGGTTTTGCCAGTCTCGAACTCGCACACGAGAGAAAGGAAAACGTAATCTTTATGCGTAATTTGTTCATAAATATGTTCAAAGTTTGATAACTAGAGTGCACCAAGAGAGCTTTTAATAAAGAACAAAGCTAACAGCATAATGGAGTCACTATTGCATTGGTGCAGGTGCATTATGTTCAGAAACAAATGCAATTGCACCATAGAGGTCGGGAAGCCCTGTGCTATGGTCAGTTGCCAAATATCACCGCGCAGGCGGTACGACGGTGACTGAAATAAAATAATATACTACTGTGAAAATGCTTGAATACCTATTAGAGTACAGTTGCTGGGTCAGTAATTATTTTCGAACTCATTTTCAAGCGATTGCCTACGTGAAGCTTACAATGATAGCGAACGAGTGTAAAATACGATCAACAAGTCCTGAGTTTTCACGACAAATGCACATGCTGGATCTGCGTCCTGAGACCGAAGTTCTCAAGTTCTCTGTCATATGCCCCGAGTTTTCGTTCATGCGCAGCGAAAGCGCAGGACGTCCTGCCGAAAAGACTATTGTCTGCAGCTGGCTTCAGGGAAGATTTGTTAAGAGGTACTAACTTATCTTAGTGGTAAGCATGATATATTGCTGATGAAGGCGTTCTGAGTCATATTGTAACCCTCTAACCAATGACATAATTAAGTCTGTTAAATAGATTACGCATAATAATGTAGCGGAATCTCAACCAATCTGTTTGAAAATGTTTTTATTTCTTTTTCTTTACATCTCTAACATTTGACTTCAAAAATTCATTATGGAGAAATCCATCTGGTTTCATTACTATAGCCTACCCTGCACCGCTTCAATAACAGTGTGCAAAAAGTTATGCATGCTATATTTTATTCTATTAAAACTTTTTATCACCAGCAGGCGAAGAGATGAGTGGTGATACTGTTTTCGTTTACGATTGTATGTTTGTTTGTCCATCCCAAAAAAGGCAAAAGTTGAGCACTCATCACAATTTTTTTTAGGTAGTCAGGGTGGTTGACTGAGATGTGAAAAATGCCATAACTTCAGAATAAGCTGGCCATTAAAAATGACGGCTTTGAATTCGTAATGCCTGACCCAGTGCTTTCAGTTCCTTGATCCTCCTCTTACCGCGGGTAATGGTTTTACGCCACGAGGCGTTCTAGTTCAATGCTACTACTGTACGATGAGACTTTGCACAAGTTGAGCAAAGCGTTACTCAACTTCTTTACCATACCATTGGTTCCAAGTAAAGTTCGCATCCCTGATTTTCACTGCTTTTGGATTAAAAACAGTAGGAGCTTTGCTCTTATTGGCGATACTCACATAGAGACAATCACCGACTAGGGCGTTGACGTACATAAGACATTTTTGGCATGCTGTTCTCTGGACACGAGTGATGGATTTTGGCACCAATCCTGTTATTTTCGTTTTTGCTTGCCTGCTCCACATTGAAACGCTTTTCATTTGTCAGATGAGCATGCTTTCTGAGCCGTTAGTATCAAGCCTATCAAGCAGTAGACGACTGTTTGCGAGCCTTTTTTTTTTTATTTTTGCAATGGTATTCAAGCTACGAACTTCCTTGCCTTTCTGAGAAGTAAACCCCGAGTCGTTTCTCAAAACACGCCTTAATGACTCTCTTGAAACATTCAGCTCTGCAGCAGCTATCTTTCTCATGGAGTAGAGTGGAGTTCTGGACCTGACAGCTTTCTAAAGCGAGGAGGTTATGAATGACATGGCATATCCCAGTTCTTACACGATCTTGAATTCAACCAGTATTCCACAATCGATGGATAATTCGATAGATAAGCATTCGCTCGTTTTCTGCCTAACTGTGAACATTCAATATCTCTGATACAATTTTTGCCAGCTTCGTGTAGCTCAGTGGTCACTAAATCTTATTGTTCCATCCTTATTTTCTTCCCAGTTACAGAACATCCTTCCAATATGAAAAAGCATCTGCAATACGAACAATAGCGTTTTACGATGTTGCAAAGAGGTGACAAAATTACATTTATTATAGCTTTAAAATGTAACAAAACTTTTGGGTTACCCTATACGGAGGAACTAAGGGAGACACTCTTGCAGGGTTTTACATTCAGCCATACCTGAGCGCGGCATTAAAAAGTTTAAACTTAATGAAACCGTGCACACGTTTTCTACAGCATCGTCTATTTTATGAGAAGTATAGAGTTCTGAAAGTCACTGTGCTATTTATCAATAAATCTGCTGCTATGTGAAGTGCAGAAGGTGAATTCGAATGACAACTGTAAGCTCCAATCTATGAAGCATCAATGCAGTTTGGACTTTTCTCATTCGATATAGCTTTCCAAAAAGTTACTGTGCTATTTATCAATAAATCTGCTGCTATGTGAAGTGCAGAAGGTGAATTTGAATGACAACTGTAAGCTCCAATCTATGAAGCATCAATGCAGTTTGGACTTTTCTCAATCGATATAGCTTTCCAAAGCTGAAATACATACAAAAATGCGCTTAGATACTGCATCGCGACTCTCTGAACACCCAATATATAGCGTGGTAGCCATATCCTACATAGACAACAATTGTCTAACAAAAGTTTTTTGGCCGCCCCTGAGCTATATTTGCGGCTAGAACTTCTAGAGCAGCCCAGAATTCTGCCGGGGTTACGAGTGTAGTAGCTTCGTGCTCGGAGACCATCATACTAGAAACTGCCGCGCTTTTGTAAGCTTTGCAATCGGCGCCTCGATGTCGGTCTCATTTTCTGTCGCCTGCTAGGAGCGGCGCAGCGGCAATCCCACAAAAAAGCGAAATAATCGCATCACACGGAACAAGAAGGAGATTTTATCTTTGCCTTCACTGATTTCGAAATAAAACTGCTGCCTGTGCGCTGCCAGGGACGGCAGTATCAAATGCATTTACGGTCAATTAAGTCTCTTCTGGCAGACTGATGGCGGAAATCATCTACAGGTCTGAAAATCTTTGACTTTTGTTAACGGAATATGATGGGTGGGGAGAACTAAAGCCATATTCCAATTCTTTACTTCGTGCATCTGCAGGAAAACGTACCTATAGGTTTAAAGTTACCTACAGGTACTAGTCACAAAAATTTAAACTTTTGGGTTGCAAATCAGTTAAGGATACTAAGAAAGAAAAATGTACTGTATTTCTGAAATACGAAACAAGCATTTAAAGATAAAGCTAGATAAGCATAACTGCAAATACTAACACTTCATCTGCAAAAATTAAATTTCATATTTACTAGATGTTGTACTATGGGTAAGAATTTTCAGCTTTCAGAGCAGGAAAAGGGAAGTATTCTAGCATCAAAGGAGTCTGATTTTAATGTAGCATTGCTAAAAAGATAAGCAGATCTAGACATGATGTGAATAAATTACTTGTAAGATCCTGAATAGCATGGTAAACGAAAACATACAGGTCGTCCTCCCAAACTCGAAGGAAATAAATAATCTAAAGCCGAAGGGGAGACACTGTGGCACAATAGGTAGATGGAATCATAGGAAGAGAAACTTAAGTAGCATTCCTTGATTCTGGAAATCCGATTATGAAAGCGTTATGAATTATTTTCTTGACAATAATCGTAAAGATTATGTTGATAGTATGCTTTATAATATGAGCTCACCGCGTGGCCATTGCATTGTATCGGGCGACGAGGTTTGTGAATCATTAAGCTACTTGAAAATAATAAAGTTACAGGTGCTGTCAATGTACCTGCTAAGGCTTACAAAAACAGCCCTTCAAAGCTCGTAACCCTACTTGCGGCCTCTCAGTGGTAGCCTAACTTTAAGCTTCCTATATAAATGGGTTTTCTTTCTTTCTTTCTTTCTTTCCTAGACAATCTAATGCTAGTCATAATATCACTAATTGTAATAAACCAGGCAAAGTGCGTGGCAGACAAGAGCAATCATCGCACATAGCCGTAGGTACGTCACTTTCGAAGTTAGTAGAACTGGTTCTTGAGACACGGATGGCTATGTACCTATATGGACACTGCAGATAACTGTTTTGGCTTTAAAGCAAAACACTGTGTGGAAATGGCAGTCTTTGCACTATAATACGTTATGAATCATACAATGACAATGGAATGGCTCCCCAATGTTTCTATGTTTTCTAGACATTAAGGTAGCATTTGATAGAACGCACTATTATTTTTTGTTGAAGTGTTTACTGGAGAAACGAATGCTTCCTTAGCTTGTAAAATCGTAAATATTGGATTCAGACCCAGAAATGCTATGTAAAATGGGGTCAAAAACGGCATCAGCGCGTGGCACTAAAGGTGTATGACAAGGAGGTTTACATTCTCCCCTAAGAGGTTTTTTCTGGTAGGCTCTAGGCTCTTAGGATTACGTCGAGAGATAAGGCGATATAATTAAAACTATTTTGCGAAGAGCTGCATGAATTGAACATGAAATACAACTAAGGGTTTCCTTCAAATAAAAATTAAAGCAGGACACCATCCCAGCCCAAAATCTGTGTCCTTCACCAGCCTCCCTGCAATTTCTTAGTAATAATTATATCTATTGTTCAACTAATATCTATTCCATTCATTTATTTAGGCATTTAAGGACTTGAAATTTGCAATTGACAACTTTTTGGCAATATTTACCTCCGCCAAGGAGGTTATATTTTCTTCGTGTTTGTCTATCTGTCTGTCTCTTTCTTTGTCTGTCTGTCTGTCACCAAGATGACTCAAAAAGTTATGAACCGATTTGAATGAAATTTACAGGGNTTTCTCCACCCGCTGGGCTGGTTGCGTGGGGGTTTGTTAACCTCATGGAGTTTCTCCGTTCCTGCGTCGCCAGTCTGGTGTGATTTAATAATAATAATAATAATAATAATAATAATCCTTTTTTTCTGTTGCTAATAGTATTACACGTTAAAAAAATCGTCAGCATAAAATATGTTTGCAGTGTCTTGCTCAGTATTTAGCGGACACTAATATAAATGTATATAAAAACGAAAAGAAGCGTAAAATTTAATTTTGTTATTAGCATATGCAAAATTACATGAAAAGCAATCCTTATTTTCTGTTATGCATTAATCAAACTGATCAGAGGTATATGTTTACTAAAGGTTACAGCTAGATATATTAAATAAATTACATATTTAGGTAGAATGAAGCATTCAAAGACATTTTTCGTGAATAATGTTTCGTTGGAAATGCTTCGTTTCGGAGATATTTGGCTTTGAAGCTTCCAATTCTTTTCGATGGGAAAAGAGGTTAAGTTCGTGTGACTAGGTTAGCAAGTTCGTGTGACTAGGTTAGCAAGCCTATAATAACGCCGGTTATTTTTTTCTCATAGAAAAACAACGGGAAGTTCGAAGTCAACTATCTCGAAAATTAAACATTTCCGACGAAAACGTTATTCACGAAAAAGTTTTAGAATACTTCATTGCACCATTCTAACTAAAAATGTAAACATTTCCTTTCAATTTACAGTTGTGGCTGTAGAAAATTACCTGATTAGCTAACGGGCAAGCATTAGCGTGTGGTGTGGCGTCGCACATGTGCGAACGACATTTCAACAAGTGTTGTGTGACGTTATGTGGTGTGGTGCATGTGCGAACAGGGCCTTGGCCATTAAAACTTGGCCTTCGGAACGTCTGTTTTCGCGCCCACTTTGCTTCCTTTCCATCTCATACTTCAATTGATTTATTTTCTATCTGTTCTTCCTCTTCTTTTCCGACTTGCCGTTCTTATACGCGTCGATTCTGTGTGGGAATACCCTCGTGCATGGGTTCCACGTGTCTATCGTCATTGCAGGTCCTTCTTTCTTTCTTGTGATATCGCCTTTGTTATGGAAACTGATACTTAACTTTTGAATAGAATAATAATAATGTAACAATATTCATAAGATAAGTGAAAATTGTACTATGTATGTGGGATGTTTGTCATAGTCATCTATTTAATTATCCTTTTCTTTGTTATTACCTCCGCCAAGGAGGTTATGTTTTCGTCGTGTTTGTCTGTCTATTTGTCTGTCACCAGGATAACTCAAAAAGTTATGAACCGATTTGGATGACATTTACAGGGATTGTTAGGTATGTTAGGAAGAACAGATGATTAACTTTTGGTGAAGATATGGCTATCCGTTTGCTTGTTTGTTTGTCTGCGTCATTTTTTTTGATGCCATAACTCAAAAAGTTATGAATGGATTTTGATAAAATTAACATGAGTTGTTAGGTATATAACAAAGAGTATATGACCAAATTTTGGTAATGATCCGTTGGTTCGTTCGTTCGTTTGTCACTGTTTTTAATTTTATGATTGTTAGCACAATAACTCAAAAAATAATGAATGGATCTTTATGAAATTTATGGAGTTTATTAGTAATGTTACAAGACATAAATAATCAAATTTTGGTGCAGATCGGTTTGTTCGTTTGTATGTTTGACTCATGTTTGTCATAACGTTTGTTAACAGTACAACTCAAAAAGTTATGAACGAATATTCAAGAAAATTGAACAAGCTGTTATTAATATAAAAAGACACAAATGATTAGATTTTGGAGTTTATACAAAGAAAATTATGGTTACAGAACCACTTTGAATTTTTTGCTACCGTTGCCTCACTTGGCGGAGGCATGCGCTGTCAGAGTGCTCTAGTTTATTAAATGTTCATAGGCTCTTCGGCTCTACAGCTCATAATTCTGTGGTCATTGATGACATCATTTTCTGGTGCTGGTTTCACGTGAGTCTGCCGTGACCCTCTTTGCTTCCTCGTAATGCCTAATATTGAAAACAATTTTCTGCTCCTAATTTCTTAGTTGATGAACTTACTCCTACCTTTTCAATCAAAATGCTTCTCAAACTCGAGCTGAACATTGTGTTTGTTCGCCGGCAGCTTTATAGTTAGGAGGCATATTAGTCACCACCGCAGAAATGGCTAATTGTTGAAAATATTTATTTTATCGGACAAATGTTACCCTGGAATTTTGAACTCAAGCCTGTATCTTTCGGAGAGATCTAATTTTAGATGCCATCGGAACAAAGTATACTTACTAGGAATAAGAGGCGCGTTACAAGCTTAAAGTACTAAGATATATTTGTTACAATAGCGTAGCTTGTGCTCGCTATGTAGACTTGGAGTCTCAAAAGCTTTAGATCGCTCCTCCCTTCTGCCACAAATGGCTAGCCTTGACCCTCGTAGAACCCAATATTTCTGTGGACACTGATGAAAGGATGCGTGACAATGCCAGTACTTTATTTCATTTTTGAATTTCAGGTCCACTGTACTTTTTTAACTTCAACTCAAAATAAGTCAGGTTCATCTTACAATAAATCAAGTTCAAATTTATAAGTCTATTTAAAATTAAAACAAATCGATTTGAAATCAACATCATTTAAGTTCAAATTAAAATATGAGCTGTATATGTAACCCCGGGTAACCAGAAGTGACCAGTTGTATAGTAATAAGGGGTGCAGAGTAGCAACCAGAGATGACCAGTGGTAATTAGTGGTAACTAATAACACCTATTAGCAACTACTTGTAACCAGTCGTAACTACATTTATGTGGCCAGCGGTTACTAGGGGTAAACAGTGGTAACTCTAGTATTTACTTTTGACGACCGGTAGCTAATCCAAAGTGATGATAAATAGTGGTAACTAATGATAGCTAATGATCAATAGTGGTGACTAGTGCTATTCAAATGTAACTGGTTGCAATCAATGGCAAAAGTTTCAACAAGGGGTAAATGGCTGTAACTTGTGATAACTGCGTAGTAAATAATTGTAACTAGTTAGAACTAGTTACACTTAAGAATCTATAATTAGAACTAATTACCTTTACCTACAACTAGTTACTATTTCTACAACTAGTTACCACTAGTTCCAATTATTTTGCTACTGATTATCACTAGTTGCAACTATTTATCCCGTGTTGAAAGTTGTTGCCATTGTTTGCAACCAGTTACAGCTAAATGGGGCTTGTTACTCCTAAACACAAATAGCTACCATTAGCTATCATTATTTTGGTTCACTCTGGATTAGTTACCATTCGTTAAAACTATACTGTTGCTACCATCGCTTGTCTTGAGTGACCGCTGGTTACGTACAGGTATGTAGTTACACTGGTTACAAATAGTTGCTACTCGGTAATATTAGTTACTACTAATTACCATTAGCCACTGCTAGTTACTCCTGTGCACCACTAAGTACTGTGCCACTGGCCACTACTGGTTGCCACTAGTTACAAATTATTCTCAGATTACAATGCAAATTGTTGACAAGACCCTCAACCTATCAACAATAAAACCGGGAACACATCCAACTCAAAGTGACTAAACACTTGTGGGACACCTAATAGTAAAATAAGGTCAGTGATGTCAGAGACTCAAACATAGAGAATGGAAACTATTGCACTAAATAGACTAGTAGGATTCAATGTCATTGGCTAACAAGCACTATATGTACATAATAATAATTAAATTTCATAGCGTTTCAACACATCTATTATAAAACCTTTGATAAATTCCATTATACAGATCATCAGATCGTTGTGTTACACTCACTGCTATGCATCAATTGGCGCATACTTACCAAGGCAAAAGTTTCTAAGGAGCCTTTTAAATGACATGTGCGACATTGGTAGCACTAATGCTTCCGGTAGTTCATTATATGCCTTTGCACACTGGAATATGGTGAAGCACCTTTCAACCTCAAGACAAATATCTGGTAAGTTAAGTCTAGTATTTCGTGTGCCATAATTATGTGTTGGCACCAGTGAGCTAAAATGAGTCTGAAAATACGAATTTTCTCCTGACATGGTCATTCTTAGAAATTTCAAGAGAAAATACCTGTGAATATCTTCATATTTAAAAACATTAAATTTGTGATACATACAACTAGTTGAGACAACAGGTATATTGTTATTATCCATCTTTACTCTCAATATAACTCTCAAGGTTTCATTCATAATTATCCTAATGTTCTTCACCGCGCTTTCAGTGGCCCCTCCCCATATAACTATTGCATATTTCAACTGTGAATTTATGAGTGCTTATAGTATAGTGAGACTTGCGCATCTTTTGGCAAATATTTTGAAACAGCATAAATAGCCCCCCTACCTTTACTGAGCTTATTGCAAACTTGAGTAACATGCGCTGAAAACGTCAGATTTCGATCTAGTACAACCCCAAGATATCTAAATGAGTCCACCCCTTCCAGTTTGGCCCCATCAAGACATACATCAGGTAAAATACAATTTTTGGCTGTGGTGAATAACATGAGCTTTGTTTTCTTTGCATTTGCAGTAAGTTTATTCAAAACCAACCAACTGAGAAGAATTTTAATAAAATCATTCACTTTTTTCAATAGCTCCCTGTAGTAAAATACCATTTACGTAGAACACAGCGTCATCAGCATATAGTTGACTCCTTACTCCCTCAAAAACCATATCATTGACATATATGCTAAATAGTAAAGGACCCAGAATGGACCCTTGCGGTACACCAATGTTTAAAGTCTTCGAGTCTGACTGTGTATCTCCCAGAGCAACAAACGGTTTACGATTAGATAAATAGCTAGCAATGAGATGTATTAAAGACCCTCTTATACCATAATGGTCGAGTTTCTTCAATAAAATATCAATGTTTACAGTATCAAACGCCTTCATTAGATCTAAAAATAATCAGACCGTAAATGCATTGTTATTAAAAGCATACAAAAGGTCACTAACAAGGTTAAACACAGCATGGGTAGTATTCCTACCAGCCCTAAAACCGTGCTGAGCGTCGTCAAGAACACCGTCAATTTCAAAATACTGAGTCAGGCGCGAATGCAATACTTTTTCAAAAATCTAATAAAAAAATCGACAGAGTAGAGATTGGCCTAATATATTAGAAACCATGTTAATAATACCGGACTTATGTAAAGGAACTACTCTCGCCAACTTCAAACACTCTGGGTAAATCCTATTCAAAACACATTTGTTAAAAATTGAACATCAGTATTCCACAATGTGGGGCAATATTAAAATCAAGTGTTTTGGTTGTATTTCGTTCTTATGATATCGTTTATTCCTCAACTTATAAATAACACTACTTATATCTTCAAGAATAATTGCGAGGAATTTGTACTCATTTTGTACTTTTGGTATTCGAATAGTGCATTGCACGACATGATTAGGTAATTGGTTAACAATCTTTTCAGCAACAGAGGAAAGATATTCATTGAAGTGATTGGGTAGGCTTACTCCAATTGCAGCACCCTTCCATCCAATTGCAGCTCTCTGGCTGTTTCTTTAGATTTTCGGCAAAGAAGATCATTTATTATCCCACACGCTTTGACTGGGTTACAAGCTGTCGTGTTCATTTCTTTAATGTAGAATATACATTTTGTAGTACAGTTACAGCAAATATTTTAATTTGGACTCAAATTATTTGATTTGATTTCGACTTATTTAAATTGGAAATTGATTCACTCTAATGTGAACTTGATTTACTTTGAAATGAAATAGGCTTATTACCTCCGTCAAGGAGGTTATGCTTTTACCGAGTTTGTCTCTTCGTCATTCTGTTACAAAAAATAACTCAGAAAGTTATGGACGGATCATTATAAAATTTACAGGAATTGTTAGGTATGTAAGGAGGAATTGAGTATTAATTTTGGTGAAGATTCATTCAACCGTTTTTTGTGCACCTTGTTTTTTTTTTGCGCCGAATATTTTGGCACCCAATAATTAGGTTAGGTTAGGTAAGGTTAGGTAAGGTAAGGTTAGGTAAGGTTAGGTTAGGTAAAGTTAGGTTAGGCAAGGCTAGGCCAGGTTAAGGTTAGGTTAGGCAAAGTTAGGTTTGGTTGGGTAAAGTTAGGTTAGGTAAGGTTAGGATAGGTAAGGTTAGGTAAAGTATGGTTTGATTAGGTTGGGTAAGGTAGGTTAGGTA
>LQNS02278094.1:32474703-32494239 GCA_001587735.2 Parhyale hawaiensis
GCCAGTCTCACACATCCACACACTCCAGTCTCACAGGTCCACACACTCCAGTCTCACAGGTCCACACACTCCAGTCTCACAGGTCCACACACGTCCGTCCCACAGGCCCGCACATGCCAGTCTCACACATCCACACACTCCAGTCTCACAGGTCCACACACGTCCTCCCCACAGGTCCACACATGCCAGTCTCACACATCCACACACTCTAGTCTCACAGGTCCACACACGTCCGTCCCACAGGTCTACACTCCCGTCTCACAGGTCCACACACGCCCGTCTCACAGGTCCTCATACGCCCGTTCCACAGGTCAATACACGTCCGTCCCACACGTCCACAAGCACTAGTCATACAAGTTCACACAAGCCCGTCCCACAGGTCCACACACGCTCGTCCCACACGTCCACGAACGCTAGTCCCACAAGTCCATACACACCAGTCTCACCCGTCCACAAACACTCCAGTCCCACACTGGCACCCAGCAGCCCCGGCCAGTGGAAGTTTTGCCCCAATTGCAGGTTTGTCCCGCTATTGATCAGAAGTCAAATATTTGAGAGTCCGACCAGGCACGTGTACGCCAGGCTAACATCGATACGGACACTGCGAAATCAATATAATGCGAGCCGTTCTCGAATTAACCGGCCGATATGCAAACGCCGCAGCCAATTGATGAAATTACAACAATATTCTCAATATAGTAACCCCATATAGAGAATTTGAGGATATTCTGATTATATGAAGCAACGTTATTTTCTCGTTGAAGAAGCATCAGTATTCTTAATATAGCAGACTCTGTTTTCAATTGAAGAATTTATAAGTCAAGCATATTGCAGTTCTTAACTTATATGGTTGAAATTCATAAAGTCGCCTCCAAGAAAAGTATAGTACTCTGCTTCTATATTAGCGTACTACAACGCGACGACATTCTGCAGCTACCTACGTGATAAGGCATAATTCTTCGTTCATTTACGTAATGGACATTCGAGTAAAAAAGTAAAATATAATCTCCCATTTTTCTTAAATCGTCAGTAGCTCTCCAAAATAATATGGCTTCTTTAAACGTATTTTTGTGAAACGTGTCAGCTTTCTATTGAACGTAGCTACGTAGAACTAGTCAGCATCAGATTCAGTGCATGTAGATTTAAAGAGCAAAAGTTCAAAAAAGTTTTAAGCCCTTATCGGAGAAACAACTACCTATTGCTGGTGCTTTGCAATAACCAATCTGATGTCCTCGTCTTTAAAATTAGTTTCGTGAACTTCGCTTGCGTGCAGGCTCCAACTTGCATAGTCATTATGGACCTAACACTTTTAAAAGAGTTACGCTTATATTATATTGAACGTACAGAGAGGCTCCTTGGTACTATCAATCTTTCAGTCAACGGTACAACTGCAGCGCAAAAAACGTTCTTTCGTCGGTTTCTCTACGCGTAATCGTTTCCTTTCAAGTGTTCAAAGGAAAAACTTTGTTTCATTTTATTGATTTCCAGGCATTTCAATGTAGGTAAAGGATTCTGTAGACTTTACAATATGACGTTGTATCAATATACAATTACTGATATTTAGAGGTGGTGGAATGTTATACTAAGATATACCATTTGCACGTCCCTACATACCCAGCAACTGTGAATTACTTCCACGAGTGAAAAAGAAATAGTAAGCTATTCCAGATACACGACTGCGAAGGGCAGTTATACAGCCCTTGTCTTCATTATGATGTTCCCTAATGGAGCGGCTGTTGTCATTAGCAGTCTTACTATTGACAGACGCACATCCATCACGCCTTCTTGATATCTTCCTTTGCTGCGTTAATTCTTCAGGTGCAGCATATATCAGACACAGCACACCGGTTACCCTATCCTTTGCCCGCGCAATTATTACTTCTGCCAAGGAAGTTATAATTTTGTCGGAGATTGTCTGTCTATAGGTCTATTATGTTGTTTGTCCGTCTGCCCGTCACCAAGATAATTCAAAACATTATTGACGGATCTTTTTGAACGTTACGGGGGGATACTAAATATGCTATGAGGAACAGATGGTTACCTTTTAATGAAGATCCGTCTGCATGTTTGTTTGTTTGCCTGATTTTTTTTTTTCTTCTTGTTAACTTAACTCAAGCTGTAATGATCGAATGTCTACACAATTTGCAGGAGTTGTTGAGAATATTACGAAATTAGCTAACCAAATTTTTGCTATTATCCACCAATCTGTTTGTTTATTTTCATGCTTGTATTTATGTGTGTCAGAAAATAACTCAAAAAGTTACATACGGATCTTCAAGAAACTGCAGGGACTGTCATTTATGTGAAGGGACACGAATGTCTAAAGTTTGATTATAATAAAAATTAAATCCTGGTTTTAGGACCAATTAGAATTTTTCGTAAATATTGCCTTGCTTGGCAGAGGCACGCGTTCTCAGAGCGCTTCTCTAGCCCTATATAAGTTCGGTTTCAACGCATTTTTTTAAAGTAGTTGTAAAAGCAAATGTTGCCGGTAGATTATGCAAGCGAATGCAGTTGATAAACATTTGCTGTTATGATGTGAATATTATCGTCTAATCGTTCATTTATACCGTTGAACTCAGAAACAGATATTCTTGAACAAAATTTAAATGCAACGAATTCCTCACACGGCTGTGTAACTGGCTAATCCGCCATGAAGAATTTATTGTTACAACGACCCTGGGATACTCATTATCATCCTTCATTACTATAAACTCTGACGTATAACTTTTTGTGAATACGACCTCAACCGATTTCCGCTTTTGTATTGTTTTAAAAGACAAATGAAGTAAGCAGCTTTCAATGGTATGAAGATGCGCTCGAATAACTCCATAATAGTCTTATACGCCCTTGCTTCCCATGCTTTACTGCTGGTTTTGTCTCACCTGCTACAGCACGTAGCTAATGGCCACGTCCGGAACACGATGCCAAGTACCATTCAGTGCAGGACGCGTAGATGAGTGTACAGAAGGTTCGCTCCATGGGTAATATTAGGTATGTTCCCATAAAATCAGCTCCACCTTTTTTTACCAATCTACTTTATCGAACGATGTCCCCCAGAATAGTCAAATTCACTGAGGCGTACGTGTTACACGCAGGACCGCAGAGTTACCTGTGTTACACCAGTGTCACCCACCTCCCAAAATCGTGTCTCTCGCATACGAAACAACCTCATTTTTATTCATATTAATTTTCGGGTCACAACAAACATTGTTCAGGTTACGGTAGAACAAACAGGGCTGCGACCGCGCGGGACACGCCTGTGATGATATTATTCAGTTGATGCAGTTATTTTTGATATGCATTTAAGAGATACAGTTTGATTATTTCCTTTACAAAAATTGACCGCATGCTTCTCCTCCGTCAACTTAGGCAGCTGCGATACAATATATATAGACTATAGTAGGGCAGATAGATTGACTACCTCAATAACTACTAGCCTATAGTTTTCACGCTCCACAATAATATGTAGAGGCACTTGCAGCACTCACTCTATAAAAATACACTGGTACAGATAGTTATATTAGGCAGTAATACGCGACCTCTAGGGATCACGCATGACCATTCACGGGTTAGACTGCGCCTGCGTGAACAACTCACTTAAAAATAAAATTGGGTACTGTGAGGTTGTTGCAGTTACAAAATGCTGATTCACCTTAGGTAATAGCTCAGCTTTATGAGTCAACTTCACATACTTCTTCTGTACCGGAATTCCAGGAAATTTTATTCACAGACCAACATATACGGTACCTGCCTGATTTATTTTTATTATATTGTAATAAATAGGTAAACATTCCTACTGCAAGTGAGGTATCGGCCAGAGAATAATATTTTGCAGAGCAGTCGTTCACTGACCGCATTCGAACTATGTACTGCAGTTCAGAGAACGTTAGATATGAGAGCCGATGAGTCCCAAGGCCCTACCAAATTGATCGGTTTTAGAAGCAGGCAGCACACGCTGAAACCCCCTCATTTGGCCTTGGCTTTATGCCTTCTTCAAGACGAATAACAGCGCTGGCCTACATAGAGTCATTGCGTTTCCTCTTAGCACGTTCTTCTTCGAAGGGGAAATATACCTCATACTTGGAAGATGTGTTCTTTTTACTGAAACATACGAGGAATGTTATAATTTATGTGGATGCTACTTCTGCTGCTACATGACGTAGGTATATTAATTATTGCTCGTCAGATTGCGACCAAATCAGCTCCCTCAGCTTTGCAGCTGCAAGCAAAGTACTCAGCTTACGAGACGACTGAAGAAAATGACGTCACGGGTAAACTGTGCACAAGACACAATCCTTCGGTCAAAAGCCACCTGAGAAAAGTAACAAGCCAGCTTCTGTGCTTCTTGTCTTTTGTGTTTGCTTGGCTACGCTGCAAGTAACGGCTTTTGGTTTTGGTTTCTGTATCCCGTGAAAATCAGGTAGAAAATCAGAAAGAACTGATCGGTCCGATGAGGCTCGTTTTAATATACCTCCCCTAACTATGTTGCAACCTGAGCTACAGCAGCCTAGTCTCTAACAGTTTCCGACAACTCCCATTGACCTTACATGTTTATCGAAGAGCAGAACATGGCAGCTGTCTGCCCCTCCAGCACAGCAAACTCAACTGCTAAAGTCCGTCAAAGTTGTGCGGAAGTTGTCAGAGTTTGCGTGTTCCCGATAAACTTGACAGGATTTGGAAACCGCCAATGGAATTGGACGATCGCACGACAGCGATTTGCTCTACTCTGAAGGCACGATAAACTCATCGCCCCATGGCTGGCACTGGCCTCCCAACACACACTCAGTAGAGAAACGGCAAATAGTGATGCTTGAAAAACAAACCTCACTGAGATCTCGCAGTGTTGCTTCATGTTACTTGCTGGCTTTTAGGACAGAGGCCCTTCGGTTGTTAGTTGCGAACCAAATCTCTACTTAGCAAGAATACAAAAGCAGGCTTTACTCTTTGAACTACTGTTCATATACTGTATATACATATTTATACATCTATATATATTCAGCTTTTTTATATTAATAGCTATACAGTTTACTACTGCAATACAGTTTTTGTCTATGATATGGATCTTTAAAATCACAGTACTCTCAGTCTAAACTCAGTGTTTGCAGCATTATTCTATAGTCTAGCTACCTATTCCTGCATTTTTAGAAGTTTGGCGTACAGTGCAGAGTAAATCTAGAATTAAACAATGCCACTTATGCTTCTGTAGCAAAGACTCAGAGGCATCCTAGTGAACGTACGTTTTTGTTCTCTAAAATCCTGGCTAATAGTTAGCCCTTACAGCATCAAAACTTTATCCTGAGAGTGGTAGTGTTTCTCCAGCTCTGTTTAATGCGTTGCACTTTTTACGTAATTATTTATTTATTAGGTCTACTGCATTGTCGTTTCTTTGTTAATTTGCACTTTTTTCTTCGTTTGCTCTCATTCATTAGCTTCAGCGTCATCTTCTTGACGTTGTTTATTAGTGCATTTCATTTTTCATCACTCCAGACCCATCTCATTAAAAAGACCATTTGAAGTTCATTCCAGATCTTCTCTAGCTCCTCTCTTCCACACGATTACAAACATATATACACACACACACACACACACATTTATCCCTGAAGTATATACAAAGCAGCCTTTTCTACTAGCTATTGACAAAGGTGCCTCCAATTACGTCCTCCTCCCACCCCCCTTTCAAGAATCATACCAGCGCCCTATATCAGCTGTCGCTGTAATATTCGGTGAATGATCTTGCAATCACCTATCACTTCTTCTCCTTTCAATACACATACATACACACACACACACATGGCCCGTACATTAATCATTGTCTCACTCCTGTAATGAATGACTCTTCTCTCTTCTCGCCCTTCGATATGCACATTCACACCACATATTCACATAAATCAGCATATCACTTTAACCGAGCGCTGAATATTTCTACGATCACGTTTTCCCTCCCATCTCCCTACCCTTCCCCTCCCAAACGCACGTGGAATATCTCTATAAAGTAACATTTCAATTTGACTCGTGGCCACATCTCGCGTATCTCCCCACGCACGCGGACACTTGCTCGCATGCGCACGGGCCCAGCACCCACACCCCCCAGCGGCCCAGGAGAGGTCCTGCAGCAGGCACGTGGCGCCCCTTGAGTGCCACGTGACCCGTGATCAGCTCATTGTGTCATAAAGCGATGTGCCGTCACACCGGCTGCCCTTTACACGCCACACCGCATGATCGAGTGAGCCATACACGGTGGAGAGAGAGTGTGCGTGTCCGAAGGTGCGTCTTCGGCGCAATTATTGTGGTACGAGTTGTGGCGAGGTGTGAGTTGTGCGGCAGTTATAGGTATAATTGGTTATAGGAAGTGCCCTTTTATGGGGTTATAGGCGTAAGTTGTTACATGGTGTGAGTTTGGTGGCAGTTGATACTATTAATGGTTAGAAGCAGTGCCTCGTTATACGTAGTTATAGGCACAAGCTGCTCAGTGATACGAGGGTTGCGGTAGTTGTGAGAAGAAATGGTTACAAGGTGAAAACGTTACGGTAAAATGATCACTGTTGATTGCAAAGAATAGTTCCAAAGGTGAATTGCAAAAGTGAGTTAGAGAGGCGAGTTACAGAGGGGAGTTGCAAGGGTGAGTTGCAAATTTGATTTACAAAGACGAGTTTTAAAGGTAACCCACGCACTTAGTGTGCTTCTCGTAGCAAGTATATGTAGGTACAAGTAATTAGAAGGTGTAAGTTTGTTTGTAATCATGAGCGCAGAAGATTGACAAGAAAGCCTGTCACTTCAACTACAGACACGAGCTATTGCAAGGCGTCAGTTCTGTGGTTTTCAGCAACGTGGATGACGAACCTCGTGCAGTTTGCTGAACTTTCCAAACTAAAGGAGCAGTTATCCTATCTTCCTCGAACAGCCAACCGGTCTGAGTTCTTCCACAAACTCTTCACCCTCGAGTGAAGGATTCATTCTACTGAAAGTTCGCTCGGAGATATTTTTGAAACATCAAACCTATAATCATATTTATTTTTCTCTATGTCTCGCAGACTCGTTTCCTCAAGGTATGGGTTTTGTTTACGTGCGTTACAGCACTTATTTTATACACATATTATTTGATCTATGAATTAAACAAGACATTCTGTTCATTTTGGTACTGGATGATCAAATAAGTTACCAAAGTGTTGAGCAACTCGTACGTGTAATTGATAAGATTTAAAAAAAATGGTGACAATGAATGCAATTATTTACCACACGCACGACCCATAATAATACCGGAGCCATGGGAGACTGCACGCAGTCCACTCCACGGCAGAGTTATGCACAAGAAACGGACTCGGCAGATTATCTCCCAGTCTCCTCACCAATTAGATGATTAAAAACGGAGCAATGGTTTGTTTTATTGATCGCTAATGTAAAGAGAGAGAGACCGAGCGGGCCAACCCTGATTGTGCGGGTTTGGACTCAGTCCCCTTGGGAAGACGATATTTCATACAATCTGCCTTGGCTTGTTCATCTGGAGAGAGTTTATTGCTAACTGGTATTTCCGTTGTGTAGCTCAAGTAGGGTGTTGGAATTTTATTCGATAAGTAGAAATGTGCATATATAGATCATATACACCTATGAGATAATTTGTTACAGAACTTTTTGTTCCTGCTAGCGATATGAAGCATGCTTTTTTTTCGATTTTCACAATACGCTCACTTGCACTATCACTTGAAAAATACAATCAAGAGAGGAGCTTAACCTGAATACAGTTTCTTGATCACTAAATCATATAGAAGGCAGATTAATCATTGGTAGCTTCATGCCAGCGTGAATCCAAAGTAGATCCAGGAGCAACAGCATGAACGTACATATCTGTAAATTTAATTCCCTGCTGCAACGTTGTATGCCATGTGGAAACTATTGTTGATAGAGGTCTTTACATTAAATAGAATTAAGCGCACTTGCAGCAAGACAATTACTCCAGACGACTTACAATTGATAGCAGCACCAGTCCCACAGTCTCTAAGGAAGCTTCACTAATACGGATACATATAAGCCGTAAACCAGGAGGTTCAAGGTATGTGCAGATTCGACTGTATCAGAAGAGACGCCATGGGACCAACAGCATGTAGACAATAAATGTGTATGAATTCCAAAAGGGTAGTAACATAAGCATTCCCTCCGAAAAACGACCCGCTCCGCATCAGACGGTTAACCAACGGGTAAGAAAGAACGCCAAGATTCAACATAAATTATTCAGGAAGGGCAGGGACAGGAAATGCATGTAGGAACAGATAAACAAACAGCAATTGTACAGAGAGTGGATAAGAACATATAGGCAGAAACAGCAAGCCTCAGTAGAAACTATTTAAGAAGGGCAGGAACAGAACTTTTGGACAGGAACCCCAACAGAAAGGCGCAACAACAACTGTAGAGAGAAGGCGGAAGCAGGGCAGCAAGTATGAATTCCAAGGCGCAGCAGCAATCTTCAGGCAGCACAGCCTGGAGATTCAGAAGTACAAGGAAGCACTGGAACTCTTAGGTAAGCGCACCAGAGAACTGCAGCAGCAGTTTGCCTCAGAGGGCACGCTGCTCCACCGACCTGGCCCAGCTATAGCAATCGATTGCGCTTCTGAGGACCTTTTAGCCGCTGCAATGCCGCTCTTTTGCACCGTGTGAGGCCCATTATCGCCGCAATGCCGACGATACGGTGGCACTAAACGCCATTATCATCGACACTAGTGGTTACTGCTATGGCTGGTTATCGACGTAAGGCCGATGATACGATAAGGTACAGTAGGTGCACCTAGCTTTGTGAGTAGGTTCTTACGTAATATCTTGCTGAGTATTTGCCAAAGTATGCATTTGCTCTTGAGCCGAAGAGCACCAGCATGCAGGCTTCCTGGATTTCTGGATGGGTATCCTCTCTCATCCCAACTTGCAGGCCTTGTTCGCTTGAAATTCGACTACACCAGTGTGCGGTGTGTGTGTGTGTGTGTGTGTGTGTGTGTGTGTGTGTGTGTGTGTAGGTGTGTGTGTGTACTTGCACAGACGTCCTTAGTTTTAACACTCTGAGCACTATAAGCAAAACAACCATTTTACAGTATGTCACTGATGGTGCCTTCCCCGTGCATATATACTGCACAAAAAATGATGCACACTCTGAACATTTGTGTGGCGCTGATCTGCAGGAGAAGCTCGTGCTTATCTCTCATACTTTATATATGGCTCCTTAAGTAACGTCACCGATACTTGGCATGGTAGGGCAGCTATTCAAATGCTAAAGCAACTGATTACCTTTACCCTCAGCACAAAATATAGACCCTATCCATAGGATTAGTGCTATAAAAACGTACCAGAAAGCTCTTTTGGGCCGTTAAGCTGTACGCAGACGAGCGACATCGTCGCTGATTTCGACCTAGCAAAGTTGTCAGATCGTCAAGTTTGGCTCGAGATTACAATGCTCACGTAGCGGGGGAACGTTATTGCAGCGGCAATGTCCTAGGGTAAGGTTTTTAGAAGTTGCATGGAAAAGAATTTGTAAACATTAGTTTGATAAATGTTGTTGCTTGTTTACACACCGGTTTTTTAGTTAACGTGCATAGTACTCAGCAACTGAATGTTTTGTACCATCTCTTGGATTGTAAACAAAATTTTGAGATGTAAGTTTTCTGCGGCTATCGTCGTTGTAACCTGCTTTTGATATTGCAGTTACAATCGCCACCATTTAACATAAAGTTTTAAGAAACACGGAGACGTTACATACCATAGTAGTCAACAGATAATAGGGAAAACTGGACTGTACGTTGCTTTGAATTGCCCCAAAGCTACGAAAAAGATTCGCCGTGACGCATCCTGCTGAACTCGCTTTCCAGGCAACTTCTTCGCTGAGTCTGGCGGAGCATTTGTAGGCGAAATGCCACTTTCGACAATTTTTGCTTCTCGTCTGCATTTTGCTTCATGAGTGAAGATCCATCTCGGCAAGTCCTTTTTCTACCCTCGGTATTGTCGTGATATCTGTAACAAGAATTTACGTGCAGGTCAATTAACAGGCTGCGAGATATTTCATCTTATCAGATACATCTCTTATCTATTATCTTTTACAGTATAAATAGTTTAGTACATCGCGTCACTTCTACAAGCAATAATCTCCAGTCTCAACATATTTGCATACTATTCCCTTGGGCTCCAGTTTTCCCTTTGATGCCCAGGGAATTTACCATGTATTAACATAAGGATAATGGTTCTGTAGTGAACCAAAGCTATGGCATAGACTGCACTCGACAGCGAGTCTCTTATTCTATCTATTGCCCAACATCTGATCTAACCGGTGCTATTTAAGCAATTGCTGGGTACTTCTCAATATGTTTACAAGGGCGAGTGGTGTGTTTGCTTCCATTGGACCATCGAAGCAAACTAATGGGAACAACTTTGTATTAAAAATTGTCCTTGTTTGGCCTCCTACCGAGTCTTTGAAGCGCGCGCTTATGTTTTCTTGATAACATTCGCTGCCTCTGAGCAGAAGCAGACCAAGCAGTACTGCCTTCGTTGAAAGTTCATTTATCTGCTGCGTCTTCATACTGTGATGTTTGTAGCACCACACTTAGTATCATCGGATTGTGGCACCCATGCACGATAATGGATGAGCCGCCCTACGGCACGTTCTGCACATCCCATACGAGGGACTACCGACACCACTGCTACACCCGCCGACCCGTGGGAAGATGTACCTCACGTGCAGTACGATCAGTAGCAGGACTACAGAGGCATCTGCTGTACCCGTGCACCACGTACCGTACAAGGATGCGCCACACGTGCGGCACGTTCGGTAGCAAGTACAGCACCGCACCCCATACAGTGCGACAGCGTGTAGGTGCAGCACATAACGTGTGTGTGGATGCGAGTGCTGTGGAGTGTAGCGGTCCGTAACGTATTGACTGCAGCGAGGGTCGATATAAGCGCGCCACAGGGCCGGCCACCTGTTGTTGTTGTTGTGGGGCCACAGCACCTGCCCGCTTCCTGCTCACCTGCACTGTTGCTGCTGCTGTTATTGTTATTGGGTCCTCCCTGCTATTGTTTTGCTAAACGGAACTTAAACCCAATAACGAGCAAATAGAACTTTGGTTTCTAGCAGGACTAGTGCTGTTTGAAACGTGTGCTATGCAGAAGCCTGCACGGGAGTTATTCATTTATTTATTGATCATATATTTCTCCGCGGGCGGGAGGTGTTCTTAGATTATTCTTTACAGCATACATTAGAATTTTCGTGTTCATTCATTTCTTAGTAATATTACAGCTATGAATTTACAAGCTAATCAGCATTGCTCAGCGCCAGCGCAGACCAAACCAGTTAACTGAACTGGTATCCCAATAGTACCAGCTAACAATTATCCTCACAGGAGGAGCAAAATAATAACGATGTTTTCTGCTAATATTTCAGCTTATTACATAAAAATAGGAGAAACTTGGTTAACGTTGCCAGCTTGTAAATAAAAGTGATGATCATTCTAACAGCTAAGGCCACTGGACGTTAACAACTCAAATTTTACATAAGATGCCCATCCAGTGCTTTTTAAATTTTATTCTAGTATATATATTCCGTAAGGAGCAATCCATTATTACCTTTACAATCGATATATATATATATATATTAATTAATTAATGTGTTTATTAACGAGAGGGCAGTCGATTGCCCCATTAGCGCTGGCCACTCTGCTGCGGGACAGAAAATACCTGCCGCTGCTGCTGCACTAGCGGCACTACTTGTCACCGGCATGTCTATTCATCCATACTGTACTAGTACTAAGAAAGAGAAGCTTTATGGTTTCCATTAAATAAATTACTATGCGATGCGCATCACTCAAGGGATTTTGCAGACATGACTTGTCGCAGCATTTATTGCAATTTAAATAACTTGACAAGCAAAAATGGAACGAAGAGGCCGATACCTTGGGCGGTATCTCATAACACCCAGCGTGCTGTGTGCTCGTCACAGCACGCTACTGTTGTCAGCACGCGTGCTGCACACAGCACACACGGGTGTGTGGAGGCTGCGCATTGTGTGCATCAGTATGCATCGGCTACAACGAAGTATGGTTCCAGTTAACGGACCGAGATGCAGGTGATACAGAGCGCGTTTGATCGAGCCCGAAATTAAACATCGGAGGCTTGACTAGTGGGTAACTTCAGAGACGGAAGTTATGACTTTGTCACTTTGAATCCTATTGCTAACGCTAGCTGCAACGAGATTGCTTTGAGCGGTCTAAAAAAATCATATTACGGGGCAAAGGATTTATTTTGGTACCCAATCGAGCGCGTCCATGATCTTCTGAGAGTTTAGTTTGTCAGACAAAGTTTAAACGCAGACTATCGATTTTCCACTGTGAAATGAGTTTAAAAAATAATCTCAAATCGATTACATTTGTGTCTGCCTCACACTCTATGTTGTGGAATGGTACACATGTGGGTACAATGCACAGTGGCTGTGCGGATGCGTGTGTGTATAAACAGATGCAACAAATGAGTTAGCATATAGTGTGAGTGTGTTGATGTAGTAGGTGTGAAGGTGCCTTTTAGTCTAGTGAATGACCTGCTCCAAAGTTCGGATCATAACAGTCTGCAGTTCCATGCAATAACTACTCAATTGCAGTGACGCTTGTGAGCATCTCATTAATATATTCAATAAAAAATGCGACTCTACAACACTTGCTAAACTCTCCATCGTATTTTGCATGGTCTTGCTGCATAAGTTTCAAAACCATCAGGCATTGACACGCGAGACTGTAAAACTTTTCACCATACCCTTGCAGTTCTACCATACCACCGCCTGGCAACACTATCATTTCTCTGTCTTCTTAGATTTCCTCTGTAAATTTGCAATAAATTCCTCAAATCCTCAGCACTGATGAACCTTTTGATCATTTGGCCCCGTCAATGACGCACTTATGAATTTATAATAGAGCAAGTTGTATAATATGTTATATGAAGAACTGTGGGATGCCTTCGCAGCGTGCACAAAAAAGAGGTTCTGTCAGTCTTTCCAATAGTGCCGTACTTATTGAGCGTACTTTCCTGCAACACTAAATGCTGGCATATGCTGTTCTTCATTATAAGAGAATTAAAAACTGCGATGTCCTCAGTAAATGGATAAGATTATTGACTATTTATGAACATATATGAATATGAATAAACAGAAACATACAGTAGACGTCAGCATAACTGTGGCAAACACCAGTTGCCAATAATTATTCTGCAAATATGTCCTCTACCGTAGAGTTCTCGCATCCTCTCCCTTTCTAACTACATAAACAAAGGAAGGCCTCAAAGCTCTGAATACAAACTTCTTAATCCTCATAAGTTCGTCCCATGAGATCAAGAACAAATTTCCCATGATTTTAATCGAGCTTGACACGAGCTCTCAAATGCTGAAGAACGATTAAAACCTCCGGGCGAGAGTGCAACAGGTGATGGTGTAAGCTGTTGCCGTTAGCGGACTATGGCTATTGGGCCCAGTAGGTGGTATCGATCATAGCTGTGTATAGGTCGTTTGGGGCCGCTACCATTGCTATTGTGTCCTCTATAGCTTTGTTTGTGCTCCTCAAGTGCCTTTGTTGCTGCACAAGCACCACGGCTTCCCTTGCCCTCCTCCTCCTCCAGCACTGCTGCCCTCAGTGATAAGTTCCGGCCGGGGCCTCTGCTGCATCCTTTCGCTACGGTGCGATACCTGCATCGTGTGCTCAGCTCATGCATTGCCGCCTATTTGTCTGTTGCTCATCCGTTCACTATGATACTTGCCTGCTTCACAGCTTATGAACAACGTTGCTGTATCTATGATGCTGCTGAACCTGGGAGTTGCCTCACTATCATGATACTCATCCATTCACTGTGACCTAATACTTTGGTGTGTTCGGTGCATTGCTGCCTAACTGCCATGGTACCCTTCCACTTATTGCAATATGATGCCTAAAATACATGCACAGCAAATCTAGCGCCTTACCGTTACTAACTTAGTACTTTCACGGTGTTACTGTACTGTGAGGCTTGCAACGCAGACCCTGTACCCGGTGCTGCCACGCAGACCCTGTACCCGGTGCTGCCACGCAGACCCTGTACCCGGTGCTGCCACGCAGACCCTGTACCCGGTGCTGCCACGCAGACCCTGTACCCGGTGCTGCCACGCGCGGCTATCGCTGCCGTGCTGCGCAGGGCTGCCTATCCGAGCAGTAAAATTCTTATACTGAAATGCAACTCGGCGCAATCCCCCTTCTAAAGCACCAAAGATTTTTTTATTATTTTAGATTTTTAGCTTTTGCATTTGTTTCCGCCAGTTTCTGTTCCATTGGAAACTTTTTTTTTTTAGAACACAGATCTAAACATCGCAGTTTTTGCAGAAAGTTTTCCGAAAGTTACATGCCTTTCGCGTTTTCCTGCTTTCCACTACATTCTTCTTCGCAAGTCTTTTTTTCCTGGCAAGTAAACTGCTCTGAGAGACTGCAGCTCTCAAGTACAGCACGCCACCTTCCCTAACATCTCGTGATTTACTGAATTCATAGAGACTTTTTATTTACTAATGCATCAATGCAAAGATGGCTGCAGAGAACGAACGTGCCGGACTGACAGAAGTGATACGTGACTTGCGAATTAAAAGCTTGAGTCGCTACTGTTCAGTAGGCATATACATTTACAACTAGAGTCAGAATATACTTCCCACTTCATTTCTGCAATAAAGGTTTCGGGTGCAGGTGAATTTCCACAAGACTCGCGGTTGGTATTTATCATATACATCAATATTTTTTGTTCTTTTGTTCTAATTTTTTATATCAGTAACATTACTATCATTGTTATAATACTGTAATTACGTATCGATAGTAATTTACCTCAATTACTAGAATAAATGATATTTTAAAAGTTAAATTTCATATATACAAAGTGTGGCGAAAGAACTACAGTATTATTATGAGTAATAATGGATTCTAACGAGCACGCGTTCTTGTATATCAGTCTGAATCTTATATATACTCTTAGAATCATATTATAAGATCGTAGAACGCTTTTAACTTCTGGTTACTCTCATAACAAGATAAATAGAGCACTCTGAGAGCGCATACCTCCTCCAAGCGAGGCAACGGTTACGAAAAATTCAAATTGGTTCAGAGACCATGATTTTCTTTGTTTTAACATGAAAATCTAATCATTTGTGCCCTTCAACAGTGTTACAGCTCCAGTATTTTTCTAAAGATCCGTTCATAATTTTTTTTAAATTATGCTGCTAACAATCATTCTGACAAACATTAGTCAAACTCACAAACGGACAAACCTATCAACACCAATATTTCATCATTTATGCCTTGTAACATTACTATAACTCCTACAAATTTTTAAAGATCCACTTATAATTTTTTGAGTTATTGTGCTAACAAGCATAAAATTCAAACCAGTGACAAACGAACAAACTCACAGATTACGAACTTTTGGTCATATACTCTTCGTGATATAGCTACTTTATAACTCATATAAATTTATAAAAATCAGTCCATAACTTTTTGAGTTATGAAATTGAGAAAAATGAGGCAGACAAACAAACGGATGGACGGATCTTCACCAAAAGTTAACCATCTGTTCCTCCTAACCTACCAAACAGTCCCTGTAAATTTCGTCAAAATCTGACAATAAATTGTATGAGCTATCTTGTTGATAGACAGAATGACAGACAAACTTACAGACCAAACTGTCGAAAACGTAACCTCCTTGGCGGAGGTAAATATAGCTAGCTCAACTACATTCTTCATAAGTGGTCCGAGATAACAGCTATTACGCGAAACGCTCAAGCTGCTTAAAACCCAAACCATAGACCACAACAGTACTTGACTCTTACATCCAAGTGGCCTCTGACGCTGGCGGCCAAAATGGGACAAATTGGACTTTCTCAAGAGCTATTACGAACATGTCCAGACACGGTCATGCAGGCAAGCGCAGAAGTGCGTCCCCGCCGTATCCAAGATACCTTCTCCGCAAGAAAAATTTTATCTACCATGGAACTTTTTTCTTCCGTATTAGATAGGGGGAAAAGAATAGCTCTTGAGAAAATCTCATTTTTCCCTTGCGGACTTTTGGCGGCCAGCATTAGACCTGCGAGTCAAGTACTGTTGCGGTCTATGCCCAAACCATTAAAATTTTTTTAGTTGTAGCTCCTTAATTCACTGATCCCTAATGACTGACACTCAGTTATATCCAATATAGCATAACTGATTATATTTATTTGTTAATCACTATTTTTATTACAATAATACAAGGAATTACCTAAATACATTAAGCTCGAGGGTTAGGAACTTATCTTTGAGGGTGCTGTACGTTACAAACAAAGCAGGTCCACGTACATGTACGTTGCGTCTCCAGAAGACGCAGGAGGCAGCAACAAGCAGCGCAGGCACAAGGCTGGTGTTTGCACTGCGTTATTTTGGCGAGCCTTCCATTCTATACCAACAGAGAGGCATTCTGCGCCTGTTTTGTTTTGATCAGACAAGTTCAGAGTAAACAGAAGCCTGGGGTTCTTTGCCGCGAGCGTCTCTGCTTTGCAAAGGACTACCTACTGTTCGGCCCACACCACCACTGGAAGATCGTGGGGGACAAAACTGCTGAAGTAGTCACGTCGAGTCCCAGACTGGTTGTTCTAAAGCGACTACTTGCAGTAAACTGTTAACTTTAAAACCAGTTCTGCTTAAGCGAGATTGCCCCGCGCTCGTAAGCAATAAATAACGCTAATCTATAGGATTACGCAATCATCGTTGCTACTGTGCCACATTTAATGCTCGAGTCCGTGAGGCGGCACATTTAATTCAGTTACTGTCGAAATCTTTATTGATCCTTATTTTATAGACTGCATATTGAGGCTTTTCTTCGACTCTATGGAGCTTGCAGACTCCTATACCTCATAAATATAACAGAAGTTGCAGCAAATTATTTTCATAAAATGTTCGTTTCAATTCTGGCACGCAGATGCGTGTCACAAACGGATTTGTCGTGCCTGGGTGTATCTAACGAAGTATTTGCATCCTTCCAGATGCAACGAAAATTTGCAGATACGCATAAAAGAAATGTATAAATTTCCATTTCATCATAAAATTTGAATAGATAGCAAAAAATTACATACCTACGTATGCACATCATTAGTAAGTTAACCCTGTTCATACCAGGTTGTTTCATCCCAGGTAGCAAACTTTGTTATATTAATATTAGAATTATGTTATAATGACATTATTAATATTATTCTAATATTAATATAACAAAGTTTGCTACCTGGGTTATTTTGCTACAAGTATTCTTTGCTCTATTGTATTCCTAAGGAATAAAAACCTTCGTAGCGAGGCAGCACAGCCTGGTATAGATAGGGTTAACCCTTGACTGGCCCCCTAAAAACTGTTTACCGAAATGGCTATTGAAAAGGTCCTTTGTAAGGCAATGGCTTACGACAGATCTTCCGGAAAACTTAATGCAAAAGCTGGCACCCTGCAACGTCAATTCATCGACCTGAGAATGGATACAATTATGAGACTAAAGTCATTAAATACTTATTATTGCTACTGCAGCAGGCTCTGAGCCTACGTTGGTCTCACGCAACAGGTAATGTGTTGCCCTAAGAGACTTCTCGGCTGCCCCAGATGACAAAGTGGCAAAACAGCTTCTGAGACGGTCAAAAATACCGTTGGATTGACATCACTTGATACAGAAAGCCTCGCAAGCAGCTTTGTTGCGAAATTATTTTTGAAAATCATACCCAATTCTACTATACAAAATATTGTATAGGTTCACGAATAACCCAAATAACTACGCGTTTTGGGAGCAGAGAGTACAACGCCGGTATAGGTATTATATGTTTCATAAGCTATTGTTCAGATATTACTTAAGCTGTATAAAAGACGGCTGAATACATTTTTATCCATAAAACCTGAACCGATATATTGTTGGTATGTAATTTGGACACTTCTTCTTTTGATAAAATATGAGATAAAAATTTACCTTAAAAAAATGTACATATCGTATAAAATGGCAAACGCCAGACACCCTGCGTATTATAATATTCCACAGTATTAATCCCAATCGGAATTTTTCAGGCATTTGTCAGATATCATCGGGTTCTTCTCAGAATTTACTCGTAGGCAGCCGACACATCTTTATGTATCCTATTAGAATGTGGCTGTGACTTAGCCTATGTGGCGATAACTCGGATGTTCAGCGTCGGTCGAACGCATCTGAAACGCTACAGTTCAGATCCCTTCGCACTGTTGTCAAAATTAAACTATTAGTCACAATTCATTTTAAGTTAAGTCTTCGTCTATCTTTACAGGCAGTTACTATACTATGGGCACGTTACTATACTATGGGCACGTTCGGCTGGACGCCACAGTTAAGCCTTCAATCAGATCTGGACTTGTCCCGAACTTCTGACCGAACTTTGGCTTTATCATATATAAGCAGGCCATTGCACAAACCAGAATAAATGTGAAGAAAATATTCAATATGCAAGAAATTATACTGATCTTGACTCCTACAGTTACATAAATGTAGGAATTTAGCGACAGTTTGCTACATTCTTGATTTTGGAACGCGTATTGCTGCAGACATGTTCAAATGAACCGGCCTCATTTACATTCTGTACAGAACGAAGCCTTACCGTTATTATTCCACTAACAATGATTTGTTGCTGAGGAAACACAATTTTATTTTTACGAGAACAAGACTGACAAGTAATGGAACTACAGATATTTTCTATACAAAAATAATGTACTTCCTTTTTTTTCTACATTTTCGATCGTAAATGGTCTACACTGCTGTAACGAAGTTTGAAACATGTTGAGAAGTACTTCTTAGTGCTGTCCACGATTGAATTCCAAGGTCGAAAACTAGAAGTAATTACAGTATTTATAAAAGATGTCACATGCCATTATATTATGTATGCATCAGCTAAGTCCATGGTAAATTCGAAGTTCCCTATATATAGTTGGTACATTGAGGGTACAAAATGTTCTACTCTATCTTTATCATGTTCCTGATTATTGTTGGTCCTGCAGGACTGGTGTGGATTTCCGGTATCTTTTCAGGTACAGTTTCTTGGCCTTACTCACTGTCTTGTCGTCTCTTTCTGTCTCCTTCTTCTTCTCTCTATACTGTGTTAGCTCACCCTGTTCTCACTAAATGTTCTCTAATGTAGTAGATTTCAAACCCTGCAGCACGTAGGCATCCTATCAAAATATATGTCACTTCTTAATGGATATTAACCCTGTCGAAATATCACCACCTGAGCTAGAGTAACCCTGCCAGATATTCACAAGCTGATAGTAAGCAACCCTTGTAATGAATCACCACTTGAGAGGTAAAGATTCCCTGGGAGTACTTCCCTATGGTCTAAAATCTTCTAGAGAAGACGGTGGGCAACAGCACAAAACATTTCTCAATATAAAACGGCGTTCTTAGTGTTTTACTAAGAACACATGAAGATATTATGGTTTGTTTATTGAAAGTGCTTCCCGCTGGTCATTATGCCTCTTGTGCTGTTTTACCCCCCCC
>LQNS02278094.1:32494304-32532349 GCA_001587735.2 Parhyale hawaiensis
GGCAACAGCACAAAACATTTCTCAATATAAAACGGCGTTCTTAGTGTTTTACTAAGAACACATGAAGATATTATGGTTTGTTTATTGAAAGTGCTTCCCGCTGGTCATTATGCCTCTTGTGCTGTTTTACCCCCCCCCCCAAAGAAAAAAAAAATACTAATGAGCTTAAACTTATTGAATTGTTGAAGGGGGGTTGAATATGGAATCCGAATTTTCAGATAAACTTACAACGAGCTTCTTTTGAGATAAAATACAGATAATAGTACCTGAAACGGCATATCAGTGGCGAAAGGCATAAACTATAGAAACTTAACAGAAAAGTGTTTATATTTCTTCCCTTCGATCACTTTCCGCGATCAGTTTCTGTTTCGAGCCCGAAAAGGTTGTCAAAAAATAATATAATTATTAACCGTTTGCCAGCGGCTGAAAAGGGCTGTTATAAGAAAACATTGTGGAATTGTGCAAATAACCATGCATGATTACTTACCCAGGAAAGGGCTAAGTTGGCATATGCTAGTGCTGCAGTACATTAAGTGTCGTGCAGAAGCGGCGTCTTACCAGCTACAATGACCAATATATACTATTTCATCTATATGTGAGTTCATATTAGCACCCTGCCCTGTTGCATTTCATGGTCACTACCACAGTACTTACCTGTTACCTGTTCACAAGTAGACCCACAGTTCTCTCACTGTTTTAACATAAAATAAAAAAATATAAAAAATGCCCATCACTAAAATCCTGAAGTCTAAGCCGTTTATTGCTGATAACTTCAGTAGCTACACAAGCAAATCCGCATCTATATTAACGTCTCTATCTTTACCCAACTTTAGCTCCCATTAATATAATTAAATATTAACTCATGCTATATCCTTTCTATCTAGATATGATCAAAGTTACTACACTTACAATAATGTACATCTTTTTATGACCAAAGCACTGCGCATAATCAATAGGCGTTGACCTGAGGTTGTTTCTTGTCGAAAACATTCAACTTAATCTTTTATTACATTTCGCTGCTCCAGGATTTGTGCTAAGGTACATTCTTTTGCTGCCCACCTAGATCTAAAATCGAACTTTCTCCAGTCACAATATCTACGTAGATCTCAATTCTATCTGCAGTAAATGGCAGCATGCACCAAATTTCAATAAATACAATTGTAGTAGAGTTTTCATCACCCCATAGTTCAATTGAAAGCCATAAAGGTCACGTCATCTAAACACTATCACTGATTGCGGTAGTTAGTACGTCAACGCATGTCAGTAAAGCAGCTTTAGTAAGTGTTGTAGTCCAATTTTGCTATGGCATATCGTTCAAAAGTAGTGAAGCTATAGAATACGAGTAGGTTTCCCCGCCACTCTTCACAGTAGATCAATAGTTGGCGTTAACAGAAATAGTAGAGCGTTAACGACCATATGTTATTGTTACGTTACTGAATTATTGCAATATGCCGTAAAAATAACTATTACAATCGAAAATCATATGCAGGAAAATGCATTATGCGAATAATTTTTTTTTTTTTCAATATTCACTTGCTCAAATATTATCGTTGTATTTTCAGTAATGGTATAATTAATGAAGTAGATAATTATAGATACATGGTTGTAATATTATTGTTTACCTTTTGTTTCATTACTATTGTAGAAAATGAGAATAAAGACTGCTATTGGAGTGCCTAACTGGGGTGCATGAACCACCTGGAGATGCGATTGTGTATCCCATGGGTTCGAGCGACGTTTCATACAAACAGATCTAGAGTACCTGTGTTAAAATAATTCTGATTTGTTATCAGTATAATGTGACACTATAAGATTAGATTAGATAGGAGGCAGTAGACGAACCAACAAGCTCATTCTCAAAGAGACACCGAAACTTACGCCCGGCCCTCTATGAGCTATTGCCATTTTGTTAGTAGCATATAAAACACTGGGGAAAAGAGAAAAAAAAAGAGGAAGGTGGGCCACTATATCTTCCATGAGAGACTTTTAGAACATTATAGTACTGGTTGCTGCCATACGCTAACATTTTGTGCTTCAAAACTTTACGAAGATCACTCATGTGTAAAGGGGGTTTATGGAAACCTCTGACAACCACAGGAGATTCGAGGAGACTTCTGACATCCACAAGAAGTTCATACGGACCTGTGCCATCTACAGAAGATAGGTAAATATGTGCAGAATATTTATGGAGACCATTGACACCCGCAAAGGCTTCGTCCAAACCATTAATTATATCCTCAGCGCTTCGTTCAGACCACTGACATCCGAAGGAGATTCGGCGAGTCCTCTGGCACCCACAGATAATTCATCGTAACCTCAGACATTTACAGAGGACTTATGGATATTTGAAGGACATTCGTACCGACGAAAGTTTTGAGGAGACCTCTTAAATCCACAGAGGATTCGAGGCGTCTTTTGGCATCCACAGGGAGTTCCTAGACACCTCTGACATCTACAGAGGGCTTGTGAATATCCGTAATAGATTCGTAAAGATTATTGACATAAACAGGGGCTCACGAAAGCCACTGATATTCGAAAAGGATTCGAAGAATCCTCTAGCATCGACACTAAGTTCTTCGGGACCTGTGACATCTATCTGCAGAGGGTTTGTGCATATCTGCAGGAGATTTGTGAAGATCACAGGCATCCCCTGGAGATTCTTGAAAATCTCTCAAATCCACAGGGGATTCATTGAGCCCACTCCCATCCATTCAAAGTTCATGGAGTCTCTAACAGCCGAAGTAAATTATGGAGGCCTCAGCCATCCACTAGAGATTTGTAATAACTTCTGACATTCAAGAAAATTCATAGTTTTATAAAATCCTCAGAAGGTTTGTAAAGATCCTCAGGGAGCTGATAAAGGTCTTTAGTATCCACAGGAAGTTCACGGATAATTTTGACACTCACGGAGGGTTCGCAGAAATCCCCAATATCTACTGGATGTTTGTGGTGATCCTTTTGAGGTGGACCATTCAGCTCACTGAATGACGAAGTCTACATTTAAAATCCTGTACATATATATACACGGCACTGGACGATAATACATTGGTTTTAAATAACATGTAAATATATGTACTTTATTAGGTACACCTAGGGATATGATGCAAGTGCACGAGGCACAGCTCATCATTAAAGTTACATTAGACATAAAGACCGGGCAATATCATCATTGCAAGCTAAACTGTATTTCGGCCCATAGTTTGACCCCGGTTTGGTAACAGTATGCGCTGCCATCGGGTGTACGAGTTAGAAAGTTGGTAGCCAGGTCCATTACGGATCACCTTGAGCACTTTTCCTTGTCCTGACTTTGAGGCAGTCAGTATACTTCTAAGTAAATATCTTACTTGTACTAAATGACCTAGGCACGTTCATCAGCCGACGTAGCAAAGGATCATGTGACTGCTGCAGCGGTTACCCATTTTGAAACAGCAGTGCATTATATTGCAGTGGACGTTCGCTTCTACCACGACTAATGTTAATTGCCTACGCCCAGTAGGTTATATTTTGTAGAGTTTGTCTGTCCCTTCGTCTGTCTGTCTCTTTATCTGTTATTCTATTTGTCTGTGACCAAGACTACTCAAAAAGTTACACACGAAGTTTTACGAAATATACAGGGATTGTTAGGCATGTTAACAGTAACAGATGATTAACTTTTTGTAAAAATCCTTTCATCCATTTGTTTGTTTGCCTATTTTTTCTTAAGGCCGTCACTCAGAAGGTTATAGACGGATTTTCATGAAATTTACATGAGTTGTTAGGTATACTACAATGAGTAAATGATCAAAACTTTGAGAAGATCTGTTTGTTATTTTATTTGTCTCTATGTTTGATTCTCTACTTGTCAGCAGAATAACACAAAAAGTTATAAACGGATCTTAAAGAAATGTACAGAAATAGTTTATACTATCAAAAGCACAATCGATTACTTCATGGTGTTGACACAATGAAAATCATGGTTTCAGAACCAATTCGGTTGTCGGGGGTATGCGCTCACAGAGTGCTCTCTAGTTAATCTATGAAATACTATGTTGGAAAAATGAAATGAAACTTGCATAAATATTGACCATCAAAGAAGGTTAGTTCATACCTCCTTTTGACAATATACAACTAGAATACACACAATTGAGTGTCTCCATATGGTAAGTTTCATCAACACTATCTTAAAACGACTAACTCGTACAAAAAAACAGTTGCATAAGCTTACTTATATTATTATGAATCTTCCATTAATTTTGTCTGAAACCTATACAATTCTATAAGTAGAAGTCTAATGAAGAGTCATGGTTATTGCGAACTTGTTCTTTTCTACATTTCGCACATCTAGTGTATGATACCGGTAGTATTTGCAATCGCCTTTTGTGGATGTCAATAGTCACTATCAATGGTTAGTATCATGCATTTTATATAAAAGGAGGGAATTAGGAAATTACTCATGGTCCAAGCAGACACCACCCTGATGCAGGGTCATTCCTCTGGATGAATAAAGGGCGTCCCTTGGCGACGCTAGTTTACCCCTGATTATTCCTTCCTGGCTAGCGTTACGTCATCAAAGAAGGCTAACAGTAACGTTTCCGCTTATGACCGTTCACTAGAAGCAACCCATGTGTCGCCGTGAGCTTATCCTGGTACTGTAGTCATTATAGTGCAACCTTTGGTCTATTTAACTACTGACTCAACGTGAGCTCAATCAGCAACTTACCTTTACACGAAATTTGGTTGTCCACACCACACTCGCAAGTTGTTCCATTAACGAAATTTTCGCTATTATAGATGCCTCATATTCGAAAGCTGTTGGTTGTATGCACGTTGCGAAGGTCCTTGACTGAAGCGACAATTTCATCACAGATGCAGCACATTATTATTGTATTATTGCGCTGGGGCTTAGGAGGAGTAGAGCAGGGAGAACAGTCAAGAAGAGAGGAGGAGGAGTGAGGAAGGGGAGCCAAGAACAAGGGAGGAGTGAGGGAGGCAGACCATAGGGCCAGGACGTGAGGGCTGTATGGTCCCGAGAGGCAGGAAAATAATTATAATGGAAGTTAGGAGAGAGGGTAGAACTGTGAGAGAGCCAGTAATGGTGCGGGGAGAGCAAGAGAAGCAAACATATCGAGATTAAAATTTGCCCTTACAGCGGCCTGGAGACTGGAGAGAAAAAGAAAGGTTCTTGCTGTGGTAGCTAAAAATCTGACGGGATCTTGAAACCTACTGGTGTAATAATATTTTTCTACATTACTGTATGAGGCAGAAATGCTGGTTTAGGTGACAGAAACTTCATCAAAATAGTTTTGGAAAACTAGACTGGAATATCAATTTGTTATGAAGAACATATTCAACCTTGAATTTCTTGTTACCTCTGCCAAGGAGAATATGTTTTTCTCGTGTTTGTCGTTCTGAATGTTTGTCTGTCTATCTGTCTGTCTCTTTGTCTATCACCAAGATTACTTAAAAAGTTAAGAACTTATCTTTACGAAATTTGCAGGCATTGTTAGACTTGTTAACAGCAACAGATGATTAACTTTCGGGACGGAATTTCATGAAATTTATATGAGTTGTTAGGTCTATTATGAAGAGTAAATGACCAGGTTTTTTGTGATGATCTGTTTGTTCGTTCGTTTGTTTGTCGCTGTGTTCAATTTATGCTTGATAGCAGAATAACTCAAAAAGTTGGGGATGGATCTATATGAAATTTACCGGAATTCTTAGTAATGTTAAAACACATAAATGATTAAATTTTGGTAACAATCGGTTGGTCCGTTTGTGTGTTTAACGTATGTTTGTCACATTGTTTTTTAGCAGCATTACTCGAAAAGTTATGAAGGGATCATCTAGAAAACTACAGAAACTATTAATACTTTAAAAAATCACAAATGATTAGATTTTGATGTTGATACACAGAAAATCATGGTTTCAGAACCATTTGAATATTTTCGTTTCCGTTGCCTTGCTTGGCGGAGATATGTGCTCTAAGAGTGCTCTGTAGTTGTCTAAGCGTTCGCTGCTAGCCATCCTAGTTAGCAGTTGACAGGAAACCGCAATAACATATACGGTATACATCTAATGTTAGTTACCTCGGACAAGGAGCTTATGTTTTTTTCGTCGGAGTTTCTCTGTCCACTTGACTGTCAACTTACCACCAAGAGAACTCGAAAACCTTACAGGAATGTTGGGTATATTAAGCGAAATCGACAATTAACTTTTGGCGAAGATTAGTTCAGCTGTTTATTTGTTTGTTTATCTGTCATTTCTTGGCATCTTAACTCAAAATTTTATGAAACGACCTTCATGAAATTTGCAGGAAACGTTAACAATGTGATTGTGATGAGGAGTAAATGCGAATGACCAAATTTTTATGAAGTTCCGTATGTCCTTCTGTGTGTCTATCTTTATTATTGTTTTCTGTTCGTCAGTAAAATAATTCAAAAAGATATAAACAGATCTTCAGTAAATATGCAAGAACTCTCAGGGTCGTTTGCAGAAGCAATGACCAACTTTTGTTGATCGATGATCTATTCATGCATTTGTATGTTTGTCTCTTTGTTTTTCGTTTTGTTTTCCAGGTCCTTACTAAAAAAATAATAATGGAGTATCAGGAAATTTACAGGAACTACTAGGAATGTTATGAGGAACAGTTGATCAAATTTTTGGAGAGGATCAACTTTGCGGTGCTTGGCGGAGGAATGCACTCTCAGAGTGCTTGTATAGTTATTATAGTAATCGACTCGCTTGTTTTAGGCTGCAGTGTCACCGGTATACTGATAGTGATAAGCAGTGTAACGATCTTTTATTGATGTTTATCACACGCAGACCACAGATATTTGACCATAACTTGGACAGATAATACTTATAATAGTACGCGAAACATGAAAATAATTTCTATGGAATTTCTTTTAAAAAAATTATTGCGGCAAACCTGTTAATTGCACCAGAAAAATTTATGTGATTCTGATGAGGGCGGTAGCTATTTGTACACTAACCGCATCAACTGGCCAGTATTGCTACCCCAGCAGAGCAACAGTTATCTACGGCATATTAAGTTGTAGGCAGCTGCATTGTTTAATTACACCCATTGTCTATGAAGATACATTTATATTGTAGCGTAGCATGCACTAAGGTGAGACTATTTTTTTTAGTAAAACAAGGCTTGTACTTGGAACATTGACATGTGTACAAAGGTTGGGAAATAGCGCAGACTAGAGCCAGATATACGGTAAGCATAAATTGTCTGCGCTAAATGCCAAAACTTTGCGGTCTTTGCATTTGCCTTTCGTATATTTTGTGGGTTCGCAAAAGTGCAAAATTTTATTATTTTTCTACTGATAACACCTGAATCGGTTACGACACGTTGCAGACTATTGTACCTAGTTACAGAATGGGTATAATGATCACATGCTGATGTCAAACAATATGTAATGGGCGTTGTACGATTATTATGATAGTAAGGTACACAGGTACTTCTTACTAAATATACAAGTTACACAGCGCGTACATTTATGAATCATAAGTGAGAATTTTATGTACAGAACGAAGCAAATTTGTAGCGTTTAAAATAGCTGTTATTTGTAGAAAACCTGTTCGTAATCGTTTCCCTCTGATGTACTATAATAGGTGATGCAGTAGCTATGGAGTTGTCGTCACATTGTCAGTATAGACGCATACGATTTGTGTTTACATCAGTAAAGGCTCCACTGAAAAGGTATAGACACATTTTTAGTTGCTGTTAATCATAATGCAGGAGCACGACCTTGCCTGTGTACCTTGATAATGTGACTAATCATTCTCTCTAAGAACGGCAAGCAATAGCCAGACTATTTATTCAATGGGATTGTGTCTACACAGACTGTATGATTTCTTTCTCATTCAGTACTTATCAGCGTAGTTTTGTCTACTTCATAGAACATTTTGGTGTCATGTATTTCGTTGTTTTGCATCTTCTGTAACTCGTAATGTCGTTTTCGCTGCATTAGACTGAGTCTCAATACTTGTAGAAGCTCCATGTTTATACCAAACTATACATATGAGTGTGAGAATAGGCTTCTAAGCGATAATTAAGTAAACGGTTTAACTTTCACTTTTTATTTTATAGCTTTAAACGGTTGACTAACTAACGTGGGCATTAACTAGCAATGCAATCTTGTGTTGAATAAATGCCTTCAGTGCAGTCAACACTTATTCGTTCGTAAACTTTATGCAAATTTAATATCGGTTCCTTTCAGTACTTACAGACAGTGCGTTACTTACGAACGCGACATGGCAGCCACATGGCAGCCTATGCCATGTGGTGTCAGTGGGCTCGGAGGAATCCCCCCCACCCTTACCCCTTAGCAAGTGGGGAAGCTTCGATAATGCAGGGAAATCAAGCAAGTCCGCGTTGACCAATGCGAGCAGATGTAGCAACCAGAATACTGCTCATTCGTGCGCTCTGTTCTCAAGCTTAACAACATTAAATAATATCTTATGGTCCAGGACAGAAAACGACATTAACCTATAGTATGTTTGTGCACAAAGCTAAAACAAACTTAAGTTTAATTACTATTATTACTTACTATTATTATTATTATTAGAAAGAAATGAGCAGCCACTTAGGGAAATAATGAGTTACCTAAAAACACAACGTTTGTGACACCCTGAAGTGAAACAATAAAAATTGGCAAGGAATGAATTATCTCAGCATAGATAAGTTCTGTATAATTCATTATCAATTGGTTACAGTGATGGCAAAGGTAAGGTAGCTTTAACAGTAAATCCCGAATAGGAAACCCACAGTCACTGGTTCGCGCTGCAGATAAAAGCTGACTAAGGCCTAGAGGAGTGGACAGCTGCAGTCGGCCGCCGGGTATCTGAACTATGACGTAACTGTCAGTCATATAACACACTATCAGTGACAGAACTGCTGAGGCTGCATTGCCGATCACCGAGACTTTCTTCCTTAGCTTGGAACAGAACGTCTAGCCTAGTGACAGTAAGCGAGGCAGCACCTCTCACCACCTGGGATGGTTAGAAGGACAACTTGTTACCTCTCCCGAGGAGGTTATGTTTTCATCGGGTTTGTCTGTCTGTCTGTCTGTCTGTCCGTTTGTTATTCTATTATTCTGTCTGTCTTTCTACCTGTCATCAAGATAATTCAAAAAAGTTATGGACCGATTTGGACGAAATTTACAAAGAGAGTTTGGTATGTTAGGAGAAACAGAAGATTGACTTTTGGTGAAGATTTGTCTGTCCGTTTGTTTGTTTGTCTGCCTCATTTTTATCAATGCTATAACTCAAAAAGTTATGGACAAATTTTCATGAAATTCACATGAATTATTAGGTATAAAAAGAAGAGTAAATGACCAAATTTCTGGAATAATCCGTTTGTTCGCTCATTCGTTTGTCACTATTTTTATTTTTGTGCATTTTAGCACAAGAACTCAAAGAAGAATGCATGGATTTCTATGAAATTTATAGGAGTTTTTAGTAATGGTAAAAGACATAAATGATTCAATTTTGGCGCAAATCGGTTGGTTCGTTTGCATGTTTGACTCATGATGGTCATAATGCTTGTCAGAAGCATAACTCAAAAGTTACCAACGGATCTCCGAGAAAATTGCACAAACTGTTATTACTATCAAAAGGCACAAATGATTAGATTTTGGACTTGATACAAAGAAAATCACGGTTTCAGAGCCAAATTGAATTTTTCGTTACCGTTGCCTCGCTTGGCGGAGGTATGCGCTCTCAGAATGCTCTAGTTATATATACATACGAGTGTCTAACACACAACACAAGAGATGCAGCGCCAGAATCAGGAAGTGTATTCGTTGTCTGTTTAGCTCTTTACTTGCAGGGTTTTGACCCCATGCCCGATGCATGGTCACACCGACAGCAACTGCTCTCGCTTGTATTGACCTAAGTATTGTGAAGTACGTTTTTCCGTCGGACGGGCTTGTTGTGATGTTGATCATTCAATAAAAATTCTACATCGTATCACTTAGACTTTTTAATGTCATCTCTTGCCCTCATATTGCTTTACAAGATCACATTGTTTTTCTGCATTTTTGTTTTTGTCTGAAGAATAAACAGTAGCCAACATAGTTGCACATTTTTGGGTTCTACGTAAACGAAATGATGGAAACACTCCTAAACGAATAGATAACCCGTCCGTCGATGAATCTTCTATTTATACCTAAAGAGCTCGTGTAGTTACTTCACCAGTCATCAAATTTGTCATCGACTACGACAGTTCCAATGAGAAAACGTGCCTCACTAGCTCGAACACGTCTGAAACGTCAGTTATGAGCGTGGATTTCGCTACTTTGCTTCGAGTTTGAGGCCATGTCAAGGACAATCAGTTTGTGATTAGCACCTAAGACTCGATCCAGAATAGCGAACCCAGCACTTGTGTTTGAAGTTATGAACATTTAACTATTGAGTTTAGCTCATCTCAATAGAACTATCCCAATCGCTGATATCTTCACCTTCTGAAGCATCAAATACAACAGCCTCGTTATTCATTTATCTTTCCAATTCATCAAAAGATCAAATTTACCCTGCCACCATTTATTACTAAGTTCGAGTCTCGTGTAATTCGTATACCACCTCGTCCCATGAGGAAATGGTTTCCGGTAAGATATGTGCTTACTGACATTAAAAAGTTTAATGGATGTCTTTACCAGCTAGGCAAATATATACTCTGATTTTATAATTATTTCAACTTTTTATAACGGTAAATAACACTGGTGACTAGCATTGGAATAAGCGTTAACTTTATGACCCTACAGCCTGCATCATAGAATACAGTTCGTTTGAGTACTTTGCATTAGTCTATTTAGTGCAGCGAACTGGAATCTATCTGCGAATGATAAAGTTTATTGATTAACAACACGAAGAGCTGCTGTCTATGATAGCGGTACAGTTTCGCTATCTAAGCAGTACTGCGATTTCTAGAAGATATCGGTAATGACATGTTCTAGAAGTCAGCGTTGCCGATCAATTCTTGACAGAATATAGACTAACATAATGAGGTATTGACAAACTGTAAGATGTAACTAATACTAATACGAATCGTTTGCAAGTGTAAAGCTAAAATCCCCTATAGTCCTTCCAAAATTGAATATGTCTGATCTACTAGATTACTGTATTAGAAGTCGCGTTGTGTGGTGATTAGCTAAAACATTCAGGAAGCTACCAAAAATATTACCTGCAATTTTTTGCTACTAGTTTTATAAAAATCTAGAGCACTCTGACAGCGCATACCTCCGCCAAGTAAAGCAACGGTAACGAAAAAGTCAAATTGGCTCTGAAACCATGATTTCGTTTGTATCAACTCCAAAATCTAATCATTTATGGCTTTTAATAGTATTAACAGTTTCTACAATTTTTTTGAAGATCCTTTCATAACTGCTTGAATTATGCTGCTAACAAATATTATGAAAAACATAAGTCAAACATACAAACGAACCATCCGATCTGCATCAAAATTATGTCATCTATATCTTTTAACATTACTAATAACTCCTGCAAATTTCATAAAGATCCCTTAACACTTTTTGAGTTATTGCGTAACAAACATTATGACAAACACAACTTTAAAATAGAAACGAATCAACCGATCTCCTCCAAAGTTAAACCAATTTTGCCTTTTCACATTATAAACAACGCCTGCAAATTTCATAAAGATCCATTCAAAACTTTTTGAGTTATTGCGTAACAAACATTATGACAAACATAAGTCAAACATACAAACGAACCAACTGATCTACACCATAATTTACTCATTTATATCTTTTAACGTCACTAACTACTGCAAATTTCATAAAGATCCATTCAAAACTTTTCAGTTATAGCGTAACAAACATTATACAAACACAACTCAAACATAGAAATAAATCAGCCGATCTGCACAAAAATTTATCATTTATGTTTTCTAACATTACTAACAATTCTTGTAAGTTTCAAGAAGATTCACTCAAAATTTTTTGAGTTATTACTCTAACAAACATAAAATCAACACAGCAACAAACATACGAACGAACAAACAGATCATCACAAAAACTTGGTCATTCACTCTTTGTAATATACCTAACAACAAATATAAATTTCATGAAAATACATCCATAACTTTTTTAGTTAGGGTATTGCATTAAGAAAAATAACGCAGACAAACAAATAAACAAACAAGCAAGCTATCGGATAGACGGATCTTTACCAAAAATTTGTCATCTGTTCCTCCTAACATACATAACAATCACTGTAAATTTCGTCAAAATCCGTCCATAACTTTTTGAGTTATCTTGGTGACAGACAGATAGACAAACCCGACGAAATATAACCTCCTTGGCGGAGGTAATAACGCCTTTAAGTTCAGTATGATACGCTTATAATGCTGATAAGACTCACTTCATGACACTTATTACTTTGCAACACGTGACGCGTGGGAGGTGTTGCAGAAGCTGATAGACGTACGTGCTTAAGAGACTTGTCTGTTTTCCCTTATTAGGCTGGTTTGTCATCTACGTACAGAATACATCTTTTGCCAGCTTGTTGACTGCCTAGTCAAATCAAAAGATATTTCAATGGAAAAGTTGCCCACAATTTTTTTTTATTTTTAACTTCGATATCTCGAACTGTAAGTTTGTGGTGTTATACCGTGGGGAGATCAGTGGGCTAGCACTTGCTGTCACTACTAAATCGACAATCCTCATTTGATCGTGATATTAGAATGCTAATTAAATATAACCATTGAAACATAAGTGTACAATTATAGTTCCTGATAAACCTTTTAACAGAAATATTGAAAGTTAAAATCAGCTAATGTAAACCGTGCCCCTATGTGTACTGTATGTGATGGCTGTCTTGACTAAATTTTTTCAATGAAGACAAGAAGTTATATTAGTAAAGAATTAATTAGAAAAAAGCGCTCCATTTTCAAATATTGCAAGTGCACGGTAATGTACAGGATGCCTCCCATGCACTGCTGAGATCGCAACTGACCTCTCAAGCCATCATCTGTACAGTTCTACATACATACAGAAACAGCTTGGTTACGGTAACCAACATGAGTATCATTTCCTCACTGAAATAATGCTTATCTTACAACTAGTTTTGTGTTCCTATAGTCAATGTGCAGTCGTTTCTCTAACTTTTGTCTTTCACGGTAGATTTCCCGCGTTCATAGAGATGCGCAGCGTAACCGTCCGCCGAAACTGACAAACAACAGAAAGTTACCGTGACGAGTAGCAATGATTAATACAGCTTCACAGAAGACAAAAAAAAAGAGTGCTGGGAATACAATGTTTACAATGTTCACTGGTATGTCGCCAATTGCTGCAGTCAAAGAGAGGAAAAGAGAGAACGAAAAAAGCGAGTCTAAGGGTCAAAGACTGAAGTAGTTGCCCTCGAAAACTTTCTCTTTTTGCGAAACCCCTACAGAGAAATAATACCTATTGATATCCATTGTAAAATAATATACGTTTCTTCCTTGGCATATGCCCAGCCATCTGTAGCTGCAAGCATTGAAGTTTCTTTATGTGGAATAAGTCAGAAGTATTACTGATATTAACAAATACTATCATTTTAAGTATTGATGCGCGAATAGGAGCATACGCCACTGCATCCATTTCCATACCGATAGTATGCCCATGTACAGTAACTATTAATTTTGACTTTTACACAAGTAAACACTAACTAATGCAATGTTGATAGTAACAACACTAACAAGCACGGCAATCTGACCGTAATTGACATGACATATTCTGGAACAGCACCGACACAATACGAAGCAGTCTCTCTCTTTATCTCAGAAATGTAAATATTTACAATTTAACAGCTTTTTATTATGGCGAAACTGCATATTCAACCTGTTTTTTTTAAACTTTAACAGATAAAGCTTACAGAATATTCATGTGAGAGGCAATAAAGCTATCAACTTGATTTTATTGAAAGTCGAGAAGTGCATATACCACAAGTTATCGTCACTGAAATTGACCCGTTTGTGTACAACCTCTAAAGTGATTAACTTCCTCTTCTTGCCGAGACAGTGTTACATTCCTCTACCTTGAAGCCTTATTAAGCCTTAAAAACTAAGACATTCAGCCGATTTCTTGTTTCAAAAATTACTAGATTTGTAAATCTATATTCCTTGTTAATAAATAACATTGCTTTTTTTCACATAATATTATATAAATTTACAAATCTAGTAATTTTTGAAGCTAGAAATCGGTTGAATGTCTTAGTTTTTAAGGCTTATGGCTTAAAGGTAGAGGAATGTAACACTGTCTCGCCAAGAAGAGGAAGTTAATCACTTTAGAGGTTGAACACAACGGGTCAATTTCAGTGACGATAACTTGTGGTATATGCACTTCAGGACATTCAACGAAAAAGCAATGACATTTATTAACAGGAATATAGATTTGCAAATCTAGTAGTTCTTCATGTAATAGTATCCCTCAATTTCAGTAACCTTACTCCAATATTCTAGTAGCTTTTGATGCCAATAGTTCATCAAAAATTTCTGGATTTAAAGGATGAACAGAGCGTGATTTTCCTAAGGTATAGTCCTCGCTCTGACACTGGCTGTGAACTTTGGTTTCGATCTAACGACAGTTTATTGCATTGAATTATGCTGTAGACAACCCACTTCCCATCCCAACCGACACCTCTCATAAATAGTGGGTCCTTTTAGTTCCTTGAAAGTAAAGTGTGCAGTTAATCTTTAGTACCGTTAGACATCATTCATATCGTAGGAAATCCAAGTTATGAGGTTTTCACCAGTTCAAGAGGGTTTGAAATATACTGGAATGAGCTTTATGGCATTGTAGAGTTATAACTGTCCTAGTGAGGTTTGGATTGGACTCTACCGCATCTTGAAGAGATTCTTTATCGATTGATTTTCTTCTTCATCGACGTTGGCTATCCCTGAGGCTAAAGTCTCCACAGGAAAACTAAGTAAATCTCCTTTGACATTTTTCGGAAGTTATTTCCGTAGAACGAAACCCATTTTTATTGTAAGACCTACGTGGTTAGCTATAAAAATTCGAGTAAGCTTACTGAACAGAACTCTGCCACAATCCAAGAACACTGTACACTGTTCACCTCTTGTTTACGTTCTCTAGTGCCGTCCGTGCTCAATGAACATCGTGTTGTACCTTCTTTCCTGCTATTCTGCCCATGCTAAGACACTTTTAAGCCTCAATCGCTTCAGTGTTAGCATGTGCATTATTTTAAATATTATTTCATTCTTACGCACGACCTCAAAGTACTATAGGCTGGTGCGCCTGCCATCCTGCTGGGTATTCCCCCTCATATTCACATGTAAACACCCGCATGCGGTATATAGTATTATTTTTTAACTGCTCAACAATTCTCCTACGGTATCTTTCAGCTTCCTCAGCTATAAGGGCAGTATTGACCACTTTAGGAATCACTGGGTCACAGCCAGAGTGCGCTATTGCTTTCACTTTCCGAATCCGATTAGTTCACTTAAAGATCGAGGTAATCTAATCTCAGTCGTTTTAGCTTGTCTGGAACTTCGATCCTGAGCGTTGGTTTTGTCTCTTACAATAGAGGTTTCAAGCTTAATCGGTTTGCAACTAACGCCTGAAACTCTAGCCAAAGTAGCTGATTCAACATGCAAGACTGTTCTTCCTGACAGAGTAACCCCATAATGTCCGATGTATTATACTTCATAAACTATGTTTCAAACAATAATATTCCTACAATAAACCCAGCGATTCGTTCCTTCCTTATAGAGTAAAAACCAAGTAAATTAGAATATCTCGATCAAATTAAGTGAGCTAGTGGAATACGCTTATAGCTGCACCTGCTCCCCAAGTCTCAGCAACCAGCTGACGACGCAGGTATCGACATATTCTGTCACTGCCCTACAAGAAGGCAGAAGGTTGTACTGGCAGCAAAAACTCCAAGAATCGCGTGATTGATGTCCGCACTAATGACAGTACATTGCCAGAGGTGCGCTCACCTGCCCTGAAGTAATGAATTATTGAAGGAAATATTATCTATAATAAAATATTAAATTTTTATCTTATCTCGTTTACGCTTTCTATTCAAGTTGCACCTCTGATAGAGAAGGCTAATTCCAATTCACTATCATACCTTTATCGATCAACCAATTAAGGTTTTTTCAGTTATGTTTCGCCCAGGAAGTATAACGAGGAGAAATAAATGGATCGCTGTCAATACTTCCGTCTCGACTGTGCAATACATTACGATATATATACCTATACCTCTTACAGCGAGCAATAAGCATCATCAAAAATCCTGCTAGATGTGCTCATGGCGCTGATGCTACTCGATTATAATGCTAGCTTTATATGGAAACCCGTGTTGAGTAGATACGTGAATTAGTGACAACTTTGGGATAGTCAATGGCAACTTTCAGAGCTCGCGGTATTAATTAGCGTTTTATGAAATGACGTAAGGTACTGTTTTCCTGCACGGTATATCCTTCACCCTCTCCTTAGTGTACCTTTGCATTGAAACACCGGCAGTGAATTTAAAACACTTAGCTGGTATTAATTACCAACATTATCGTCAACTCCATTGGCCCGCGATTGCAGCAAATCATTGTCAGTTTCATTCTGCGGCGTGACTCTAAGGTGCCTGTGTAATCAAAGGCTGGAGACTGTTTTGATTTATTTTAGTAACAATTACAGTTTAGGTGTACAACTCTTCATCGCTACTACAGCTGACGCCGAGGTGTGTCGGCGCCTATGTATACTCGAGCTTATCACTAGACTCGCAGGTTACAGGATGCGTTGTTTTTCTCTGACATCACTAGAGACACTCTAACATCATCGGCAACTGAAATGTCCAGCATTCGCAAGTCACCCTTAACACTCCCACATTATCAGTAATCCCCACTTGCCTGTCAATCTAGGCTTTCCAACGTTATCGTATCGGCTACTCCACTCGCCAGCAATCGCAACGGTCACGCTAGCCATTTCAACATCATCGGAAGCTTCCCTTGTCAGCATTGGGAACATTCTCACTAGACACTGCATCATTACCGGCATCTCTAAACGACAGCATTTGCAGCAGCCTCACCAGACACACCAACAGATCGGAATCCCCAATTGCCACCTCCTCAGCAGCCACAGTAGACACTCCCTGCAGCATCATCGTCAAGTCCACTTGCCAGCATAAGCACCCTCACCCAAGTGACGCCAACATAATAAACTTCCCTGTATCTTTCACTACAAGTCACCCTCTACGCTTCCTGACCCTTACGCCAATATACTCTCCTGTGTTCGCAGTACCGCACACCGCCACCAGTCTCCCCTCACCCCAACTATAGACCATTAACAGTATTCAAAGGCAACACTAACAGCTTGTTACATGCAATAAAAAGAAGTGCTCCGTTTCTGCCGCCATGACCCGATGGGCTTTTCCAGTTCACATCTCATCTGCGGATTGAGGAGCAGCCTTGGGAGGGGAAGCAGAACTGGTCGTAGTCCGGCTGTTCACCCCATAGAAGTGCAGTACTGTTCGGGCGTGAAGTAATGATGTCGTAATGCAGGTGATGTTGCAAGGTAATGTCCACGTCCCTCAAATTGGTTAAAACTGAGATATTTATTGTGCTGCATTAAGTTTTTGAAGACTTTGTACATTGAAGGGATAACGTAATAATTCAGGGCTCTGAAGCATTTTCGTTGACAACAATAGCAATATCTCTTTGCTTATTCTGTACATTCAATTGCTTCGAGAAGAAAAGGCGACATACTCTGGTAAAGTAGCTAAGGTGGTGATATAATAAATAGCACTAGTTCATTGCACTGAATAACAAGAAAGTACTGCAGTAAGGAAGTAACTTTACCTTAACCAACCGATCATGCCCATCAGGATAACAACGTTCAAGTCGTGTTAAAATGCAGTTGATATGATACGTATACAGTTAATTTGTCTGCTGGATACCACCAGTACACATTAAAAAATCATTGGGCTCATATTTTGAATGATGCTAGGAGTAAATAGAGTAAAACACTATGAGCTTAGAAAATAATTTGCATCAGCTGAGTGCCATAGAAGAACTTAGCAACTGCTGCTGGTTTCGTCTGTCTACATGAAATAAAAATTTTCGCTTGAGATAAGCCGGTCCTGAAATTTCTGCGCATTCATGGCCGAACTAACTTCTTTTATCTTACTTATCCTGCTGATAAAAACGCTTCATAATATGAATTAACACCAACAATGTCGTCACCATTACACTAGTACTATTAGTTTATGCCCTGGGCGGTTTACTGGTACTGGAAATATAAAGTGTTTTTGAGTTAGTGATACTTTTCTTCTGTGCACTTGAACAAACTAATTTTAGTTTCTGGAGGCGTTGATAACTTCAAATAGCCATTGACCCCGTCGACTGTAACTTGCAGTCTGGTCTTCCGAGAAAGATTCGCGTGTACTATGAAGTTTTTATATGTTCCAAGTAGTTTAAAGAATTGATTGCGAGCGTTAATAATGGCTTTCTATGTTTGGCTTAGCAAGGACGGCCTGAATTATTTGTGATGAACTAACGAATTCAAGATGTAAGCGCTACAAACGCTCGTCAGTACACCGGATCACACACCGTTATAGTTTTAAATATATTATTCAGCGTATGTTGGGGGCAGACGATCTATACATGGAAATTCATTGAGGCTGGTGCATACATTGCATTCCTTCCAACGCAAGTTTAATATTAATATACGTGCTCAAACTTTCTTGTCCTACATAGACTTTCAGAGTGAAAGACCCCTTTACTAATCTGAACATTTTAGTACGAGATTTAAAATTATGTTTTCGGAACAGTTAATATTACTCGGCACCTTCCTCATTGAACCTCACGCACTTTATGTTTGAAGACACAGAAAACCTCAAGGAGTATGCGAAATATCTTAACTAGCTGGAACCTGCGAAAATTCGACAGAACAGAAACAGTGTTCTTCAGTGATATCATCTTAACTTTCCCTTATCTAATACTGAAGGAACCTGTGGAAATTCTACAGAACAAAAGAATTCTTCCTCAATTATGATGCCCTCGTATCATGCATACGAAGGTTGAAAAATGTTCTAAGTGAGGCAGTGAATCATCCACCAAAGACCTGCGAGCAGTTGCAGCTTCAGTGTGAACTTGACTCTCTCTCCTATTGATCCCTTTGCAGGTCGTATCGAGGATACCTCGAAGATGCACTAATTTTCCTCTATCTCATACTGATGAAAGCTTCCCGGTTGTTCTAACTAATTAACTAACGGAAGGACAAGCAGAATTATAGTATACTGTAGATCCGAAGGTAAACATACGTCGTGATCTCCTGCCCCATGGTTAAATGGCGTATTCAAATGAATTACTGTAAGCGGACTTGGTGCCGTTAGTGAATGAGTATACCTGCCGGTAGCACGCACCACAGGTAGAACTGCAGCCGTCACAATTCGTGTGCCGTTGCAGAAGCCGTAGCATCGATTTCTTTTTAAATTAACTCGGCGAGGCAGTTCCGGTCTTGCTCTGATGAAGTCGCTATCGGCGCAGCTCTACCAATGATGGAGATACTGCCCGAGTATCAGCTATAGCACAGAGTCATGCAAGGAAATTATGCAAAGTAGCTACAGGGTTTCATTTAGAGAATGATGATTAGTGAACGTATCTATTTTTACGTGTCACGATGTTTCAATTTAATCATTTCTGAAGTGGGAAAAGTTGCCACAAATTAAGCTTTAGCTAGAGTTTGCGTGCAATTTTAAACTTAGGGTTTAGTAAATTTTCTAAAGTCAATCTTAAACTAGATGAGCATGCAACATATGCTTAAATCATTTTCAAAACAAGAAAAATTGAAATTTAAGCAAATTACTTTCGCGGTGGCTGTGTTCGACACAAGTTCACACATTATGTGCTTTTTCAAGAATACCACAGTCCATAGTTGTATAGGACAATACCTGTTTCTTCCCATTACGTAAAGGGCTTCAGCTGCACTTACTCCTCTTGGACAAGTTGGCCGATATCTGCAGCACGAACCAGTGCGTGTGTGTTTCCCAGTGGAGGGGGCAGTCAAAGTTGACTTTACCTTTAAAGGGAAAGTGACTTTACAAAACTGTTAGTCTGCAGCGCTTTAACAGTCAAGAACTACATGGGAAATAGAGCCTTACATACCGTAGATAAATTAGAACACGCAATTAAGTCTCCCTCCCTCCTGTCTTGTTGGCGATGCCCGGGCATTACCATTCAAGTGCCACTCCGCTGTTAAATACCTTGCGAATCTTAAGAAACAGACTGCGCTGAAAATAATTTTCCATTAATGCATGCGCTACATGCGTCGGTGAAAATGCATGGGACCTATCTAATGTGGGGAAATGAAGTTACATGTAAATTACTTTATTGAAGAAAGAATGCCTTGATATTTTGTCATCCCGCCTTTGTTGTCAATGACTTTGTCTATGGCTTTCAGACAGGTTTTAGACAAAAATTTGAAGTATTCGCGTTTCATTGAATCCCATGGTATTTTTAACAGCAAACAAGCGTCCCAGTATTTTTCTTTTCTTTTTTTTTGTGATTCGATCAATATTTGATAGAGTTTACGAAGTTAGGCAAAAAATGCCAACCATAATGATTGTGTTTTCAGTTAAATAGTATTTTAAACTGAGGGTGAAACTTTCTGGGAAAGACACCCTTTCACTAATACATCTTCGATGCTATTAAATCAATAGTGAACATTGTGCCTTTTAGAATATGTTATTGCTAGATATCGTCTCAATAAATTCACTGCTGCAGCAGCAGCAACAAACTATGACACGGCGTATACTGAACAGCATTAATTATTACAGAGTCCTAAAAAGTCATGTCCTTTGAACTTACATTTAAGGGGTGAAGAGCTCTTGCTGACTCTATATCCGTATGTAGGTAGAAGACACTGGTGGGGCTGACATCCAACTGTGATAGCCATTACGGTGTAGAGCAATCATCTAGGGAGGGCCGCGCGAATGAGTGTGTGTAGGCTGTAACCATTAGCTGTCGAATGGCTCCCTCATGACTTCAAACTCGATCATTGGTAGGGTGTGACATGTGTTCCATGATACCATCATATTCTGAGGTTGCCACCCAGTCTGAACGGCAGGTCACAGCCGTATTGGTTTTGCGCTATAATGTTTACTATAGCATAACAACCAGTTTGCTCTAGCAAGTTTAGGGCTAAGCGCGTTCCGTTATGTTGTAACACACACACCCAAAACGAGTGTGATAGTGGAATAATAAAAGCAGTGTCTATGTAGCTATGTAGGGATGCAAAATTCTCTAAGATCTTCAAAATTCACTTTCTGCCCCATGTTGCACTCATCACTTCGTTTATCGTCCGATCAGTTGTGCACACGCTCACCAAAAGACTTATAATTGCATCAAAAAACTATTTAAAAATAACATGATTTATTTACTATTATTTTCTTGTGTTCCCCTCTTGTATGGGGGATACGAGAGGCAAATATTCAACACGACTCAACAAGCCTAAATGTTTATAAAATGAGCTCCTTGTAAAATCCAAGATCCGGAGAAGGCAGAGTAACTATCAGCTTCAAAGTACGCAATCAGGTAGTTTAACAGATCCTTGATACCACGAAACGGATGACATAGCTTTGCACGACGGTCTTAATCTGGCACAGATATCACTCTTTTGAGACTCCGTTTTCGCAGAAGAAGTTCTTATGTTTTCGTTGGAATTGAAATACTTGAAACAAATCTGAAATTCGAAACATGGTTCATGAGCATGTTTTCCTCTGCATCCTCTGTTTACCTTGGAGAGGAGGTACAAACTAGCCGCAGATTTTCTCTACTATTCTTGCAAATTGTTTTTACGTGCAGAAATAATCTACTTTTACGCCAGGTGTGGTTGCTCTGGAAGATATTGACCGGAATAGAAGTGGCATCAGTGGTTATAATTAAATAGTTAACGCTTTCCGGCATAGCGTGGTTTCTGTACAACATTTCAACTAGTGCTATTCCTACGACAGAGGGATTAATTCCTGAGAGAATGGGTTTAAGAAATCAAGCCACGGCTGTAATGGGTACGCGGCATCCTACTCACAGAAGTTACACCACGAGCACGACTGCTGAAGAGGTGCCGTTACATGTTTTTGCCGTCTGATAAATATGTATTTCAATTAGTGTCCCGAGCCGTCATTGTAAATGACGGCATATTGGGTTATTAATGACTGGTGCACGTGTGCGATAAATGACGGTATAGTAAGTTAGCCCTTCAGGAAAACCCCCGCTGTCTCCTGTGCTTATTACTGTTCAGACGGCTTCTTTATTGAAAATTCAGCATTCTGCCTAAGAAATTGGATATATATATTTTTAGTGGCCCATGCCGTCATTACTAATGACGGCAAAAAATTAACACTTCGCCAAAACCCCCGCCGTCTTTTGGGCTTCCTCCTTTTTCCCCTATCTAATACTGAAGAAAAAGATTCCAAGGTACCCAACTTTATTTTTCGCCGTAGAAAAAGATTGCAAGGTACCCCACTTTTTTTACATTTTGAAATCTGAATTTTCTCCTATCTTATTCCAATAGAGCGTGACAGGAAAGATATAAATATATAAATAAGTATAAAAAACACAACGTGAATTATTATATAGTAGATTATCATAAGCAACAGGGTTATAAGTCGATTCAGATTCTGTGTTGAATATTTGCCAATTAAATAACCAAATAATCCTAATAGACGATGTCGACAGCGTCATTCACCGAGTATAATAATTTTTCGTCGCAGTCGGTATTTTTACTGATTTCATTATACCTTGTCAAGGTTCTAAGAAAGATGTTTAGACAGTAAAATTAATTAAAGGTTCGGGTAAGAATGTAAGATGCAATAGGCTCACAGGCTGAGTCAGCCCAACTGACTGTTTCTAGCCCTCTAGGTCGTAGAGTGTTTTTCAGCGTGTGTCTGTAACTGTCCTCCGGCACTCTGGGCTGCCAAAGCATGGGTCAGGGGTCTCATAAAAATTCCATAGCAACTCTGGTAGAAGTAATAACCCATTAACGGATAAGGTAACCTCTCTTATGTTTCGCAGGAATATGACTATGTATTCCATAATGCCCAAAAAAACGGTTGGTGTAAAATAAGGGGTTAAGAGAAATTCACTAAAGACACGGCCGCTATCCAGTGAAGAGGTGAAGTGTAGCTGTCGTCATTACCCTCTGGAGCAGGCTGGAAGAACACGCGCATCCAGTTAAGCAATTTAAAATATTATTCTGTGTGCTGCAACCAGTCCACTAAGGTGGGTCGGGCGCTGGAAGGTCCATAAGTGCTTTGGTTCTAGTTTCATTGCATGCAGTCGTCGCCAGTGGATGTTTTCCGTATTGTGTATCAGGGTAAAATTTTATTTTCACTGAAAATAGAAGATAAATTAAGTTCAACGAGAAGAACTGCAATGCTAAGCTGTGTTAAGAAATGAATTGATATCGAGTCTTATTGAAATGAATTTTTTGTTTTGCTACAGCTGATTGGCCATAGTTTAACTTGTTACCGCTTGTCGTATTCCCAAATGTTCAAACACGCGGTGGAAAAAAATTTTTTTTTTTTTTAGTATCTACATGATGAGCTTCTGTCCCTGTGAAAGTTTGATGCCTATGGATATAAGATGGCAGTTTCTAGAAATCTACAAAATGTCGAAACCCACGACAGCACAATTCCATGCGTGCCTGACTTCTGTGCTAGAGGTGCTGGGATCGAACGACAACCCAGTCGAGCGGTCTTTGTGACATCCGGCGTGCTGAGTTGGCAATTGCTTGGTATGCAGAGCTGCGTGGGTGTACCTATCTGAGCAGGAATAGGAGGGTAGAAGGGCTCGGGTCGTGGAATTTTCCGTTTCGGCGCCATTGTTCTTAGCGACCCGTGGTCGTCAGCAGCTGTACTTACTCCTCTGAGACTAGTTGGCCTATATCTGCAGCACAAACCAGTGCGTGTGGGTTTCCCAGTGGAGGGTACAGTCAAAGTTAACTTTACCTTCAGAGGCAAGCATGGTCAGCGAGTAATGTTAGATCTTAAGGGGTCTTCCAGACTGCTTCGCTTACTTTTTGTCCAGTATAGTCAACTCTTCTTATACACCATGCTCCTCAGGATATGAAAATTTTATTAATGTGAGATGTAACTAAATAGTAATACAGGTAACCTGTAAGCAATAAAAAATGTATAAATTGTATACTCTTCCTCGCATTTTTCATTGCAAAGTAAAATCTATTAACACGTTGCTTTTATCATGTATCATGACATTATGTATCTTAAGCTGCTCTTTTACAACATTACCATCATTTATTGTTTTCTTTTTGCAATTAGAACGATCGAGTCCGATTTAAGTAAACGGAAAAGACGCAAAGGTTTGGTTTCAATGCACGTGTTTCGAACCTATGTACGTAACTTTCTATTTCGGGGCCAGCAAAATATATAGGCCTGACCAACTACATTCCAACAATACGTATCATAAAATCCAATTACAAAACACACCTTACCAAAGCGGTACCACAATTTAACTGAGGGTGTCTGCACAAGTGGGCTCAACACACACCATGTCAATAACTGCAGCAGCTTTAAACTGTATTCCATTCCTTTCTTTGTACTTTTATATTTTGTATGCCCTCTAATTATTTTTTACCCATTTGAACGTCAGTTTCTTTTTTCTCTTTACCGAATCATCTCCTCATCAACTTATTCGTAACAAAATATCCGTTCTTTTAAGTTACGCGCTCTGCTCTAATTAGGCAACATGAACAATCCGTGCCTATGTTAAAGTAACGCAACGTTCGCCCATGTAACGAGTCAATACACATGACATATGCCAGGACGCAGTGCGTGTTAGCTATCATTCAAACTTTGAGGCCTTAAGTTTTGAACTAACGGCTTGAGTTGAACAAAAAGTTGCGGGAGCCGTGCAGTTGAGCCCAAAAGTTGAGCTGTAACACTAGGGTTGTGGGGCGGCCTGCGGCGTCGACGGCACACGTAACAGGGACCAACTAAACGGAGTACCAGTGGTTACAGGTTCGTGGGCCGGCACCATTGTCGCATGTTTATTATAGTACAAAGGTAGTAAACTAAGTATCAAGTCCTCAGTTGATCCCTAGTGTAGGTATTCAAATATACACACTACACTCTAGTTGACCTACTCGCCGAAAAATCATCCCATTTGAGACCAAAGATTCACTGATAAACCTTCAACAAAATTTTTCTAATTAACATATTGATCGCTAAGTGCTCGTAGAGATGTGGGGAATGTGTTTACGAGTAGTAAAAATGATATGCTCGTATAGATTATCGGTGAGAAACAATAATCGAATCCTAAGACGTGAAGTAACAGCAAGTGAATAAGAGTAATAGCGTCTCGCGCCAATGAGGAATTTACGCTTGCCAATAAATGCATTCCTTCATCACTATAAGAGGTGTGTGCCTTTTGTTTGGAGTCGCTATATTAATTAAGAGCCATGTGAAGCTTACATGAGTTAGTCCTATTTAGGATCCATTTAAAAGAGCCAGCAGTTAAGTATTGGACGTAACTCTAATAAAATTTGGGACCACCGCACAGATGCTAAATTACAGCTTTAGCTTCTCGACGACCCTGATTTTTTGTAAGGTGTGTAGTTTTGAAAATTTCTATATGAATAAACACTAAATATTATATTGTCTATCCATGATTCAATCTTAAGTTACTTATTTACCCTGTTAATGTCTTTGGAGACCAATTGGTCATGTTTTCAATGGCGTATTTCGTCTGAAAATTGCCGTTGAGGTGGGGCGTCAGAGAGCTACAGCTGGAACTAAGGTTCATGTGCCGGTGCTGCGACTACAGCTCTTCTATGCCGGCACTGGTCAGACAATATCGGGCTAACTCCACGGAGGGCGCAAGTGACTCCATAGAACCCCTGTAAAAGGTGCTTAAACGCAGTTGAAGGGGATTTCTTTCATTTGGCAACTGACCTACTTATGCCTCTATTTAGGGCATTATCGATTGGGGTTAAGCTAAGCTCATTAGCTTTGTTTCAGTCAGGAGTGATGACTTCGCTACTTTGGATTCAGTTTCAGACTTGACGATTAACATTGAGATGGCCTGCAGAATAGACTTGCATGTAAGAGCATCCCATACTTCTAATCCCTGACGTTCGATTGAAAGTGGAGATACATACGCTCGTGGCTGACTTTCGAGATAAGTTAAGGAATGAGACGTGCTAATCCCGTTGTAACTGTAGCAGGCAGTCGACGGCACATATAGTTGCGCTCTTACATAGCGTGCTTATACGCATCATTATAGGCACGCTATCCATGCGCTCTCAACTAAGGAGAAAGTTTTGCCCCAGGTCTGAGAGTGATCGTTGATACTTAGCGACAGTTTCGATTCTTATATTGTTACTTGAGACGACACGAAGGCACGCTGCACAATTAACCCTTAAGTACCTGATGTAAACTTCACTTTTGACGGGATAGCTCGATTTGTAACGTGTACAAAAATGTACATTATTATCTAAGTATTCCCCGTTACTTCCCCTACAGAGACGGTCAAAAGCGTAGCAAATATCTACAGTGCGCACTAATGGGTCACCACTCACTTTAGGTTATCCCAACAATTTGCTTCAAGAGCGGTAACCCCTCAAATCTCGTGAAGAAAATTAAATAAAATATGCGCTGATATGACCCCGGGTCAAGTGACCGCATTGCTGTGGGTGCAACACCACCTAAATAGCAGATACGTGTCAGTTTGTAGTCTTCAAGAGACAGCAGTATTATGCCACTATACATGGCAGATATTAGGTAGCAAATTTACCAAGAGACCCATTCGCTGCACGAAACAAAGCCTAGGTTTAGGTTTCCTCTGAGCCACCACCTTTTCGTTAATAGCTCCCGATGAACCACTACCATTAGGTTGATTAACCTATACGCAATGCACAGCAGTTGCCACGTCGCAATAATTTGTTTGTAAATTAAATCGTACTGATTTTTCCTATGGTGTTACTCAGTTCTCGACATCACTCCACGTTTTAAACTCATTGACAGTTTCTGCAGCTCGCTGGATCAATAATTGAAACTGAAGTCAACAGCGTTGCGTCCATAAGCTGCGGAGGCACACGCATTGTTCAATCGATGTTCACTTCCTTTCTCATCCGTTCGATTACAGCAGCAGCGGCGGCTGCGACAGCACAGCAATAACATCAAAAGTTCCCCCAGCAGTTGTGAGCCGCTTCTTTTCACCCCAATGCACAGCTTCCATGAGCGTGTAAGGGCTCAATAATAACTGTTTGCACGCACTATCCCTCCGGCTAATTACCTTACGCTACCTACACCGCAGCCCTCACTGAGGGTGGCGCCACACAAAAGACAAACTGACGCGTGTGACCGCCAAATGGCAACAGTCGGAGGCACCCCCGAGGTCCACCGCTCTGCTTGGGGCCACTCGCCTGTACTACACTTGCTCTGCTCCTCGTGTCTTGACCGCTGGACACTTCCACGCATGCAGTGAAACCCACCAGTATTGTAAGTGGGATACGATGCACGTGTACAAGTCTTGATGAGAAGTGAGCAAGGCAAAGTATTGGAAGAAGCTATTTGTTGTCCTTTTAATAGCAGTTAAGCCTTCTCAAACTACGCCGTCGTGAGCCTTCTGCGTATAGGCTCCCAGTGTGACAAATTCGTCCCACGGGAATTATGATCACGAATTTCTTAGTTTATGTGTGTTATCGCAAGTGCAACAGGAAAAAATCGTATAATCTTGATCGATTTGTATCATTAAACATAAATGTATATCTGAGTAGTTAGGTAGCGACCATTCTTTTATGCAGGTTTGGTTGACTACGCGGCCATATTTTTTAGTTAAAATATCTTTATTTCTTTTCTCCGAAGTTCGAATGTTAAAAATGGTCTCTGTGTCAGTGTGCTGCCGTACTTAGCCAAAGATGAAGTCGTAATCTGTTGCTGGTGTTGACGTTGGTTGGTGACACGTTTCGATAACAGTCATGACCATCTTCAGGCCGGCAGCAAGAGTGAAGGGTTGGTCATGCAAATACTGTCCGCCCATTGTTATGACTGGTCACATTACACTGTACATGTTATCAATATCATAAAAACCCAATTTGCGATACTACTCTGCTGCACGGCTTAAATTTAAGGCTTTTACTTTGCTACTCATCTGCTTGTTCTTCAGTAACTTCAAAATTAATCTGACGTGCTTGAATTGCGTAAATAGCAACTTTCGAAATAATTTCCGATTTAAAAAAAATAGGCAAAAATTCATGTTATGAATGCTGAGTGGGACAATCACTATTACCGCTGTAATCGGTGGACAGGAAAGCCTAAAAGAAGCTCCAAGACACCCGCGCCCGACTCGTTGCTAAAAACAAGCATTCAAAAAGACTTGAATACCTGCAACCCCACATGGCTGAATACAGATCTTGCCAAGATTTTCACTTCAACCAAAATCAGAAAACTGCACATCGATTGAACTGAAAAGTTGAGGTGGAACAGACACCGACGTAGATGCATGAAATGAATAAAACAATTAAAGGCAATCCAAAAGTATATTAGATGCTATTCACTGTAAAAATAAGCTCAGCTTTTCAACATGTAGAAACTACGAAAGTGTCTGTAGTTTTCTCCGTTTTAAAAAGGAGCATGAGATGTCCCTCGTTTCTCTTGAACAGCCTATACTTCAAATTGTTCACAGAAGCAATATTATGGTCTATTTTATTACGGAGGTTAATGAATTGCTTCTGTAGTATCACTGGGCAGTGTCTGTTGATAGGCGAGTTACTAAGCAGTTTTCTTCGTCTCCGTCAAATCGCAGATCCAGAAGTTCTATATTAGCTTGTTTATTTAATTTGCTTGAACTTTCCGTGCTTTTAACTGCTACAGAATATGTTTACAATTCCCACTAGAAAGCAATCTGAGAGCGCATACCTCCACCAAGCAATGCAACGGTAGCAAAAAAATTAAATTGGTTCTGAAAACTATGATTTTATTTGAATCAAGGCCAAAATCTAATCATTTAAGCCTTTCAACAGTATAAACAGTTTCTGAAATTTTCTTGAAGATTCGTTCACAACGTTTTGAGTAATCTTGTTAACAGACAAACAAACAAAAAACACGACAGAAGCATAACCTCCTTGGCGGAGGTACTGATATGTTATTAATGTTTCATTACTTGGGCAGCTTTTATATATATGTGTGTATCTATATGTACTAAATATTAAATAATTTTATATATTCAGCATTGGTTGCAAATGTCTCCTTATAAAACGTATCTATTTATACTTAATATTTTTAAAATTTATATTCAACATATGTTGTAAATGTCTTCTTGTAAATATGTAAACGTTCTGGTTAATAAACTAACAAAAACGTAGAAGAAAGATTTTCCAAAATATTCACTCTCAAAACTCAGATACTCATGAATATAAGTATCAGCACAAATGACATACTTGCTCCTAACAGATATATGAATATTGTACATATAAACCGAGTTAGGTGTCGACAAATAATTCACAAACAATACAAATAAAACAAGTGTGTACAGTGTACTGTGCCACAACTTATGGATGTGCTAGATACATTACCCTCTTTTGACCAACGAGTAAGCAGAGCTGTCATAGCTCGATGGAAAGGTCGCTACCTTCAAACTCCAACACTCGAAGCTATGGATTCGAATCCAACCCATGCACCTTGCTTTTCTAAAGAACCACTTAAACAACAGAATCAAATCCGGAGTCTGTGAATTCTACGGGGAAGTTGTTTTTGTTTCTGTAACAGAAAGAATCCGAAAATTAACGGAACCTCTAAATACTTATAGGTGTAATAAAACAGAAAATTGAAAAGTGTCCGGCAAATGGGCTGCCGGACAGTTTTTGTCATTTCACATAATAAGTTTTTACAGTACAATAGAGCCATCAAGAGGTAGAGACAATTGTTGTCAATAGAGAAAACTGACCAACTATGCAGTTACAAGCATTTCATGAGCAGGGCTAGCAAGAAACCGAAACAACAGCTGGAGATGGATAAAATGGACATACCAGTTACACGCATTCCCTGAACAATCAGCTAGCAGTCAAGACAATAGCTGTAGATGGATAAAACAGACAATACATTTACAGGCATTCCATGAACAGAGCCAGCAAGCAGGCGAGACAATATCTAATGAGTGTTAGAGCGCCCTGACAAAGCGACTATTGACAGTCTAATGAGCTCATAAACTGAATGAAAATAATATGAAAAAGTACTTTAAAAGAGAGACTGATGGTACATATATACGTATGTATTATGCGCATAATCGCCTCTTAAAGTTGCATTGTCTAACCCACTGAGAAGTTAAACTTCTTATATTATTAATAACAAACTTCTTCGAATCTCCGGAGTGCCAATAGTCTGCATGCAAAGCACATAAACTATGCATATTCAGGTACTCGTAGTTCGTGTATAGCAAGTCATTGGCCGCTTTTTTTCACGAAACTTTCACGTCACTACGGACTGAGGCCCATTTTGAAATTCTAAATCAGATTAACACGTTTTTTTTTCAAAGTTATAAGAACAACATTTGCATATCTTTAAACAGAAGGCTGTAGTCGGAAACCCAAATATTTCCCATTCAAAAATGAGGATGAAATGTAGTAGGGAGCTAACCTGGGCGGTGTCTACGCAATGGGATTTGTGAGCGTAGAGCTGAGCTCACAAGATTTGCCGGAGCCGCAAGTTGACATGGAAAAAAGATTTGCGGCGCTGATAGCGACATGGGAGTAAGGGGGGGGGAGGGTGGAGGGGAACTCTGGCGGCAGGCTTTCGCTTCCGCTCAAACGGTGCCGTCGCTTCCACTGGCGGTATTTTTTTTTTTTTTTTTCTATACAACCAAAGCTGAGTTCTTGAGTAATGCACACGTGTTGAAATGATTTCTAATTCCTGAGTTATAGATATTTCTTTTTCTTAGCTAAGCTAAAAAAAGTGGCGTCATGTGATGGCTGCAGTGTTTAGGTTCAAGTTTGTACACACGCTTTGCTCACTGCAAGTCCACAGTGGCCTTTCGGAGCGATGTTAACTTATTTCTGTTAATTTATCAAATTCATTTAGTAGCTCTAACACTAGAAGGAAGCTGGTGTATTTAGATAGGACGCTGGGACTTGCTCCACGGACCTCTATGAGAAATAGCCATTGTGTCAGTATCATTTATAGATGTATAAGGCAAGAAGGAAAAAAAAACCTCAGCCAAAGAGACAATCTTCCATGCACGATTTACAGCTGCAGATCGGCTGAGCGTGGAGACGTTAAGTTAGTTGGGGCGGAAGAAAGAGGATTGTGAATGAAGGTCTTCTCCGAAGCTTTGGCCGTTAAGAATTTGTGACTCCTGGAGGAGGTGTTCTTAGCAGTTGAAGGTTTCACTCCCAATGTTTGCCAAGACGATTAAATCGCAAATAATGTCTACGTATAAAAAACAAAAGTGGAAGAATAATTTCCAATCAATAAACAAACGAACTTTTAGCGAACTCAGTATTACTCTAACCCCACTGTCATGATTTGCTTACCTCAACCTCTTAGCCGTATTTTTCAATAACGTTATTGTATTTGAACAATCTCCCTACTACAGCGTCTTCAGCGAGTTGTCTTTCGTTATCGCTGAAGAGTCTGACAGAAGTCGGAGGTTTGGCCAAGCGGCTGCCATAATTGCTATTGTTCTTAAAACTTTACGCTCGGGCCACCATAGACAGGTTGTGCAACGCAAATGAAGCATTATGCAATGCTGGCAAACCCGAAACTTTACGCTCGGGCCACCATAGACAGGTTGTGCAACACAAATGAAGCATTATGCAACGCTGGCAAACCCGAAACTTTACGCTCGGGCCACCATAGACAGGTTCTGCAACACAAATGAAGCATTATGCAACGCTGGCAAACCCGAAACGCTGCCAAGGAATATAACAAAAAAAAGTAATTAACAGCTGACATTAACGCCCCTAGGCCGACACGACCGAAAGCTGATTCCCTCAATGAATTCAAGACCGAAATGGACCAAGGCAAAAAACACCAACTGTTACAGCAGAATGCATTACTCAGGAGTAAATAGAAATAATGAGCCATATGAAAGTAATATACCTATAGGCTCCATGAACGGGCCGGGTAAAGGAAGTAATAATGTGTACACATAAAGGCTTGGTGCAGTCAAAAGTAACTAGCATCACGAAGGAAGCATTGACCTCGAACCACATTGCCAGCCTCACATCGATTAATTACTGCTGTTGCCCGCAGTTATAAAGAGTCTTCCTTGATAAAGGCCGCACACCAGTGCAAAATCACCCTAAGTGTCACTCGCCACCAAAGATCGATCTCCGGTGCATGAGTAAGGCGGGGTAAAGAAGGAGAGACGTCTTTGTAAAGAGCGGCTTTGAAGTCGTAATCTGTTTCATGGCCTCCCTCGGGGGCTGCCGCGGACCATATGTTGTCCTGTCTTGTTCACTTGGCGAGCGCTAAACCACCGTGTTGGGCAGCACAACGGCAGTGTGTCTTGTTCACTTGGCAGGCGCTAAACCACCGTGTTGGGCAGCACAATGGCAGTGTGTCTTGTTCACTTGGCGAGCGCTAAACCACCGTGTTGGGCAGCACAATGGCAGTGTGTCTTGTTCACTTGGCGAGCGCTAAACCACCGTGTTGGGCAGCACAACGGCAGTGTGTCTTGTTCACTTGGCAAGCGCTAAACAACAGTATTTGGCTATAACATAATGGACAGCTAGAGTTAACGTTATGCCCTTCACTAATGCCATACCCCCATACCGAATTATAATAGCAGAACAATATTCATATTTACTTGGGTTGCCCTTCATCAGTGGCGGTGCATTGGAGGTGGTATTCAAACTTTTACGATCCAGATATGGCAAAGTTGCGAATAGCTTCAGTATGAAAATGGACATTTGTTTGTCTCCATAAAACGCCCTATGTTATCAATGCATATAACTGCCTCGTATGACTCCTATTTACTGCGTGCTTCACTGCGCAGCTTCAGCAACAGATTTTGTACTTCACGCTATGTTCTGCCAATTCGCCTCGCACAGCCATTACTGTCCGTCCATTGGAACACATGACTTGCCAGAAGCCGTCCCTTTACTTTGACGACCGGGCATTGCCCAACTCTTCTTTTCGGTCGGTGTTTTATTCTCTAATTTGTTTCGGTACGGAATTCGGTCGCAGGATCTGCGTTCGTCCTTGCAGGGCAGCAGCAGGAGTTCAAGTTATCAGTGAACGGTTTATTGAATGGTACTCCTCAGCAGTATTTTGAGCCTCACTGAGTTGCTTGGCGCTTCATTTGGGCTTATCTGTCCCGGCCGTGACACTCGGTTGTATAATTTTGAACGAGAGCACTCTGAGAAAGCATACCTCCGCCAAGCAAGGCAACATTAACGGCAAATTCACATTGGTTTTAAAACTATGATTTCCTCTTTATCAGCACTAGTCCAGATTCTGAGGGAGGGGTTATCTGTGTACATCTCTCTTTTGCAGCTCTACCATATGTTTTCCTATTTCATATGATGAGGACATTAATGAAAAGTTGGGTTGAACTTTCGCACCTGGTACATTTTTGAGAGGGGCATGGAGGGACTCAACATTTTCAATTGTGAACCGATTGTTCTGAAACTTGCTCAGAATATCTATTTTTGAAAACAAAACACATTACGCTCCTACAAGTTTTTTTATTTAGGCCTAGTTTTTTGAGATAAGGAGAAATATATATGTATTATTTGAAAATTCAAAAGGATGGAACTCAATGAGTCTTTCGTGCTAGAAGAAAAACAATGACAGTTTTGGAATCTTTGAAACATTCCAAACAAAACTATGGAGCCGTATATTTCATTTTTCCCTCATAATATTTTTTTTATCACAGCTAACCACCGAATCCTCTGTTTTTTTCTCATATATTAGTTAGCGATCGCAACGAAATAGAAAATGGAGAATCCAACTCTATAGCTTTGTTAGGAATGTTTCAAGGATTCCAAAACTGTCATTGTTTTTCTTCTAGCATGAAAACTAATTGAGTTCTAACCTTTTGAAATTTTCAAAAAATACATATATTTATATATATTTCCCATTATCTAAAAAAAACTAAGGCCCAAAACAAAAACGTTGTGGTAGCAAAATGTGTTTCTTTTTTCAAAAATACACATTCTGAGCAAGTTTCAGCACTATCAGTCCACAATTGAAAATTTTAAACCCCCTCATGCCCCTCTCAAAAAGGTACCAGGTGCGAAAGTTCAATCCAACTTTTCTTTAATTTTCTCATCATATGGAATAGTAAAATACACGGTAGAGCTGTAAACGAGCAATGTACACAGACACCCCCCCCCCTCTCCCAGAGCCAGGACTACAAGAGAAAGTTTCAGCGAGGCACTTCTGAAAGCAATCCGGGTATGTTGAAACATAAGCTCAGATAATGTGCTGATAATAGAGTAATAGTTATTATGTAATATTTAACAATACATCAGTATCCTGTTCCATTACGGCATTTTAACAATTTATTAACTCCGAGAACTTCCTATACACCCTATGTTACAGCGTTTGGTTGGATGTATACATCCTGTTAAACATAGCTACGAATCCCAAGCATTAGTTTCAAGCAACAACATTTCGATGACATTCGTAGGTCGACGGTAGCTATCCCCCAACCTAGCTAACTGATACCCATTGGTGGTTCAGGTAGGTTCTTAGTGACCCTTCCCCTCTCATACACAGATCTGAACATGCATCTGTTATTATTTGTCACTATTAACTTAGCATATATTAATGCCTTTTCGATAGCACCACCTGCCGCTGCCTATATATAACTTCCTTTCGCTTAATAGCTTCGTCAGATCTTTCCCACCCCCATGAGCAGACGGTGCTGCCCACTTTGAAAATCTCCTCTCTGCAGCCGGTTATGTTTTAGCGCCGATGTTCAAATAGCCCTAACTAGTATCAGCATTCTTACGACGCCAGTGAATAGACTTAACAGAAAGTGAAGCAGTGAATCGCAGAGAGCAGCCGTACTGTACAAATTCTCATTACCGTTTGTCTTTGGCGCAGGGCGTATCGTAGAGGCCTCCTAACCAAACAACCCGTAGCTATAGACAGACCTGCTGATGAGAGCATGCAGTGCAGCTCATTAATTACCGAGCAGGCCACCGAGAACCACTGTTGTGCAACGCTGAGATATAGGCCGGCTTTCGATAACATGCAGTGGTCGTGTTACAGCACCTTGTGTGGGGACAACCAGTACATCTTACTTATAACCCCATAATTAATGGCTTTATACAGTGTACTGAAATGAAATATACTGAACGCTTGATCCTAAAGGTCATGGTTTTACGAGTGCTTGTTTGGGCACACCTGCTATTCCTTACTTATAACCATATAACTAATGACTTTATGCAGTGTACTTAAAATTAACTGAAAGGTAGTGAACGCTATAGATCCTAAAGGTCATGGCTAGTCAACAGCCAGCGAATAAGCAGTGGCAAGCCAAAACAAATGGTTTTCGGTAATGTTGCTCGCTAACATGAGCGTATTTGTAACATGACCTCATAGGACGCGAGAACACCAGGTAGTGACTGTAACCATACGATAGGAAATGTGTTGTCACACCATAAGCAAGCTTTTCTTGGCATGTTAGGGAAATAAATACCTATCTTAGGTGACTCATACGGCACTGCTAGTGCGAGGTTTGTTTTCAGTGAGGCATGGGAAGGCGTACTGGTGTTGCGACAACACATGTCTTCGTGTGTATTGTTTATTGACATTATATAGAACATTTCGATACATTTATCCAATTTTAAGTTTACAGTAAATAACATACATTTGATTCAAAGTAAATATTTAGGTATATCTGTCATTATTACAACATCTATGCAGTCGACAACGCCAATTGTTATGGATTATACTTTACTCGCAACTTGCTGGGAATACGGTGAACTTTGGTAAATAACTTTGCCTATGTAGCTTTGGCGCAACTTCTACCCATTAAAACTTTGTGGCAATCAGACAAGTGCTTCTTGAACTAAAGAAATACTCTGAGAGCGTAGACCACCGCCAAGTAGTATCATACAGGGCTCACGAAAAATTCAAATTGGTTCTGAATTCAAGATTTCCTTTGGACCTTCATTAAAACTTGATCATGTGGACCTTGTAACATTCTTAGCAGCTGCTGCAAATTTCATGAAGATCCATCCATAACTTTTAGAGTTACGATCTGAAAAACAGAGAGGCAAATACACAGACAAAACTTCAAACGGACAAATCAAAATTTTGTCTTTTTCCCGCAACACTCCTAAGCGTTACTATAGCTTTGAACTTCATGGAGATCCATTGCCAACTTTCTGAGTAATGTTGCCATGAAAAACATGGACAAACAATCAAACGGCTGAACAGATCTTTACCAAATGTTAATTCTCTGTTTTTCCGGACACACCAAATGGTCCCTGTAAATTTCACGAAGGCCCGTTCATAATAAATCCAATATTATTAATTCTGCCAAGAAAGTAATGTTTTAGTCGATTGCTTTGTCAGTCTGTCAGCAACATAGAAATGTAGCAGACAGACTGACTAAAACATAACCGACTAAACATCTACTAACACATAACCTTATTGGCGAAATGAATAATATTGGTTTTACACCATTAGTTCCATTGTTCTACATTACGGTTGTAGCTTTAACAGCTAAACGTACTAGGCATTATGATAATTAAGAGTCTGTGTGAGAATCAGTGGTGCAAACAAACTTCCAAACAACAACTTATGTGTCAATTGTCATGTCGACTGATGACGTCACTCATCCATGCATTGGTTTATAACTTGCGAGTTTGTGAAAGTGGAAAGAGACTGGCAGTGATTCTACACAATCATTACAGACTCTTCACATTTTCCACTCTGGGGAAGATAAGGCGGTTGCGCATGGGCGACGCGCGATTAAGGATTACCCGGAGACTTGAACTATGGCTAAAATCAGGTGAAGAAATAGGGGCCAGACTATCAACCCTATATTTTCTCTGAGCCACGTCGATGACGACTATGTCTGAGTTTACTAGACCCCGTGCGACGATGTATTATCTTATTTGCATTGAAACTGGAGGTTTCGTGCCAAAGACAGCACGTCCAGCCAAAAAGGAGGAACAGCGATAAGATGAGGTGATCTGCTATGGGCAGAAATCATAGACAAAAGGTTAGAAGCCTGGCTGATGTTCCTTGTGGTGTGGATATTACTATTGAGGGTACTGTGAGATCTTGAAGGCAATACTGTGTGCCTGGAAATTATAAGAGCAATATTATTTCCCTAGCATTCTTTTTTGCATAGCAATAGCTGCAGTATGAGACTATCTCACTCTGTTAAATGAAAAACAAATACGGTCAGTCTTTCAGTAAATATCATTATGTCATTTTCCTTTTCAATATTTTCATAATCATTTCAGTGCATATTATTGAGTCAAGAATCTTCATTGAAATGCACAAACTAAATGTTTCCGTACTTGCACTCTTGCTCACTCTAGAGTATACCTCATATTCCTCACACTTCTCTATCGACACATTAACTTTTGAGTCGTCCACATAACTATAGCCGTACAATTGCACTCAATTTGCTGCTTGCTTCACGTTCCCTGCACTTCTCCATCAGCTCACTATGACTTCCTCGAGTTGTCCCATAGTTACACCCATACAATTACACTCAATTAACCCCTTACCTCACGTCCCTTGCGCTTGTCGGCACGCACAGGTCGATATTCGCACTTCCAGCTTTCATGAAACTAAGTAAATTGGAAGCGTGAGCAGCAGCAGCAGTCGCCCGGAGCCGTAATGATCAATAAGATCGCCTGTAATCGTCAGTAATAAACAATAATCCTCACTCATCAGGGGCGGCGATGGCGTAGATGCGCTTATGCAAAACAGCGCGAGTGTTTGGCTGTAATCGGCGGCCCGCCGCTCGATCGCCGCCGGCCCTCCGCAGATTACTACAGTATCCGAGTTCGTTGGATGGAGGGAAGGGCCTCTGCACATCCTAAGCCCGTGCGACTGTACAGTTGGCAGGATATTATCTATGTGTATGTAGGTGTACAAAGTCTATA
>LQNS02278094.1:32532461-32577044 GCA_001587735.2 Parhyale hawaiensis
CATCCTAAGCCCGTGCGACTGTACAGTTGGCAGGATATTATCTATGTGTATGTAGGTGTACAAAGTCTATATAAGCGTTCCTGCATCGATGGACGGTTTTAAACCATGTGTCTACGAACAATACATGTGTACCTATAAATGGTAATTGTACGCAACTGCTACGTCTACCAGTCTATGCCTGTGAATGTGGTGCATATTCGATTGAAACAAAAGTAATGCAGAGAGTAACTCAAATATGTGTTTCTTACTTACATACAGCATAGAGCCACCTCTTTCTCTTGATTTACAGTGAGATGCCAGATTCAATATTATGTGCAATAAATGGAATTCGTTTCGGCATTTTTTAAAAAATTATTGGACCCTTGTATGGGACGCAGTCTTGCAGCTGGAACACATACACATTGTTTTTCTTCTGCTACGCACTCGAATTTCACCCTGTCACAAATAGCTCGAAGTTAAAGTATTACGACAGTTCAAAAGCACATTCAACGAAGAATGAATGACAAAGTGTAGAACTTTTACGTAACAATAATTGGAGCTGTCAGTGACAAAACAGGACTAAATTTACCGCTGTAATACGACTTACCTTACCTTGATTACCTTGATGATTCTTCGGACGAGGTCCAGGTGACGTTATGTACACCACCCATCTTGTGCAGAGGTGATGCTCCAGTCCATGGCTAGCGGAATGGCTAGCAGCGAGTTATCCCCTCAGTTCACGTAGCCGCCTACACCCAGAGAACAGTTTGGTTATAGTCACCAAAATTTGGTGGATTTAATCAAGCTATTTGGTCAGCTATGAGCCAACCAAATTTTTGGTGAAAATGACCATTTTTTGGTTAGAAAATTTAGTAGTATTTACGAATTTTTGGTAAAAATTACGAAAAAGAGTTTCGTAATTTTCACTAAGTTCTTAAATTTGTTTGTATTTACCAAAATCTAGTAACAGTTACCATTCTATTCATTACATGTAACAAGTTTTGTCATAATAACAATGAATATCAATGTATTATTAACCAAAAAAAGAAGTAACTACAACAGAACATTTTTCCCCATATGTTGAGAATTACCAAAATATTTAGTGATTCCAAACAAAATGCCATAACTAAAAAAATTTAGTTAATATTACTACCCTGTTCTCTGTGTGTACAGTTATTTTGTCGGCACTTTCAGGACGTTTGCATCTAGTAAGGATATAAGCTTCGCAGTCTCATTACCGGTAACATTTCGAATGTATCATGGCATTTTGCTAAACAGCCTCGCACCCACGGCAGTGAAACTACTGAAATGCTTCGTGGCTGTTGCATCAGTCACAGTCACACCACCACCAGTTTTGATTGGAAGTCACACTTCACAAGTGTGACCTATACTGTGTGCGTATCTAGCAAGAATCCACCGCTTGACATTGATGATTCCTTCTTGACTTTTAAAATATACTAGACGACCCGTGACCCGTTGGGTCGTCATCACGATCGTCTTCGCTCTCACAAAAAAGCAGGTGTTATTTAGCTGGGCATAGACCACCCGCTATTCGGCCGTCCTCTTCTGCCCGTCAAGGAGCGGCATATTCGGTTCATTATCAACAGATTCTTTGCTTCTCTAACGAATATTCAACACCCAGGTTGTAAGCAAAGTCAAATAATTATATGTTACGTATTTCTGTTGTATTGCCCATGGAACCGCTGAATTGATCATGCCTGTTCTTGAGGCCAAGCTCAGTTTAACTTCCGTATCACAGATACAATCGAATTAAAGAGCAAATCCATGGAAAGAATGCGACTGCCCCCCCCCCCAATACCTTGAATTTCTTCCCGTACAAAAGCCCCCNGAGCTTGAGAGGAGCACCAGAGCCTCCAACCTGGGCTAATTTCCGCCTATCTATTTCGTTAAGAGCGTGACACCAAACATATAAATATATATATATTTATATATATATTTATTTAATAACACACGAAGGTTATTCTTAGTATTAGATGATGTTCGCAGTATTTCTTTACAGTATGAAATATAAGATAACGAAAATTAAATTTCGATAATTTTGTTAAGCTGTAACATTCCTTAAGTTAGCAACAATTGTTTTCCGATTATGACCATTAAGTAAACCAAATTTTCTCGTTCTTCTCTGTGGGGCACCTTGTATGTACTATGCCTAGTTGTGACTACGTACGGTATACAGCAAACGAAAAAGTAGGCTGTAAGCATGTAGAGAATTTTCTCAAATTTAACAATCAGTCTACATTCTCATATAGCTCCGAAAATAAAAAAAAAAGTGCATACTTTTGCTCAGAATTCCGCCAATACAGCCTCTCGAAATCTGCCATTGCAGCAATGTATGCTAGCTGCAACTATGGAAGTTTGAGCAGGCAGCCATATATATCAACTGAGTGCTACACCCGCACATGGAAGTACACTAATCTGAAACTTATGCATGTTTCTTGCAGCCACGTCCAGGAATGTATGGCTTCGTATGCATATAAGATTTACTCTACCAACTTTCGACTTGTGAACGCACGACTACGAGCGAGCTCCTATTGCCCTTGCTTCGCTCCCATCATGGACGAGACAAATTTACCAGATTATGTATCGGAGGAAAAATTACTCACGCATCTACTAGCTTATTCAGTGAAGAATTAAACACAAGACCTTGCAATAGTGAGCGTACATTTCTCTTTGGTTATTAACAGTTCGATGGGCGGACCAGCAAAAGTGGCTCTGTGCGCCCAAGTCCACTTACAAATAACCCAAACACGCGTCCAGGGAGCAACACACAGCAGTCGATAAATCAGGACGTTTGCTTCTGTTGCAGTGGCCAGAAGATTAGTTTTCCCTGTCCAGAAAACCTAACTCAATAGAAACCAATAAATAATTTAGCCAAACCCTTCGTTTCAACAGTCACGCCGTGTTACATACAACATGCAGACTTCAAGGTTTGTTTATTTGCCAGAGGTCAACAACTAAACTTCGTTATATGTAAGTTCAAATTGCAGCCAATGAATACATCGATATAATTTATTTAGATATGCACATGGTGAGACAACAGTTACTTATCAATGTGTGCAAAGATTCCTGCGCTCAAGAGTTCAGTCATCGCATTCAACTGACTCAAGTCCACTTGCCAATAAATATGGCGTCTAATTAAGCGTACGAGGTTACATTCAATCCATGTGTGCTTCTGTTCCAGTTACCGGCAGCTTATTTCGGTGGTTGTTTGGCTTAAATTCATCTACGATAAATATTTTCATCAAAATGCTTTGTTTACGCAGACCGAAAGTCTTACAAGTGTGTGCACACACATACATACATGTGCGATACTGTTGCAGTCACGGACTCGTCTCCATGAAAACAACGCCGAACGAGCATGGAACTTTGTGCTCCGTTTACGCTGGTGCTCCGTTCGATACAAACAGCGGCGGCGCTGCGGATCGCGGAAAAGGTCATCGTATGTTTTCGGCCCCCGGAAAACACCCACCAATCAATAGAGCTGCTGCTGCTGTTCTCTTGTCTGCACCGTAACAAAGTTTAATATGATTGAATGTCACGCAACAGCATTTTTACTGACACTGCCGAGTTTATATCATTTTAATATAAAGAAATTTTGCCAGTATGCGGGTTCAGCGACATGCGACATGGGTGCAGCGGCGGTGATACTGTATAGATTTACGGCTTATTGGTCAGGTTTCCTAAGATGCGTGCCATTGACAATGATGAAAATGTTTCAAGCACGCGTTTCGTTTATGAAAGATGTGATTTTATCAAAAGCTTCAGTATTACTTCCATTCTTACCATATAGTGTTGGAGTCTTGGAATCTTGGTTCATGTAGGACTTTAAAAAACAGGTGTTGTTATTGACTCGTGAATCAAAACTACGTAGTTTATACGAACTGACTCTTAAACCCGGCCACGCCCCCTCGTACACGCTGCATAATGTAGCTTGTCTCCCTCTCTTCTTCCGGTCCTATGTACGTTTCAGGAAACTGCACGGCCGTGCACGTACACACACTAGCTGTTTATTGATATTATTATTTTCTCCTCCATCCGATCTGTGTGTCGGCGTAATACACGCCAATGAATTTTATCGCCCTTGTAGCAGCATGTCTGGTAGGCCTTGCCTCCTACTTGGGCATGGACCGCTTGCTCCGTCCATTGTCCTATATTTAATCTAATCTAAACTGGTAGCTTACCGATTGGCTACAAAACAGCCGTACATCACCACACCAGTGATGCATCACCACAGTTCACCACAGTGACATTACCATCCCGCGGTGCCCGTTACAAGCAATCAATCCGTAATGTCGCAAAAGGTCATCCAGCGCAGTAACGGTCTAATGGTCTGTTAAAAGGCGCAATGCGGCCCGCCGCCCTCTCGCTCGTTTTGTACGAAATAACGCATGTGCGTACCGGGGCTCGCAAAGGCGCCGTGTTGCTGCGCCGTTATCATTTTCCGGATGAAACTACGCTGTGTGTACCGGTAGAAGTGTTATGCAGCGGAACCATTTCCCAGACGAAATAACGGTGCTGGCACCGTTACAGGAGTGGTCTTGCTGAATCGTTCCTATCATCCCGGCGGCGTTGTGCTCTGCACTTAGAAAATGGGTAGCCCATAGCCACCACAGCTTCCTGCGCACCTACGGAAAATACCTGATCGGCACTGTCGTGCCCAGCACGAAGGCTCCAGTATCCGTGCTGCACGCGCACGTCAAGGCAGGTAGTTTCCGTCCGTACACGGGAAAGCGTGCCGGCCTCGCGACAGCATTTCTCTCAGAGCGCGGGGCGCCACTACCAAGGTACTGGTGGGTTCATAAGGCAAATTTGCTTAAATCCCCGCACGTGCTACTTCAGCTTCCGAATATTTTGTTTTGTCTGTGTAAGCACAACCGTGTGCAGCCCAAGCCATTGGACAGAATGTAACCCGTCAAGTCAGCGGCTGCAGCAGGTGTCGGACAGCTCTTCGTCGTATTCGGAGTGCACTAGAAGAGCTCAGACGACGGCCCAGTTATCAGCTTTCGAAACTGACTTGACCAGCATTCGGTTGCTAAACAGCGGAGTGTGTGGGACCAAAGACTGGCGTGTTTACCAAGTTTTATCCGACAGCACAGCTAACTCTTTTTCGAGCGAAATACACAGCGTGTGTAATGACAGGAGCGATATGCTGTTACACTGCCTTCCAGTTGTACTGCGAAGTTATTCTATTTTCTGCCAATATATTTAGTCTCAATGAACCATTCTCACAATTGAATAACGTTTATGTCTGACACTTGGTGGCTAGCGGGGATATAGGCATATGTAACGGCGTCCATGAGAATTCGGGGAGCCATGGATCTGGGCCATTTCTACCTTGGTGGCTCGGCAGCAGGAGGATGCCATGCAAGCACACAGTTTATGCTATGTGTATTGCTATTCAGAGTCATAAGCAGTTCTCCAACACGAAGAGAGCTTTGGTGCATGCTCTGCTCACATTTTTGCTTTTGGTAGCAATTTTGGTAGCTTATTTTATTCATTCTTCAAAAATGAATAGCTGTTCATTACTATAAAACCAAGTCCGACTGACGCCCTTTACACGATACGTTACAATGCTCCGTACTTTTCGTATCACTAAAGTTCTGTTCAATCTGCGGTATTTTTGTAGTTCCGGCTTTCCTTGAGCAAATAAATCGGATTTTTATGATGCACTTCCATCGCGCCCAGCCCTACAGGGCTCAGCCGAACGCATCTGCTGCAGGTTGGAAGGAAGTCTTCCGCCGTAGTCCACATGGCCTAACTTTATTTTCCCCTTGCGTTCGCCGCTGTAAAGGTCTTCTTCTTTTTCTCGGGTCATCTCTTCCCGTGCTGCGAAAGCCCTCAACGGCTCCTCCGGCTGCCATTAGCGGCGGTTGTCGGAAGACGATTTGCAGGTCGATATTTTCTCGTCGCTCCCGCTTCCAAACACTCTTAGGCGGGAAAATCCCAAAAATATCCTATCGATATAAAAATTCGCTCCGTAATTTTAGCAAAAGGCTCTTCTTATTTGTTACAGCAATGCATGAGTTATTGCTTAGACACAGAGCTCGTTTCTCTCTACTGATGCAATTATGGTAGCATAAGCTATACATTTTGGGGCAGCAAAGATGCAAGCTTCACGAAAGCAAATTATCCGCCAAGGTCGGCCATGAAGTGAAACACAATATTCAACCTGTAAATGTGACTTACCTAGAAGCTTAGAACCCGTTACTGCCTTCTGCTCTACTTGAACAGCTTCATTTCATTTTCTGGTTGACATTAATATTAAACTAATTTGTCTCTTTGTTCTTCTTACAGTTCTCGTCTATGTTATTACCGTACCAGAAGGCTGGATATACAGGCTCTTATCAGGACCATTCCAGACAGAACAATGAGGTAAGCATCAACCTTGTGAGTTAATTGGTGGAGCTCCACTCTAGGCACGTGAGTAGGAGACCTCTACGTTGCTTTGCAATAAGTTCAACTTTAGACAGACAATGATGTGCATTGCAGGCTTTTATGTTGCTATGAGTTCCATGTGTTGAAAAGCAATGAGGTAAGAGACATGCTTGCAAGTTTCATTGAATTCCACTGTAGACAAACAAGGATACGAGAGACAGGTATGCCGTGTGCTATGTGGAATACTGCAGAAAAGCAAGGTAAGTAAAAGGCCTCTGCATTGCAATATATTTTATATTGAAGAGTGCTGCAGAGCAAATGAATTTAGCACACATGTAATGGCGAAGGGAAATACACTTTTCTCAAATTGATCAAAACTGCCTGTAAATAAACATAGCTATTAACTCGAGCCATCATGGAATAATGGCAACAAATAATAACATTAACATAACCATTGACTTTCTTTACTCTTCGATCTTGTTACCTATTTGAGCATCGTTAATCAGAGCAAATAAGGCTTTACAGACAGGTAGAAAGCAAAAGTCCTTTTCCATACAACTGCTATAAGCGAAACTTTAAACGTCTCCGTACGTGTGCTCATGTTTCAAATTTGACAAAGCAATGGCCTGGTTACTGCTGAGTAAATAATTTTTTTCTCTTTGATATTGATAGGCAGGCCGAAGACCAACTAACGACCAAGCAACCAACAAATTTTGTTATATTGCAGAGTGAGTCCGTAAGACGAGACTAATGTGATCCTGATGTGTTTTAAGGGCGCGTTCGACTGGGCTCCAAATTTAAGCCATTCAGGCCAGACTTTTCCGAAACGTCAGACAGAAACTTTGGCTTTGTTACTTGGAGTCGTGTTGCAAGTACTTGATGCATGCAACGCGATCACGAAGATCTGACTGAAAACTAAATTTTAATGAGCGATATTGAGCTTCGGAAGTCCTCAGGGTAATATAGTAAGGGTCAATAACTAAACTCAATTCAGCAGGTCGATCGAACCCAAAGTACCTACCTGAAGTTTGGAACTAGTCAAGCCTTGAAAACTTAACTTTGGCACCCACTCGAACATGCCCCACGTCTCTCACGCAGAAGTTAATACAACTGAAAATTAAAACACTCATCGACGGCAATTTTTTTTTTTTCAAAGCTCTATTACCAACTGGTCATTACACTGCGACTAATTTTGAGCTGTATTTATTCACATGTCCATTTACGTCAATGGTAATTTGTATTAATTTTTTTACTAAATAGTTAACGTCACTATTAGTATTGCAGTTTGTGTAGTTGAAGAAATTATAGTTCAATCTGCTTATTAACATGCGTCTTAAAAATCGACTTTGCTCGATGATAATTTTCATTAATTCATCCACGAAATAGTTAACTTCATCATTAATTCTAGTTGGGTCAAGTAAAAATATTATAGCTCGAGCTGAGTGAAATTGCTACTCTGTCAGACACAACCGCTGTTCTGTGCGTGTGTATCACAGGCCAGTTCATGTATATCATGTATATCAAGGGTGTAACTCACACCAGAGGTCGTGAGTAAAGCAATGAACAGTATGCCATTAAAAAGCACGGGTTTGTTTCAGCACCAACGGTGGTCATCTATAAGATATTATAGTCTATACTTAACATAGGGATAAAACTCCAAGTTCTAGCTATATCAGTGCCAGTTATCCTAACTTCTTTACGTCTCAAACAGTTTTCGTGTTATCAATTTCATAAAAAGGTGATCTACTTATGGGCTGAAGTGTTAGTGGGGCCCAGACATGTGCAAAAGTTGCACTGCGGCACTATTCTACATCCGTTACAATACAGCGTAGCAGGCTTCGGCTTGCACAATAATAATTATAATTTTGGATCACTCTGAGAGCACATACCTCCGCTATGCAAGACAACGGAAACGAACTATTCAAATTGGTTCTGAAACCGTGCTTTTCTTTGTGTCAACATTAAAATCTAATCATTTGCGCCTTTTTACAGTACTAACAATTCTAGTAATTTTCTTGAAAATACGTTCATAAATTCTCTAGTTTTGCTGCTGACAAACATTTTGACAAACATTAGTCCAACACACACACACCAATCGTCACCAAAATTTAATCATTTATGTCTTTCAACATTACTAAACACTCCTGTAAATTTCATAAAGATCCGTACTTAACTTATTGAGTTATTGTGCTAACAAGCATTAAATTAAACACAGTCACAAATGAACAAACACATCATCACACAAATTTGGTTATTCACTCTATGTAATATACCCAACGACTCATGTAAATCTCACAAAAATCCGTTCATAACTTTTTGAGTTATGGCATTAGGAAAAATGAGGCCGACAAACCAATAAACAAAAAGATGGGCGGATCTTCACCAAAAGTTTATCATTTGTCCCTCCTAACAAACCTGACCTGACAATTGCTATGAATTTTGTTAAAGTCTGTTCATACTTTATTGAGTTATATTGGTGACAGACAGATAAAAAGACAACAGACAGAAAAACTCGGCGAAAAGATAACCTCCTTGGCGAAGGTAATAGTCAGTTATTATCCTGCATACTGTGGCTACACCTTACAAGGTTTTCTTTTGCCTTAATTCTAGAATTTTAAAAATCTGTTAGTGTGTAGAGCAGGAGAAGCAGTCGGTTGTGAGTCAATTTGCAATCCTCTCCTCTCGGTGCTGGAGTGCTCATCGCAGTGAAAATCTGTTGCGTTGCGTCCGAGAATCGAACCCGGGCTTCCTCTGGTGCGAAACCAAGGCGCAGTCACTTCGCCGTCGGGAAGGGGCGAAGGTAAAGGTAGAGTCAACTTAGACCACACCCTCACCTTGGAAAGTTACATGTACTGGTTTGTGCTGCGTGTATAGGCCAGTCGTTTCTTGCAGCTTGTACGCCGTAGCAAGTGGCAGGGTTCGAGCTTCGAGTATTCCACCTAATTCTGAGTACGTTTAGGGTTGCAATGACGTATAGTTTTAGCATGACTTCCAAACGCCTAAAATAATAGTCACGACAACGCAATCGCTAAAGCGAAAAATTGAGTAAACAGGATAATTTTTGCGTTAGTGTGCATCCGCCATAAGAGAACTTTTGCTGCTGTGCGTCTATTAAACACAAGCCAGTGAAAAGAATCCAATAATATAATTATCAGTACTCGGTCACTTTAGTAACCCTGTCATCAAACCACTTCAAACTCTGCCATCATTGATCGACTACTTAAATAAATTTAATGACTGCGTAGCTTTGCTAATCCAACATGGCAAACTTGAGTCGTTGTGCTAAATATTTATTATTAGTAAATTGTTTCACCTCCTTTGACAACATAATAATTTTTAGTCTCTGTGCTAAATATCTGTTATCTGTAACATTCCCCAATCTTAGCTGGTAAGCACTAGTTAATTTTTGCCATAATTTTTACTATCTGTAAATTTTCTCTACTTTGGGGGCCTGTAGCCACAGCACATACCAGTGCGTGCAGATATCCCAGTTGAGGTTGAGGTCAAGTTTACTTTAAGTGCGAAAAATTTTAGTTGTTATGCTCTTAATCGTCAGTCTATCCTGTCTCTTGCTAATGGCTGAATCAAGCATACAAATTTAAGTTTTCACGCTAAATGTTTGCTATCCATAAATTTCCTCTCTAGTCTGCTGCTACACCTGTGATATATGTTTGTCATTTACACAACATATTTGTAAAATAGGCGCTTTCCGGGCAAATCAGTTAACCCCCAAAGCATTTCCCATTCTCTTGAGAAGAACGTTGTTTGCTCGGCATCATGCATTATGGCACACTGTACAATTCGAAAATGGTATTTTCACTATGAAATAAGGAGCAGTTATCGCCCACCGTTGTTAAAATCCCGCTGGGCCTCCAAGCTAAGTACGAAGGCTATCTTGAAGAGCGAAAAGGCGCCGAAATATATATTATATATATATAATATATATGTATATGTTTTTTAGAAATCTGAAGCATTACTGAGGGTTGCTATACAGCACTCGTCACCTTAGACGTTTAAATTTTACAAACGTGCGGATATAACAATGATTCGCAAAGCGGTGATTAATTATTGTTAATGTAATAATCTTTCGTTGGTTAATCACCGTTATCGATTGGCCAAAACTGGGGAGTTTTTGATAACGATCTCGATAACGATTAATTTTAAGCAGTTCGTGTCATCGCTAAAATTTCCAGGATCTAAGTTTCGATAATAATCGAATGTCCACCACTATAATGAGCACCACTGACGATGTCCAACAGCTAACGTATTGTTTACAATAAATATATAATCATTGTATAAGCAGAATCATCATTGTTGAACGTTTTCATGCGCACATACTGAACATAAAACCTTGACGTGTGACCAACTCACCAAAATGTGTCACCAAGGTTCTACTCATATTATGTGACAACAGCTAACATATTGCCTACAATACTCAATACTAACATGACGATTGTATTGGTAGAATTGTCATTGTCAGACGTTTTCACGCCGACATTCTGAGCGTAAAACTTTGACGAAAGGAGCAGTCAAAGAAAATGGTGCTCCGAGGCCGACCGTAATAGGATGAGAAGAAGTTGGTCTCTAAGCCTATTACAGTAATGCACATTTCCTACAGTTTTTTTCTTTATGTCTNTAAGACGTTTTCACGTCGACATTCTGAGCGTAAAACTTTGACGAAAGGAGCAGTCAAAGAAAATGGTGCTCCGAGGCCGACCGTAATAGGATGAGAAGAAGTTGGTCTCTAAGCCTATTACAGTAATGCACATTTCCTACAGTTTTTTCTTTATGTCTCAATGGAAAAATACTTTATCTCCTCAGAAAATACATAAATGTTGTAGGTTTATTGTGCGTATCAAAAAAGCGCACTCGATGTTAAATACGGCTGGGAATATTTTCGTTCATTTTTTTTTTTTTTTTTTTTTTTTTTGTAGGGCTGAATCTGGCTAAATTGCTTCTTTGATATACTGTACATTGAAATCACTGAGGCTTACACGTAACCATAAAATTTAATTAAAATATACATCGGGAAGAAACCACTACTGCCGTGAGCTGCAAGGTGAAGCCAGCTTGTGTAACCTAAAAAATCTGTGTTTCAATAAAGCTGAGCAACTGATAATTCGACCTAATTTTTCTGCCGTCGCTGATGCAAGAGCATATACCCGCGCTCATCTCATAGCAGATGCTTCAAGCAACGGATGCAGGCAGCAATGCAGATGATACACTAAGATGAATGTGACTCAATGTGTTCTGTTCCTTTATAATGAACTCAATCATTTTATTAACTGCAAGACCAATTGTAACTAGATCCGCCGCGGACACCCACTGTCCGCAGCATTGTATAACCTTACACGACAAGACAGACACTGAGGCAAAGTTCCCTAGATACAACCTTGGCAAAGCCACCGAACAGACAGTACTTAAGAACACACACGGTACTGTTAGCTGGACATGCTCGCTCGTGCTTCCCTGCAGGGAGCTCTAAAACTCTTGCTAGCGAAGACCCCCACTCTCTACTGCGAAGTTTTAGCTACATTTCTTTATTTTATCTTCGTTAAAGAGAAAAAAATTTAGATGACATACTGCCGCACAATGCATATGTAAAATTACTCCATGGGTAAATGTTCCATGTAGAGTAATCGATTTGAATTTGGTTATGTTGACTGCGGGTTCTCCTGCAGAGGCTCTCGAGCACTTCATGAAATGCAAAATTTGATATCGCCATAGGTATTCGTAGGCCGATATTCGCTAGCAGCAATGGTTGCACATCGCTTCTTGCGTCTCGGTGCTCTCCATATAGTAGCCATTTCACGGGAAATTAGACATAAGTACAGTACTTAGCTAAGCACAATAAATGCTGGATCCCTCAAAGTTTAAGATTAACATGTCATATGACGACCTAATGCAACATTGGTCTCTAGTAGGAATAACCCTGTTAGGATAGCGCCAGTGATGTACTGTAATTGACAGCTTGAGTGATCAAATACCTTGTATCATTAGCATCGATTAGCACCGTCTTGACGTCCATTAAAATTACATTGCCATATGATAACAGGGTCATTAATGACAAACAGCAGTAGTATCGAAGCGTGTCTGTCAACAGTCGCAGCGATACTATTGACAATTAAGTTTTCAGAGGGCTTTTACTGACGTTAATGTAGGTCGTCTGTGTGTCACAGCTATAATATACAGGATATTTTTTGCAGCTGCTTAATTTTCAAGTTTTTATTGCACTGCTCGTTACAATATAACTGTTATTTTATTTTGAAAAGTGTGATGGTGTTAATCAGTTCCATTCATCTAATATTTACGTTGCAACTAACATATATGCAANAGCTATAATATACAGGATATTTTTTTGCAGCTGCTTAATTTTCAAGTTTTTATTGCACTGCTCGTTACAATATAACTGTTATTTTATTTTGAAAAGTGTGATGGTGTTAATCAGTTCCATTCATCTAATATTTACGTTGTAACTAACATATCAGCAAAGTTATTTTGGTTACGCTGCTTGTAAAAAATGGCACTATATTTATACAGAGTTCTTTGTCGCGCAAAGTACGTTAACGCTTCGATTGTTACACATAACGTGCGCTATATTCCAGTAATTTCAATGGAACAGCTCGTAAGAATGGTGTATTCTGTGTAACACGAAGTGCATTTTAATTTTGATACTGTCTGCTTTATGAAAGTCCAATTGGTGCATGTGATTTTATTTTACGATGATCCTGCCGCTCGCAGGAGTGACACTATCTGCAGTGTTCATGTGAATGTGTCTGGTATTCTAGGAATAAACACGTTGTCTTAAAAAATTGAAGCACAGATTACGTATATGTGTATGACAAACAAACATTTAGTGCGCATTGTTTCACATGAATACGCTAAACACATTGGCAATTATAGCCAAAATTATTGACACTCAAGAACAAAACTGCAGTTCATGTAGGCGATAGCAAATAAAGAAAGCAGCGTATCTTAACACGCACAACATTCTTCATGAGCAGTGAAAGAAAACGCGTACCATTTCTTGTTTATCTAGATAAAATAATAATACTGACTGGATGAAAATTAGCCAATGTATCTGACAATAGCAATAAGCATTAACAGTCCCTTCTTTCTAGCACTTCACTTATCTCAGGAAGAAAAAACGGTTTCTTCAGTTTCTTATTTAGGCTGGCGATAAGCACGTATAGCTGTCACCTAATATAATGAAGATAAACAGGGCGAAATTTGTTCATGTGGCTCATGATGAAGGGAAAGAACTGCTCATCTCTGTTGTTCTCCATAGAGCTTTGGAGCATTGTCTGGTTAATAGGCACTCCTCAGCTACACGTTTCACGACATTTGCTTCGTTATATCTTTTCACGCTTATAAAAACAGAAATTTTATCGATTTCATTTGTAAAACAATCATCAGACAGAGCCATATCATTCATCAACTTGGGAGAAAGCAAAGACTATGCTTCCGCCAAAAAAACAACGGCAACAGCAGGAAACTCGGCAGAAGTCCTCTTCGTGAGAAGGAAAATTCCCCACATCTACAGACTGCTCCCCAGTGATTATTACATTCCCCTATAACCTAACCTAACCTAACCTAACCTAACCTAACCTAACCTAACCTTAGCCGCTTCATCTATCGACCACATCTCACCTGCCCAACATTTTTGCTCACTGAAGTAAAACTAAGCGCTTAGGGTGAGTTCATACACAAGGGAATGATCCCTTCTGCGGTAAGCCTCACTCACCCAACACCCCCACCAGCACTGTGACCTCCTATCCAACCACTTCCCGCAGTACCCACGGTTTTGCTACCTAAATGTATTCGCAACCTACCTTACAGTTTACAGCAAACGGTTCCCACCCTTGTCTCAAGCTGTAAAGAAAACACGGATTCTTTATTTCTTACCTGAGTATGCGCTAGTACTGCAGTACTATGATAAAAAGTAACCAACAGGGAAGTGGATAAACATTTGTTAGTGCATCTGGTGGCCAACAGAAAATGGGGCATCTTTCAACACACTTCAGGTGGTGCAGTAATGAGATGCAGACGCTAATGTTTCTTTTTTTACCAGTGATACTGATAATTAGTCATTGATGATTAACCCTTTACCGGGCGGCCGGAGCACGCTGCCGTAGGAATATCATTGTAGAAGTGATCGTGTACGATCACTTGCCCGGTAAAGGGTTAATATGAAAAATGGAAAACAGACTTCGGGATAAAATCTGTTTGAGTACCTGATGATGAGCGAAGAGAAAAACTCATCGCTACAGATGCAGCACTTACTTCAACGGAATAAAAACACGCAGTCTTCAATTTTTGCCTAAGCATGGGGTAATAGTACTGGCAATATGTTGAGTTGGTTATTAACAATGCTGCACATATTTTCAGAGGGAGAATTGCCGCGCTGGTTCTGGTACGCAATAAAAGATATTGGCAGCTATGTAGATAGTGGCACCATATACGGAACAAAATTTAAGATGGGATTTCTACAAAAAATGGCATTGCTTTAAAACGTCGTTTTGAAGTATTTACGATGGCGACCATTGAGTTAAGTTTGCATTGAAACAATAGCTACATGCTTAACTGAAATCGAATATGCAAACTACTGACAAAAACAGGATACTATTGATACTCACTAATTTCCGTAGGCAATTGAGTCAACTACTTGGGTGTGTTGTAATCGCTATTTCTGGTTTACCGGTGCTACACCGGTGACCCTGTCAGTCACGAATCGAGTGGCAAACAAAAACCCAAATAGCAGCTAGGACGATTGCTACACGGGTCACGGTGGCGTGGGTCGCCGCTCACAAACATCTGTTTCGAATAAAGGGAACCAAAAATTTGTACAACTGAGCTCTCTAGTCCAGAAACACTAAATTAGATCACTTATTTCGAGCTTCGGTTGGCAGAGTTTCAATTGACACTGAATTTTATTATTGTTAAGCTCCCACCGCTCGCCGATAGATGACGCTTTCACAGTTACTTTCTGGGTAACGGTAACCTGTTTTCAGAGGTGCGTTGTAATCACGACCCAGTTGGGCTACCGCAACCAGAAAAATGGTAACCACGACCTTGAAAACAGTTATGAGAACACCATCTGTCGGCGAGCGGTGTAAGCTCTACACTAATGAAGTTCGGTATTCATTGTAGCTGCTGTGTCAGAAGTTCGATGTAAATAAACCTATTAACTTACTCTGGGCTACTGTGTTTCCGCATTATTCAATTCATGATTCTTTTGCCCACAGTAATTAAATTAGACGCATCTGATCAGCAAACTACTTCACCATAATCGTGTGCCTTTAATCATCCTTACCGCTTTTCCGCCGGTTATGATTGTAACACAAATTGTGAGCGGCAAGGTCCTCCGTGTAGCATCGGTAACTCCGATATGCTGATTACAACACGCCTCAGCTGGTGAGCAGTCTAGTGCCGGCGTGACTCGTGAGGTCTACGAAGGGAGACTATAGTCTGCCAGCTGTGTTTTCGCAGAAAAATTTGACCTGCTCGGGATAAGGAAGAAGAAAGGACTCCCACTTTGGGTTTCGAAGAGTGTACTAATGGAAGTGCAGTGCCTACATGAAGCAATTACCGGGCATTGTCAGCTAATCTTGAAATATCTCGCTTTAGTTCAGTAAATTTAAAAAAAAAATTGGATAGGAACACTGCGCTACATCTATGTCCGATCGCACTATAGTCAGTACGCTAATGATGAATATTTTAATAAATAGTCAAACTGCATGTTATGCAGCAATTGTGATTACTCAAAAAAACGAACTAACTATTTAGTATACATTGCTGCATTTACGTAAGATAATCAAAACTGAAATGCCAATAATATTGAAATTTCATAATTTTAAAGTTGCAATAGTAAAAGTTGGAACGAACATTCGTTTTATAAGTTACTTTTACAAAAACAGTGTTTCCCACTCCCACAATGACACAACTTTTTCTTTTTTTGTTTAATAAATGCTATGCGAATGTTCTTACTAAGCTTCCACGGAGATAATGCCACTTGTGGAGGTCGAAAGAAAGACCAGCCATATCTAGTACTATATGTATAGACACAGTACATATAATAATCCATGTTTAAAATTAGTTTGAGTATGTTCTAACAAAGGCTCAGACGAATCTTGCGAAGATTTTCATCAAAACAACACTTAATGGTCTTTTGTCTTAATGTAAAGTTCAAACTGGCTGTGCAGAGGTGACGTCATGGGAGGCGCTCCGTAACGTACTCTCAAATCCTGGAAGAGCTTCAGCAAATATTCGCACGCACAAATATTTGTCAGATATTCCACTACTCGCGCTGCATATTGATGATTATTACAACAGCATCGTACCCAGCTGTCAAAAATAGCTCGAAGAAGTTATTATAATTCTTTTTTTTTTCAGTTCATTTGATAAATTATGAAGGATGATGCCAAGTAACTGCTATTACAAAACACAGTAATACAAAAAACATAATCGTGTGTTTTCACTTATTTATTTCTTCGCGTTTTAGAAATGGTTGTGACATCTACAAGAAGGCTTACAACTAATCCCTAAACATCCAATACAAAGTCTAGAATGACAGTGATTCAGCAACGGCTCACATACACGTAGGTTAGGAAACGCCGCAGCCATATGCATGCTGTAAAGTTTAAGCGAAAGCCCACACGCAAGCCACGATCGAGGTTCTCGATGGCGACAGTACGTGTGTTATGAAATCTAAAATGACAGAGCTTCGGTACCAGTCAACATGCATACTTTTCGGTCCCAGGTTACACATATGTTGCATATTACTGGTACTATTTCTTATATGACAAGTCTTGCGTATGCAAGGGTCCACACGCCTACTAGAAGGTTCTCAATTACAAGGAAGCCAGTGCAAAATATTATAAAGTCTAGAATGACAGTATAAAGTGAATGACAGGGAAATGAGAGGGCTGGGCCGACCGAACAAGCGTGAGGTCTGCCTTAGGGAATTGGCCGGTGTGTTTACAAAAGCCATTCTTTACAGCGCTTCAGAAATGCCGCCCTGGCAAATATTTCCCTACGCGACCACTTGACAAAGCTTCAAAGACTTTCCTTGGGAACACCCAAAGGCAATGCACCGCTAAAACCATAGCTCCATTAATTAATTAGCATCCAAAAATGACGGGGGGAGGGCATACTCGATGCAATGCATGAGTTGGGGCGGAGTTTGTCCTCTAAAAATTCGACATAAAATGCCAATGTTTTTGTTTTAAGAAGCAAAGTTTGAGTATTATTACGGGAAGTTCGTCAAAATCTGTACGTTAACCTCAAGTTCTGCGCTGGAAATAAAGCATAGACAGTTGTATTAAGTAAACATCATGAAAAGTCAGGTATCCTACATGCGACAAGACGAAATGTCTTACAAGAAATACAAAAAAAAATGCGAAGACATTCGAGTTTATTTCTCTAAGATTAGCATCAAACAGCAAATTTCGCAGGACTAGTATTATTAAAAACAGACCAAATCGTTCCAGCGAGCGGTGTATAGGGCGAGGGGACATTGTGGATGGATCGTTTTCGTTTGGCCATTTTAAAAGTGCATTATGAGCCGAAGAGGTGGAGGTTCCTCTGTGTATACACTACTTACGAATTATTGCCGGGGGTTGGAAAACAATCCTGCTGTAAGTCGCCGGGTTCCCTCTCTATACTGCAAATTTTAGCAGGATATTGTAGCCGCCCGCCTAATTATGATGTCAACCAGCTCGATCAAAAGGAATAGGTGAAATCCGCCAAAGCTGCTGCAAAAAGTATGGCAGCACAACCCTGTGCGTAGCTAAAGCTTGTCAGATTGAGAAGCTGACTGGAGTTGTATTCAAGTTTATTGTAGTGTTTTATTCAATATTTTACTAAGGAAGACGTACGTTTAATTAAGAAAAAGTACATGGAACGCAAAAGAAGAATGAGACTACTACAGTCTCAAGAATGAAGACGTGCTACCAATGAAAAGAGATGAAGCGCCTATGCGATGCAGTGACAAGAAAGACTTGAAACAGAAAGATTACAGAAGGGAATAAGGTTTGCTAATTAGCGTGAGCGGGAAAATATGGAAACTGCAAATCAAAGAAAAGAGCTAACATATAGATTATTGCGCTAATTTTTTCATGCACGGGTCCGCTAGGAATGAAATAATAGGCAAGTCTCAGCATTTTCAGTATTAAACCATGCCATCTGCTTTATACTAAGCTCTTTAACTTGAATTTTAAAAATGAGCATCGGGTCGGGTCTAAAATTCGAAAATATGTTTATGGCCTTATGAGATAGAAGCTGGAAAAAAAGAACTATACATCAATTGCTTCTTTACTNTCTTGACTAAAGCAGACGACCGGCGGGTGGCTAGTCATCAGCTCCAGCCAGAAGGAAGGACTTCCCGCTAGGCATAGGGGGAAAGAGGAGCGAGCATTCTCGCCAGATGCGAGAATGCAGCAGAGTTAGGGAAAATTTCCTGACACATTCTAAGGCTAATTTTATGACAGTTAGACTGTTGCTCCATTCATCCAGTGAGATCGTTATCTTCACACCCCAAATACTACCTTTACAATGAGCCAATTGTTGGATAATAACGAAGAAAGATCGCAGGGGGCGCACACTGCCATTTGATGCAACTGAAGGGCATTAAATTTTGAAGAATATCTAGCAGTCACGGCAGGTGGCTAATGCCTGTGTGTGGGTGTCAGGTGTTAAGTGGGTGTCAAAGAACACCGGTGGGTGAAGAGGGTGTCAGAGAACACCGGCGGGTGAGTGAGTGTCAGAGAACACTAACGGGTGAGGTGGGTGTCAGAGAACACCAGCGGGTAGGGTGGGTACCAGAGAACACTGGCGGGTGATGTGGGTGTCAGAGAACATCGGCGGGTGAGATGGGCGTTATTAGAGAACACCGGCGGGTGAGGTGCGTGTCAGAGAACACCGGCGAGGGAGGTGGGTGTTAGAGAACGCAGGCGGGAGAGGTTGGTGTCAGAGAACACCGGCGGGTGAGATGGGTATCAAAGAACAGGAACGGGTAAGATGGGTATCAGAGAACACCAGCGGGTGAGATGGGTATCAAAGAACAGGAACGGGTAAGATGGGTATCAGAGAACACCAGTGGGTGAGATGGGTATCAGTGAACACCTGCAGGTGAGCTGGGTGTCAGAGAACACCTGTGGATGAGGTGGGTGCTAGAGAACACCGACGGGTGAGGCGGGTGTCATAGAACACCAGTGGGTAAGCCATTTAGAAGCCATCGGCCTCCCTAAAGGTGATAATCTGCACTGACCAGGCCCCGTAGCTGGCACGCGCCAGAGCTCCTCATTTGACGTAATTAAGAGAAGGCTTCCTTACCTGTGTTGTCGCTGCTGCTGGGCGCAGTGTCAGGCTAGAGAACCTCTCAGCACCTCGCGTGTCACTGTTTCCAACAAACAGATTTGCGTGTTATCCCCGTTATGTGCCGGCTAAGATCTACTTCAACTGTTCAGTGTAAAGTTTGCACCATTCAATATTTGACTTTTGCACAACTGGTTGGAGAAGCCTGCATATTCTATGAAAGCTTAATGTTTTTATTTGTTAGTAGATGGATAGTATATTCCCTTCGACGCGTACAGTGTATGATTTTTTTTTCAATACTTTTTAAAAGGAGAGCTGAACAGGTAGTCTTTCCATCTCCACAGCATTGGAAACTCACTTCAGCACCTTGAATCTGGCTTCCTGAGGACTCATCTAAGTGTGAGCCAAGAATAATAGTAGTCCTTGCACACGGCTTTAAATGGTGTCGCAGGGAGAAATACAGCGAGTGCAGTAAAACATAAACCTTCTACAACGAGCGGGATAGATCCTACTTCCCCCAAGAATACAAAGAAGTCACTTCAGCAGAAACCTTTTTGTTTTTATTCATTTACTAGTGGCCCGCGCCATCATTATAAATGACGGCAAATAATTAACACTTCACCAAGACCCCCGCCGTCTCCTGTGCTTGTTACTCTTTAGAAGGCTTCTTAACTGTAAATTCAGCATTCTGTCTAAACAATCTACACTGTAATAAGAGAGCTGTCTGTCCGTCAGTCCGTCGGTGCGAAGCCTCATTTTTCCTGTATCTAATACCAAAGAAAAAAATTCCAAGGTACCCAACTTTTCTTTTTGCCAAAAAGGGGCAAGCAGACAGAGTTCTTTTTTCCCCTATCTAATACTGAAGAAAAAGATTCCAAGGTACCCAACTTTATTTTTTTGCCTTTTGAAATCTGAATTTTCTCCTATCTTATTCCCATGTATGTAAGATTCCAAGGTAAACAACTCTTCTTTTTGCAAAAAGAGCAAGCAGACAGAGTTCTTTTTTCCCCTATCTAATACTGAAGAAAAAGATTCCAAGGTACCCAACTTTTTTTTTCGCCGTTTGAAATCTGAATTTTCTCCTATCTTATAGAGCGTGACAGAAAAGATATAAATATAGTTATAAATAAATAAATAAATCAATAAATAAATAAATACATAAAAACACGACGTGAATCATTATATAGTACTGATTTATTGCTTTTTTGCTTATATTAGCCCTGGCTATGTACGCAGTGACATCAATTAAGGCGGCCAGTTGGGACGTATTGCCGTGTGTCCCACGACATGTCTAAAAGAAGCCCCGCCGTGTCTAGGTGACCTGGCTGTAGCGCTTACTTCAGGTCTCGTAAAGACATAAGATACTGCGGCACTGGCTGCGGTGTTTACCTGGTGCCATCTTGATTAAGTCAGCCCGAGGTCTCGAGCGTTGTGTGCTCCTGCAGCTCAGTGATAGCTCCTTCCTTAGGTCACCAAACGACCCAAGAGCAGCGTCTTCGATCTCCCTCTAAACACCTCACCACATTGGCTGGCCTCCGCCTCACTCTCTGATCGCCGACCAATCACAATCTTCCCCCGCATTTCACCTAATTTGCTCTATATTGTGAAGATGATGGCACCGTTCGCGCCCCCCGGGCTGAGGGAAGAACTGGCTTGGACTTGAATGACGCAGGCCGAGTGGGGAAGCAAAATGAAGCGTGAAGCAGCGGCGAGGGGCGAAGAGAATTTGTACACATTGAGTAAAGCGAAAATAGTGCGGTCAGTGCAGCGTCACGTGTGACCGTTATGCTATATAAGGCACACTGCAAACTGCAGGGTTTGGTCACACAGTTCGGTATCAGTGAAGACAAAAAGAAGCAACAGTACAGTTTCGCAAAGTGTGAAATATATAAGAAACTAGCATTTTGAAAACGTTATTTTAAGATAAGAAAATGACAGCTACTAATTTTCAAAACTGGCCATATTCCAAAGTGCGAGAAAAGTTTTGTAATAAGGTAGGTAATTTGAATTTCAAGCCGAAAGGTAAGACCTACGTTGCTATGAAAATGAAGATATTACACACAACTTGCACTTTAGCACCGGAAAACAGTAAGAGATTACGAACTCGAGAACGCTTGAGATGAACTCGAAGAGAGAGAGGAAGAACTAGTAGGCACTCGAGCAGTAGACAGTCAGTTACTTTCCAGGTGCACTTTCGAGTGCAAAACTACGAATATATTTACGTGTCGGTCGGTACGTCGGACTTGAAAATTCACCCGCCAAAAGCAAATATTAATAAGAATCATCATTTATAGTCTTAATAGCCTCATAACTGTGAATACAATTAACGAAGTTTTTTTTTTTTGTCTTATAAGATCAGAATTTTGAAGATCAGAGGTGTGACGTAATTAGCATTTCTGGGTTACCGGTGCTACACCGGTGACCCAACAAGTCGCAACTCATGTCACAATCATTGCTCAAATGACAATTGCAACACGGGTTACCTTTTACGCAAGTCACCGCTCAAAAACATCAACTACAAATATAGGAAACGCCACAATTATGCAAATGGGCAACGAGTAAACACCGCAGCCTTACAGTAAGCAAATAAGTTTATTTGTTTTAAGCGTACGTCGACAAAATTACTATAAACACTGATATTCATTAATGTTAAGCTCAAACTGCTCATCGACACATGGCGCTCTCATGACCACTTTTCCGGTTAATGTAATCTTTTTCCAGGGCGCGGTAGCCCGATTTAGGCGTGATTACAACGCTCCTCAGGAAAAGTAGCCTGGTGCCCTGAGGCAATGTGCTTGCAAATCTACTATGGTATTTCCACTGGCCTTTTGATGCCTGAGTGTTCCAGTGACTATCCGTAATCGTAAAAAAGTTATATGGAAAACACAGCAAATTGTTTGGTGAAGCATTGATACCCGAATATTATGTAAGTAATGTAACGCTCTTATAAATTACACGTGCATTTCTAGTATGCAACGTATGAGACGCATCATCTAAACTGACATGGAAAGATAAACAATGTTTATCCTTTCACGCACATGTATAGCATTGCAGGAGCTTGACAAACCTGCCCAACAACCGGGAATTCTCACTTGCAGATCAATAATAATACAAGTCTGCATTAGCACTTAGTCTTCCCGCAGAGAAAGTGTTGCACATTGAGAAAAATTTGCATTGGAGTAGCAGATAGATTTGTACTTGTCTAAACTAAACATCCTTCTCTGCAGTGTAAAAAAAAAAGAACACACCGAAGGAGAAGGTAACATACCCAAAGACAAGATACATTTGTTCAAATAAAAAAAAAGCAGTAGCGTGCGTCACTGCCGCAGATAAAGCGCAATCCCTGCAGCGAACAAGAATTCATTCGTTGCAATGACAACTCACCTCTGCTGCGAAGAAAGTTCTTTTCCTGAAGGAGAAATCGTCTCCGCACTCTACAGCGGAAGAAGCTCTATTCCTGCAGAAGAGAGCATTTCTGTAAAGAAAGTTTTATCCCGACCGAAAGGAAGGTCTCTGCAAAGGAAGGTTGCTCTATCCCCAAAGAAGAGAGGGTCTCTGCACAGGAAGAAACTCTATCCATACATGGAGCCGAGACATTTTATGTAGATGGAAAAGCAATATCCTCAGAGAAGAGAGGGTCTCTTCAGAAGAAGCTGTTCTGTTTTCACAGAAGAGAGAGTATCAGCAGTCGGCAAAAGCCCTATCCCCGTACAAGAGAAGCTCTATCCCCGTACAAGAGAAGCTCTATCCCCGTAGAGGAGGCAGCTCCATCCCTACATTGAAGAGAGAGTTATCACGCCGAAGAGAAGGCTTTGCTCGTACAACACAGTCACGAGCAGCAGCAGCAAAGGATAGGGTGGGTTAGGCAGCGGTGGCACAGATCGAGCAAGTCTCAGATCGTTCCTCCCTGTACAGCATTAGAGGATTTCGCTATTCCAGCAGCGGATTACTTAGCCAAGCTCTAGGATTACCTACACTGGCACACTTGCGACTTATTGTTCTCCCTGTGGTCAGGAATTAGCAGCAGTTACTGCTGAGCAGCGCCGTATTGTGTGAGCTGCAGGTGGAACAGCGCGTCCTACCGAGTGTATAGATGGCTTACGTATGACCAAGTATGGCGTTTCGATTTCCCTCTGTATATACAATGCTTATGTTTACCTGTTTCTGCATTGTGGTTGAGTTTCCACTTGTTTGTGTTTTGAGTTGTCTCAGCTAATATTTTAATTGATCCCTGCATCTTGTTTGTGCGGTAATTTGACTCTGTATGGTGCTTGTACTTAAATTTACTTCGATATGGTGTTTGTGTATCGACTTATCTCGAAATGGTGCTTGTGTTTTAAATTGGTTCTATGTGGTGATTGTATTTCAATTTACGGCTGTAAGGTGCTTATTTTCTATTTGACAACCGTATGATGTATCGCTTTCCTTTACAACAGTAAGATACTTACGATATAACTGACAACAGCGTGATGCCAATACTTTAAGATTGCTAGATGTCATCACTACATTTATGAACATAGACAAAGGTTGTAGCCACTAGAAGTAAGAAACGGTATCTCCCGTTGTAAATACTCTCTCAATTCGCAATTCCAGGAATTCCGATCGAGCTCTGATTTCCCAAGCTCAAACTTGTTAATGGAAATCTATTATTATTTGTACGGCGTCTCGCTCTTCATTCCTGGTTCTCACTTAAAGCGCTCGCTGCTATCTAGCGTTGAACATATATACCTGCAGACTGTGAAGGATCACTCAGCCCACAGGAAGGCAACAGGTTACAAATATTCATTTCGATACAAAAATATACTTTGTTGTTCTCTTTCTTGGAGAGATTACAGAAAGAGATCACTCGGCCCGCAGTGCTATAACCGGATTGGTTACGAAGAAATTCGTTTTCGATATAAAGACATCCTTTGTTCTGCTCTTCCTTCTAGTTGTTCTCGCGCGTATTGATGCACTGTAGGAACACTTCCGTTCATGGGTTCCATGTTTATTTATTTATTTTTTGTCATAATACATTCCTCCAACTCCCGCTCCCTTTACAGTAGCTAGAGGGAATTGAACTAGCATATACATTAAAATAATGGTTCTCTTCCGTTTCACTTTCATTAATTTCTCTATACGCAAAATTGTGAATTTGACAAATTATCCTTTTTACTAATTGTCATTTCGCTGAGCTCATTAGAATACTTTTTCCATTAAAGTGAATATTTTTTGAAACACTGCTTTCAAATTGCTGTTTATCGAACACTTGTTTTCGAACAATTTTCGAGTAATTTTGCAGGTGGCTGCTAATTAATTTTGGTATAAAAACAACTAACATTGAAAATTAGAGAGCACTCTGAGAGCGCATACCTCCGCCAAGCAAGGCAACTGTAACACGAAATTTAAATTGATTTTGAAGCGATGATTTTCTTCGTATCAACAGCAAAATCTAATCATTTGTGCCTTTTGATAATATTAACAATTCCTGTAATTTCCATAAAAATTCCTGTTCATAACTTTTGAGTTATGCTGCTAACAAATAGCATGACAAACATTAGTCAAACACACAAACAGACCAACCGATCATCACCAAAAATGTAATCATTTATGTCTTTTAACATAAGTAACAACTCCTGTAAATTTCATCAAGATCCATCCATAACTTTTTGAGTAATTGTGCTAACAAGCATGAAATCAAACATAGCGACAAACAAACGAACGAACAGATCATCCCAAAAATTTGGTCATTTACTCTTCGTATTATACCTAACGATTCATATAAAATACATGAAAATCTATCCATTACTTTTTGTGTTATGGCTTTAAGAAAAACTAGGCAGACAGACAGGCAAACGGACATATAAAAGGATTTTTACCAAAAGTTAATAACCTGTTACTGTTAGCGTGTCGGACAATCCCTGTGAATTTCTTGAAGATCCGCCTATAACTCTTAAGTCATCTTGGTGACAGACAAATCGATAGACAAACACACAGACAAACACGACGTAAACATAACCTCCTTGGCGGGGTAATGAACCGAAATAAATTGTAAATTTCACAGCATTAGCTAGCACTGTAGCTATTAGCTGAGCATAAAAAAATTCATTGATGGCAATATGCAATAAAATTTGACTTTATATCGTAAATATGACTTAAATCGTATTATTGCATTCGGCCTAACAGATATTCATTTCAATACGAACGTAAAGCTCTGCGTAACTACAATCGATATCTATTATAACATGACGGGAACTTCTGCGTTGCACTATCAACTCTGTTTTTTTTATAATTCCTTAAGAAAACTCTGTCCATTTCTGTACCTAAACAAAAGTCATTGCATTTTCAATTTATGGACCATGCGTCTAGCCAAAGCCTTCACTTAATGCAGTGCTAAGTACAATTAATTTTAATCATTGTTGAAACATATCGCTTATCACTGCATTCGCAACGCCTCCGATGCCTGTAACTGCCCATTCATGACGGAAGCCACTCTCAATATTTCACTACAGATTTGGATTTTCTAGCCAAACATGAAACATATAACACAAGGGAAATATGTACAGGAGCACACAGTGTTCCCAGCAGCACTCGCATGCATGTGCAAGTTTATATAATTTAAACAAACATCACGGCGTCCGTGCATGCATATGCAAAAAAAAAAAAGTCGTCTCAGCACGCAATGTAACATGGTAGCAGAGCTGCACCTAGCAAACAAACTGTTTAATCTGCGACCACAAAGTTCCTAACTTTATTCGACTAATTTCTCGTTGGTGGCAGTTTTTTTCATTTCCCAGTGGTAGAAATGTGGCGAGAAAAATTTGTAGATGCAGGCGGAGGATATTCGCCTCCCAGCATTTGTTTCTTTTGTGCTGCAGCTCACCTGTTGCTGCTGGCTGGGTGGTATAGCTCTAGAAATGCCGAGAGCGCGCTTGCGGACTTCATATAGTGGAGGAAAGAGATTTGCAGCAGCGGTGGGAACTGAGGCTTTGTTAACCCTTATCAACACCCACTAAATTCACCGTTTTAAACCCTGATCTATACAGTGCAGAGTCAGGGACAATAGAACGTTAGATATTTTCTAAACTAATTACGCTAGGCACAATCAAGCAACGCTTTTTTCAGTTTCAGAGTGAGAAATTACATCATAATTCTTTTATTTGCATTTCTCACAGTGTTTCAAACGAAGCAACCCGTATCTTGGAGGACCAATTTTGTGATGAGCTGTTCTGCCGGAAACTGTGACTTAGATAGCAAAACAATCAGGAATTGAGCATTTTACTGTTGAATGAAATACAAGCAATACAAACAAAAATTCATCGTTTTGTGGCAAAACGCAGACAATGCAATAGTGACAGAGAAGTTGATGGTTAAACAAAATAGTGTGCAGGTAGGAATTTCTACCACTGCGGCTTAACGCTGGTAGCATGATTTGGAGCTGCAGTATTGGTGCGATCAGCAACTGGATGCTTCACTGCATAACGAGGCGCAACACTTACACAAACTCCGACGTTTATGTTCTAACGCTGACAGTGCAGTCAGCAGCTGCGGTGCTATAGCGTCAGCCGCAGACAGTGCAAAACGGAGTTCCGACTTTTACCATAAGAGCGACTGCCAGGGTGAAATATAGTACGAAAAGACGTTTATCGTAAAGCTCTAAAACGCAATAAACGCAATGCGATCGAAAACTTAAGACTGCTTGGTGCTGCAGCGGTCTGTAACTAATCAGAAGTATCGTTTTTGTCCGTTAACGTACATTACCCAGGGCCTTCAGGATCCGAAGCTGCAGTGATTGAATTTTGTGCAAAGCTAAACATGATTTGAGAATGTGCTGTGCAATGCCATTAACAATTTGAGTCTTCGACGAAAGTCGTTACAAAAAAAAAAAAACAACTACGAAGCGAACGTAGCAGTAAAGGAACACTCTGGAGAGCGCATACCTGCGCCAAGTAATGCAATGTTAAGGAAAAATTCAAATTGATCCTGAATCCAGGATTTCTATTTTATCGTCACCAAAATTCGGTCATTTGTGCCTCGTAAAATTCCTAACATTTCCGAAAAATTCTATGAAAATCCGTTGATAACTTGCTGAGTTTTGTATTGGCAAACAGGAAGACAAACACAGAGATAAACTCACAAATGGATACTTAAATATCACCGAATTTTGGTCATTTGATCGAGCCTCTTATAGTTAATCTTCCTAAAAGTTCTTATAAAGTTTTTAACGATCTTTTCAGAACTTTTTGGGTTATATTGCTTGCACAAACGAACAGTCAAACGGAACAGCAGATCATCACAAAAATTTTCTCATTTACTTCCCGTAACATTTCTAACATTTCCTGCAAATTTCATGCAAATCCATAAATAGCTTTCTGAGTTGTGTTGCCAAGAATAAAAAAGCAGGCAGACAACCAAACGGTTGAACGAATCTTCACCAAAAGGTAATCACCTGTTCCTCATAACAAACCTGATAAACCCTGTCAATTTCGTAAAGATTCGTCCATAACTTTTTTAGTTATTCAGGTGGCAAATAAACAGACAGACAAACTCCCACAAAAATATAACCTCCTTGGCGGAAATAAATCAGACAGCCGTAGTTATCCACACACACAGCGGTCATACACCGCTCACGTAGCAACGCACCATCAATACACAGAACGCAGTATCCTACACAGCAACATCAAAACACGGGCGCAGTATCCTACACAGCTCGCACAGCCACATCAGCACACAGGATGCAGTAGCCTACACAGCAGCACCAATACACGGGCGCAGTATCCTACACAGCTCACACAGCCACATCAGCACACAAGATGCAGTATCCTACGCAGCAACATCAAAACACGGGCGCAGTATCCTACACAGCTCACACAACAACATCATCACACAGGATGCAGTATCCAACACAGCTCTCCCAACATCAGCACACAGGATGCAGTTTCCAACACAGCTCTCCCAACATCAGCACACAGGATGCAGTATCCAACACAGCTCTCCCAACATCAGCACACAGGATGCAGTTTCCAACACAGCTCTCCCAACATCAGCACACAGGATGCAGTATCCAACACAGCTCTCACAACATCAGCACACAGGCTGCAGTATCCCACGCACAGGCACACACACACACACACACAGCAGCCCTACACAGATGAAGGACTCCGGCACCACCAATCAATACACATAAAACATTCAAGCCGCTTTTGGTTGCCTTCGCTGAACGTTCCCAGTATATACACTCGTTCCTAGAGCACAGGGCGATATCATACTGTTTGACCGGCTGTAATCGCCTTTATCTTTGAGCCGTCAATACCTGCTTTTCTCTGATTTGCATTAATAAATCATAATGCTATGGGGATGATTCAAGTAAGCTAATCAATTGTATCAGCGCAGCTCTGACTGTTTGGCTGCTTTACGCAATTAAATTACGGCAGTGTTATACAGTATGTAAATGAACTTTAGAGGTTATTCCGTGATACAGGCGTTTTCCTGGGTTATTGATCCGCATGGGAGAGTTCAAGCAACCATGTCACCCTTTGCCTGGAAAATTGACCTTTGCGGGAGAGTTCAAGAATACAATTTAAATAATCTTTTGCATTAAGTTTTTAAGTGAGTGGCTTATTGGGTTTCAGCAAATGCGAAAAGCGATGAAAGTCTATTTTTAATGGAAGTCTATTTTTAATGTTCTTTTTCCATGCACCGAATGAATTGGTTTTCGATTATTCGCAAGTTCTGCCACCTCAGCGCTGTAAACAAAAGGTGTCCAAAAAAGAGCTAGTGGTCTCGGGTATCCCAGTAGAGAAGTGCATCGTTTCTGGAAAGAAAGTAAAATAATTTTTGGTTCAAACTTAAATCAAATATTAGGGTTCAGCTTTTATATTTTTTATCAGCTTAATTATTCGAAAATACGCTTTTTTCGGGGTTTCTGAGTCTTTGGGTCATACAATCAAGGACTTGGCCCCGAGGATGACCAGGAAGGTAAACGACAAAGGCATCGCTGTTATAGGGTGGAGCGAAAAAACAAACTTTGGAAACATTTTTTTTCCAATGGTGTGATTTTGTTGCCATGTTGTATAGGAATGATTATGTTAAAAGGGTTTTCCAAAAATCTAGCATCTTGAGGTGCCCCAAGACTGTTGAAAATTCTGAATTTTATACAGTTTTATTGATATTTTGGAATTATATAAAGTGCTGAATGGTCAAAACATTCATTTAAACATTTTTTAACGTTGTTTACACAATTATACGCAGCTACACTAAACTAAAGAACGTACTATAAGCTCCATAACAGTAATTAAAAATCTATGAAATTTGCTAAAAAAAAACATGTAAATGTTATTAGCATGATACCACCTGAAGATGCTTGAACAGACATTGCAGAGTTGAGTATGTTATTAGTATTATGAATTATTACAATAATTTTGGTATTGGATGTAGCTTCACAGTTTTTAATTATGATATATAGATAATTGCATTTCAGAAATTTTGCAAAATTTAATATTCATATGGCACCTCAAAATGTTCATCTACACTTCTATAATTTTAACATGATTGTTTTGAGGCACTTTGGCGACATAATATCTCTATTGGAAGTCACATTTCAAAAAAAGTTGCAAAACCGTCCTTTTCGCTCCACCCTACTGTACAGGATGCAGGGATAAAGACACAATCTTGACGCCACAATGCACCAGTTAGTGACAGTTTCTGTTTGCTCTTTCTGTCTCCGCACTTCATCTTAAAATGACTAATATACAGAGGCTGGTCGTATACCATAATAAAAACCAATGTGCATTTATTTGTATATTTACAAGCTAATTTATGGAGTTACCTATCACTTATTTTTGCATTTTGTTTCATCAGTCGTATAAGCTAGTTGGAAATTCAACTATCGAATTGACAAAAACGCAGCCTTTGATAAAATGAGTATTGAGCAGAATCCATGATCTGGATGATAGAAATACCTATTAACTTCTATGGGTTCTGGCAGATTCTCAAGTTGACGCTTGAAGGCATTAAGGTAAATAACTCATTCTTCCAAAGAGTCTTGGTTTAATCTGACACAATTGTCGTTCATTTTGATCCTCCTCTCATCTCTACCATGCTTCTTTCATTTCTTCCACTTCCTTTTACATCGACTTTTTCTTCCACTTCCTTTGACATCGACTTTTTCTTCCACTTCCTTTTACATCGAGTTTTTCTTCCACTTCCTTTTACATCGACTTTTTCTTCCAATTCCTTTTACATCGAGTTTTTCTTCCACTTCTTTTTACATCGACTTTTTCTTCCACTTCCTTCTACATCGACTTTTATCTAAGTCGGCCTTGATTTAGTTCAGGAGTTACGCAGACGGGCTTCGCTGCATCCCATCACAGTTTTTTGTAGTATTTTTCCGGAATTTAATGCAAAGATAAATTGATCTGTTGTCATAGTAGCCGGGACTGCTGTAAAAAGTATTTTTTACCGAAATGATTTTTCTAGATCTCATCTTTATTATTTTAATAGAAACTCAAGCTACAGCTAATCGTTCAGTGCTTGTAACGCATCGCCCCTGTAGTACTGGCATCCATCTACTTAATAGCACTACAACATCGACCTTGAATATTAAGAAGAACAAAAAAATACACATTGCATACAGTATATGATGTAGGGATGCTGAAAAACTTTACGTTGATGATGGTATGTTTTGTTTTGCATTTCTTTCAGCAGTATTGCAATGGTACAATGCCTGTTCCACCCTTTCGTAATACAAACATTTCCTTAAATTAAGGCGAAGGCTATTTCCAATAATAGTGCTTGTTTAACCTCACGATACCGCTGCATGACACATATGTCGGTTGTATCTCTCATTCTACTTATGAACGTATGACGTGTCAGTCTCTGAAAAACGTTTTTATGGTCCACCCTCCATTTACACAAGTGGGGGTTAAAACACCAGCAAAACCTCGTTCGAAGACCCTTAGATTAACGTACCTCCTTGTTTTATGTCGTGCGCCTCGTGACGGAGTTTCATGAGTGCCAGTGGGCGTCCGTAACTCCTACCATGTAAGTCTTAGAATCAATAATTTAATAGTATCATGTGGGCAGAAGTTCAGTCGAACGCGAACGCAAAACTAGATTATTGCCACTTTCTAACTTGTTTCCGAATCGCCCTTATGGTATCTAATTTTTTCTTGTTAGAGTTGCCCGCCTCTTGTGAAACACTGTGCAGCGTATCCCACTACACCGGCTGTTGTAATCTGTTACCTTGAGTTACCTTGAGAGTCTTCGGAAGAAGTCCAGGTGACGTTTCTCACATCACCTTACGTGTGTGGAGTCACTCTGCCGGGTGTCCGTCGTACGTAACATAGAAAAACTAGAACGTCCAGTGGCGTAAGACTATCACCAGCAGTAAATAGGGGAGGGGAGTGTTACAAATTCAACGCCGTCATTTTTCATGGCCACCTAACTCTAGTTTTATTTTGGTATTTTTCGCATCTCAGTCAACCCACCTAACTGCCTGAAAAAGATTGTGATGATGGCTCAACTCCTTCTGCCTAGTTTTGGGCGGACAGACAAACACGCAACAGTAAACTATAACAGTACCACCACTCTTTGCTTCGTTCTCGGGTGCTAGAACGGTAATGGCAGGCATCTCCGGCAGAACCGCCGATAGGAAGGCCGCGAGCAGCGGCCGTCGGGTGAACGTTTATCCTTATCGCACGAGGCCGCGCATGAAGCCTTTGCCAGTAGCCGCCATTGTTGCTGTGTTTATCTTTAATTAGAGAGAATTGTTTGCAGACATAAGGAGGATCGGTGCCGGGCCCTTTGCGTTTGTGTTCCACATCCTTCACAAACGATGAACCGATATCCGGAGAGCAGAGCTGCAATCCTTTTATACTTGCGGGCCACCATACTCGTGCCAGGTGGATACCTACATTCAGAGTCAGTTTTGCATGGCTTCTAATTTTACAGTATCGGACTCTGAACGACGAAACTTACCGTGAAAGGACTCTCTGTCAGGTCCTAGGGCCTATAACCTATTCTACGGGCGTAGCGAATTTTCTTTTTATAATTTTTTCAGCTTTCTGTAAAGAAACTATTATAGTGCCCTCAAAAATCTTTCACTACTCGATAGTCATAAAAGAGACCTGCCCATCCGTCTCTCCAGCTTCGTGATCCTGAAGCCTCAATGTGCAGTTATAGTGCACCTCTGCAGTTACTCTGCCTATAGAAGGTAAACTCATCACCACGCACATTAAACATCGCAACTTAAACCGTAGCAGAACGATCATCTTTTGTTAGCATAGAGTTAATAGCAAAAAATGGGCACGCCACCAATGCATTCTCGGTAGACGCGCCGCTTCAAGAAACTAGATCCATGAGCGATGACAATTTGCGTGTGTACTGTATTTACACCTCGCAATCTTCGTGCCGACGTAGTAGGTAATAAAGTCGAGTCTAGTATTATCACACCAGCTTAGTCAGCTGTGGCCTGCACGACGACTACCTCCCTTGCTCATCTGCGCTGCATGCACACTCGCGAGACTTTCCATCCCTAGCGGAAATGATATTGCATGCTCTTGGCCGGAGAGATAAGAGTGGATCCTTAAGTATTCCAAACTTGCAGGATGTTTGCTAAATGTTCGTTTGCATTCAGCCACAAGTTAATGCACAGTTACCGCCGTGCGTGGTTTGGCCTGAGACAGTGAGGGAGAAGTATGTAAATTATGTGAGCATGAAAACGGGAGTAAAAACTGTCACCGGAAACAATAATGGTTGAGTTAATTTATTTTGGATATCATCTGGAAAAAACGGAAATACACTTGGACGTAAAAAAATTCATATTAATATATTCTCTCGTACGACAGCTATTAGTATCTCATGTTTTTACCCTTTTGAAACGCATTACTCTTAAATCTGATGTCAACAATAATTAAAATGGCTTATCATCGAATAGAAGCGCCATGCATATAATGCCAAGCAGTGTTGCGATTTACGTTCATTCCACTATGTGCGTTTCTTGCTCTCTGTTCACTACAGGCGATTAAGGTTATTATGTAATAGCAAAGCATGAGCACGTTTGGAAGAGTATTGTTCGCCCTGACACTACCTTGCATAATTGATTTTATAACATATTCAAAGCCTGGCTGGCTTAATGCACTTGCAGAAGTAGAACAGGTGTTACTTCAGATGACTTCTGAGTACCGGTACATAATACTTAGGTGAAGCGACGACGTTCCGACATAGTTTTTGAAAAGCTAAGTGGCAGCTAAAGAAAAGCGCTACAGTGTATGATAAAAATGAAAAAAAAAACACTGAAAAAAGAGAAATGCCAGAGAAACTGTACAAGATGTGAAACAGGTATAAATGATGGTGAAGTCGAAAGGGAGAGAAGCAGAGCAGTAGACACGGACAACACATGGAAGGAGTGAGGGCTACAGGGAGAGAAGCAGAGCAGTAGACAGAGCGCAATGTGTGTGGGGGGTGAGGGGATGTTTAGGGTCGTCATCCCATGGGACGCTGACAGAGAGGGAGCACCGGCAGTAGTCTGGATTAAACAACATTATAAACAGATATCATGGAAGGCAGAGAGCTCAGTTCTGCCTCCCTGTGCTCTCCTGTCTGTAAGCTTCTCTTTGTCCCTCGTCTTTTCCTTCTCTCGCTTTCTCACACACACCATATGGCGAACACTTGCTCCGTGTCCCTAATGATGTCTGACACACATGCACTTGTCGGGCGACCTTCTTCTGTTTGGTGTTGGTGACCTGCGTTGGTGTCCTATGTTTCGAGAAACTAATGGCTCACAATCGACGGTCTGGAAACCACTGGATCTGCTTCTTGTGTCCAGGGCAGATAGGTGATGTGTGTCAAGCTCTTGTGAGAAAGTAAAGGATTTATGCTCTGCAGTATCAAGTTCAGTGTAGGTTAGTTAATTCTTACGTCGTCAATTTATGTGATTCTTCGCTGGATTCTTCTCGAACATGTCCAACTACAGACGGTTCGAAATCTGTAGATTCGAAAAAGGCTTGAAAACCCCAATGAAAAGATGAATGAACTTTTCAATGCATGAGCTAATCGTTCTTTTCCAAATGAATAAAAATGTTCGAGTTGTGCCACATACAAGGCACATCGAGCAGTAAAGGGCTAAGTCTGATACACAGGTGTTATAGTTGGCCTTCAAGCAAAATAGCTGCCTTCCCAAATTTAAAGTGTCTTCAATTCCTTCTCTTAAATTGAAATAAGCTAATCCTCTTAGCTTTAACTGCCGTAGAACTTTAGCCCTGAGTGTTGACTTGACCAATGTGGATCGACTGTCGACGTCTGTCACATATCGGATATGTCTGCATGCGTCTCAAGCGTAATCGGTTTGTACTTAACGTTTGAAACTTGATCTGTAGAAACAAATTTGATCGTCATAGTTAAAGTTCTGGACACGTTAGAGCTACTTGGAGTAATTATCTCAATCCGCAGTATACAGGCAAGCAGAAAATACCTGTAGACATTGTTCTTTCGAACAAACACGCTACATGTATATTGCATAGTAATTAGCTCCATCCGTTGAAATATACGTACATAATTATGAACGAAGATAATACATTTCGTATATTTAGGGAACAGCTCAACCTTCAGGATAGTCTTTTTTGAAAATCTAACAGTACGGTATTTATTATTATTTTTGTTGTTTCCAGTTTTTCTAACGTTCTAGAATATTTTATACAGTCTTGAACAAAAAAAAATTGAAAATCTGTCCTATACATGAGACAGCATTAGCTACCAGTTTTATCCAAATCATAGGTGCTTATAAAAACTAAGCAAAATGGAATAAAACAGCATGGAAGCTAAGCTTCGTATATGCTGTTCGTATTATTGGAAAAAAAAACTAACAAAGTGTTGCTTGGGGAGGACAGCGCTATTTATAACAGTCGGCACAGTCGCGGCCAAACAAACCTTCTCCTGCTGCGGCCGCGGCACACACACACACACGGCCCGCTGACGCAAGGCCCCCTAGACCAGTGGTTCTTAACCTTTTAACTCACACGCCCTCCTAGTGATTTATTTTTTTCCTTCGTGCCCCCCTTAGTGTTTTTGAAAATATGTAGTACCAGAACACGACCAACATACTAAATAAGTTCAAACTAGAGCACGCTGAGAGCGCATCTCTCGGCCAAGCAAGGCAATGGTAACGAAGAATTCAAATTGGCTCTGAAACCAAGATTTTCATTCTATCTACACCAGAATCTCATCATTTGTACCTTTTCATAGTACAGTGGGAACAAAACCAAAGTTTTCCCCTGTGCCGCAAGAACAAAGTTATCGCATAATTCGCTAATAAGTTTATTTTCGCATTCCCCGCCATCTGAAAATTGGGAGGACCGTGGTATGGCGTGTGTTGCGCCACCCCCGCACCAAACTCAAATCCCTGCTCCACAGTCAGTCTGTGATCTATCAGAGCTCGAACAGAGTACTGTAAACTTACGTTACGCTGTTCCACGGGCCTTTACTTTGCTATATACTTTTCACTTATTTGACACCATACCAAAAACCACCACGGCATCACAATGGGTCGGAAGAAGCTTACCACTGAAGAAAAGACTCGGGCTCTCGCTCTAATCAAGCAGGGTGTGCCTGTGAACTGCGTAGCTGTCGAACTACATAAATTTCAGCCGAGACTCTCTCTCTCTCTTCAACCTTGAAAAAACCAGTTGCTCAGTACCTGCCGGGGCCATACGGCCACGCAAAGTGGGATGTGGGCCCAGGAGAAAGACAAGAGCAAGCTTCACCTCTTTCACCAACACCTTGCCGGTCTTTACTGTTGTCTTTCTCGTGTACCCATATCCCACTTTACGTGGCGGTATGGTCCCGGCAGCGAGTGCAGTAGCCGATTTTCTAAGATTATAGGGGGACACTCGGCTGATATTTAGCTCAATAGTTATGCGGTTCATCGGCACTCCTTGCTCGATTAGGGTGAGAGCCCGAGTCCTTTCTTCAATGGTAAGCTTCTTCCGACTCACTGTGATGCCCTGGGGTTTTTGTATGGTGCCAAAATAAGTGAAAAGGCAAATTAGTAGAGGCCTGCAGACCAACGCAACGTACGTGTATTCTGCTTGAGCTCCGATGGATCACAGACGGACTGTGTGGGGGGGATTTGTGTGTGACAAGAGGGTGGGCAACAAGCGTCATATCACCCTCCTCTCACATGGCGGGGAATGGGAAAGTTGTATGCCAATTATGCCATAACATTGTTTTTGCGGCACAGGGGTAAACTTTGTCTTTTTGCGGCGACTGTATTAACAGTTTCTGCAATTTCCTGAAGATCCATTCACAACTTTTTAAGTAATACTGCTGACAAACATTATAACAAAGACACAAACGGACCAACCAATCTGCCTCAACATCTATTAATCATGTCTTTTAACATTATCAACTACTCCTGGAAATTTCAAAAAGATCCATTCGGAAGTTTTTCAGTATTATCCTACCAAGCAAAAAAATCAAACCCAGCTACAAACGAACCAACGAACAGATCATTACAAAATTTGGTTATTTACTCTCGTAATAAACATAAGAAGTCGTGTAAATTTCATGAAAAGCCATCCATAGCATTTTGAGTTATGGCGCAAAAGAAAAAAGAGACTGACAAACAAGCAGATGAACGGATTTCCACCAAAACTTAATCATTTGTTAGTGTTAACATGCCTAACAATTCCTGTAAGTTTCATAAAAATCCGTTCTAAACTTTTTGAGTCATCATGGTTAAAGACAAACAGAAAACACGAAAAAAACGCAACGTCCTTGACAAAGGTAATTAATGTAAATCAGGTTTTACTGCGGAGGCTCCCCCCCCCCTGGAATCCGCTCGCGCCCTAGGGGGCGCCCCCTCCAGATTAAGATCCACTGCCTTAGACTATCTAGGGGCCTTTGGCTAACGTCGCTAAAGAGTTTTACAACTCTTGCTGCACCTGTGGCTTGATTATATTCAAATACAGTTCTTATTTCTGAATGAGGAGTAATTCAGCACTTTGTAACCTGTTGCGATCTTCTTCCTTGCGTAATATTTTGTTGGTGCATTTAGCTAAAAATTTCCTTGTTAGAGCGACGCTATTGCTAGTGTGAGACCTAGTTGATCCTATGGCCAGATGCTTAGTTAGGGCGGCGAGACAGTGCTGCTGTGGTGAAGCTAATCTAATGAGCTTTGTTGCTGGAGCCCCCAGTCTCCACTGGAGCACTGGAACTTGTATGTTAAGCCTGTATGTTTCAGCGCAGCTATTGCAGGGCCCTTGGTTATTACGCGAAGCTAAGTTTCTAAGAGTACCACTCTTATGGCAAACGATTAGCTCTAATTTGTCGTTTCTATGGTGTATGGAGTGTTTTTACAGAGATTTTCAGCGCACGTTCGTTAGTTTTATAATCCAAAAAGTGCTTAGTTTTATAAAAAGGCTGTATGTTTCGTTTGAGGTTCGGTTTGTTCATTATGTGTGGTCCGGGCTATGGTCCTAAAAATGTAAAATACGCTCATTAGGGCGGTTATCACACAGCTTGTCGTAGGCGTGCATAAGCGCCATAGATTCTCACAGTTCCATAGGAATAATTGGCGTTAGCGTTAAATTGACCGTCTCAAGAGTAAGCAGTTTGAGCTTAACGCCCAAAACTGGAACAAAAAATAAAAACATACCCTCATGACCGGATTTAGGACATAGTAGAACGTATTATGATTTAAGCTAATTTCGATAGAACTGTCCTGGTCCGATGACGCCTTAAATAGTCCAGGGAAGGTAACGAGATTCGCTCGGTCTCATGTCTGAACAACCTTTCGTAAAAGCAAAATAACATCGTCTGCACAGTTAAGATATGATGGACATTAAATAGCATCATATCATGCACACTGTTAAAATATGAAAGATATTAAATAACTTAAATGAAATAACGTTAGCAACAGTACGCTACAGTACCTGGGTTGCGAAATGTACTCGAGCTACCATAGAATTTACAGGACGTCCACTAACGCCTTCTGCCTCTTTTCAATTGAACAAAAGTGTAACGTTTTTCACACGGGCCGCACTGCGCGGTTCCTTCTTCACACGGATCAAATTTAGTTCGCCTTAAACTACACGGCAGGCTATACTGATGCCTATCAGTTGTGAAAGCTGGTATTTTCTGCCCTATGATATGCAGAGAAAAGAGAAAGCTAACTAATAATATATGATTTATCAACGATGGGCATTCGATAATTTCCAATATTTTGATTTTTGAAATTTTCATTGAAGATGTTTTTTTTTTTTTTTAATTCAACTTTTATCCATAGCGTTAACAATTCAAATCCTCAGTCAGTCAAAAGCAATAACTAACAAAAATGGTTTTCAAGTTTAACCAACACGCATTTAAAGAAGTAATTATGGTATGCTCAACACTGCTCATTTGGATAATACTAAAGGTGCACTTCCTCACGAGCAAGCATTTTTTCCTTTGAGTGACCGACATTTGCGCTCCCCCCAGCAGGAGGACTACAAGCCCCTACCGTTGGGACCCCAGGGGCAACTGTTTGGAGGGGGCGCGCTGGACGAGCTGAGCAGAGCTGACCTCAGCGACAAGCATCAGACCCCCGGTGTGGGGGGTCTCAAGCCCTCCGATATGATGTACCACCCTGGCATGGCCGCCACACCTCACACCCCTCCCTCTAGACCTGCTCAGGTAAGCTGACGCTTTCCCTATGTTACGCTTATACTTTCCACCAGTCCATGTTAAGATAATAGCAATGTGTGTTTATTGATCGGCTTGCCACGCCTGTAGACAAGTACTGAGTACGTTGCATTATTTTCTAGAAACACATACAGAATTGTATTGCTGAACATGCAGAGGTTTTACTAGCAGAGCGCGCGATCCAAAATGTTGTTGAAAGATGTGCTCCATTACGCCACAGTAGTAGTGGGGTAATTAACTTAATTGATCAGTAGGCCGTGACATTCCAAATCTGACTCAGGTAATTGCTGCTCTTTGTTTGCCCTTCCAGGCTATTTCGACGATACTGTCTGTTAAATACTACAGGACTTCTAGCATATTATTTTGCAGCAGCAGTGTCCCACTCTGACTAATTTGCGCTCTGCCGGTTTTTAATGACGAGCTATGCACACACATGCGCACACAGAGCTCTTAGTAATAAAAGCGTTTCAGTCTCTGAACTTCCAAAATTCTTTTTATACGCCTTACGCAAACTAGACAATGAGTTATCTCTGTTTTTTTTCTCTACTTGTGATAAAACACACGGACAATTAGTTCATTTTAATGTACCTATTTCCAGGCAGCTTCAACTTTTTCTCGCGATAGTTACTGTAAGCTTGCACTTTTCACCCTGAAAATGGAGCTGTGAACTATAATTTGGGTTTCCGTAGGGATAGCATCGTCTGAAATGTGAAGCAATGCTGGCAACCGGAGACTGCAAGCTTACAGAGTAAAAGCAAGTCCAGAGTCGCATCTCGCTAGCGTCAGTCTGACTCTGATAGTCTACGGACTTCGATACTAATATTTCAGTAACTACTACTTCAACTTCTGCCACGCAAATCGTGTATTCTCCTATTTTGTTGTAGGGTTTTTCTGGCTAAGGTCTTTTTTGTGACCACATTTCGGATGATTCTGCCTGACTGCGCATGATCTGTGCGTTTTTGTGACCGCTTTTTGACGTGATTCTCATAGTAATCAACCGTGATCAGTGGTGAGAATTTATCGCAGCGTTATTTCCTCCGCAGGCTAATCATGCGGGATCAAAGAGTGATTCCAGCCGTTGGACGGGTAAAAATTCAAAATTTGAAGTTCAAGGTCGTGGTAGTTTTCTTATATTTAGGGATAAATTGAATATTGTTATGATGATTGTTTGTAATATTGACTTCCAGAATTGTAGTTTCATTAGTTTTATGCCTGTGTTTGTTCAAAATGCTTTAAATACTGCTAGTTCAGTTTTTATGCATTGGCTTCAAAATAAATAAAGGCTCATAAGAAATCCATTCCCTACCATTTTCCGTAAAAATACAATGAAAATCTATTTTTCGAAAATAGACCTGGCGTCTCTGGTTTGTTTACAAAATCGTTGACCGTTCTTGTGCTTTTCAGTGATCACGATGATCATGATCACAGTGATTCTGATCACGATCGTGGCCACAAAAAGACATTTTAATTATGGATAACTATACGGTGTATAGCTCCACGAAGTGTGCACCTTTCTATTGATGGCAGCTGGAGCAGATTCAGGTAGAAATATTGAGCCAAAAAAACTTTGTCTTGGAGCAGCTCCTGCTCACAGGACAGAAAATAAAAACCCACAGTCTCTGCAATAGTCCTAACTGCGTTTACCATATCTTAATTGGCCTCTGCTGAAGGCACGTAGCCCAAACATAGACAACTCCACTGAGACCACACATCCTGACATGCAAAGACCACATTCTTTGTTCCTCTTTATCTTCGAAAAAATGTACTTAAAAGAGAATCGATTTTGCCATAATATCGGCAAGAATCCAATGCTTCTTCCTAGCATTGACATGTCAACTGTTTAATGACTGCATTCGCTCAAACTGAAAAGATTCGAATTAACTTTAACTGTGTATTTGTGCTTTCACTTTCATTCCAGCGCAAACCAATCTTAACTTTTGGCGAACGCACTGTCTTATAAACCATACGTTTCATTTCATTTCAAATTTGTTCCATTGTTCTTGTTGTCTCCATGCACTTAACAAGCTCTAGTTTTTGTAGGTGTTTCCTTGCCGACAATCACACCTTGAATTCATTTGCATAATACTAATATGAGTTAGCACGGAACTACAGCACTACTTTTATTATAGACAGAGCAGTAGAGCGTAGACATCAATGCACTTGACTGACTCAGCGCTATCGCTTTCTGTGCGCACTGATGAGGTTGAATGTTTGCACGTTAGAACAGTTTCACTCCATCTTGACTAACGTCGTATTCGCTTAAGTTGTCACGTTCAGAAGCTCCTTCATTGAGTATAGTTTTGGGATTTATATCAATTACATTACTCTCAGCTTGAAAGTACTACGAGAAAAGTAAGGCACTTTTTTGAGATAGTCTCCATCTCATAATTGTTTTCCACACACCGTCAGCATTTGTCACCAATATTCCAACTTTACTTATTTCATTTCTTTGCTCGTACTTTGTCCAAAGTCGTAACAGGTGTAAGTTTATGCTGTCCTTACTTCCCTTCGTATTCTCCCGAAAGTTTTCTAATAAGCATCGCTGTAGAACCGGAAATTTCGCTTCTCCAGATTACAGCTTAGTTGTTCCGCAGGCATGCGTACAGGGAGAATCGATACCCTTGCCATGGCATAGGTGTATTAGCTCGCAGTGTACGATCATGCTAGCAAATCGTTTCAGTAAGTACTGCAGAAAAAATGCAGAAAATAACGGACCTCTTCGTTGTTACTCTTCCACAATATAGCCATAGAGTTTTTCAGGTCAGCAACTGTATTTGATCTTTAGGTCCAAGCTCTCGGCATGGTTCTGACCCAACCTTCATCAAGAAACAGATGTGCATATGTGTGTAACTATCGGGTTTTCCGGAAAGTTCATACCAATTTTTCGAGAAAAGAAAAGTTAAATAAATATAAGTCGTTACATTTTTAATTAACTACCGGGAAATATGAATAAGGAATTGCACATTTTACCATTAAGACTATCCTGCCAAAACCAAAATAATTGGAAATCTGAAAGAGCAATATCTGCTGAATATGGAGGGTGCATGCGATATGGCACACCCCACCGTACCTGTAGCAATTTTTGTCTGGTTTCGAAAGCAATGCATGATCTTGTATTATCCTGATGGAAAACAACACCTTTCTTGTTGGTCACTTCTGGACGTTTTCTAGAATCGCTGCTTTGTAACTCGTCCCGTCATCAACAGTATTTTTCAAAATTAATTGTCTGGTTATTTGGAAGAGGCTCATCGCACAGAAATCCTTTCCAAACCCACCCAACACAAAGCAAAACTTTCTTAGGGCGACGACCTACTTTTGGGTGACTAAGGGATGTTCCTGTCGCTTACTCCAGAGTCGTTTTCCCTGAAATTTTCAATAAGCAATCAATTTCTCATCTCCTATCACCATTTGTTTTAAAAAGACGCCTTTTCATTTCATTTATAAAGCAAATGACAGATGACAATGCAATGCAAGAGGTTCTTCTCAGTCAAGTGACGTGGCACCCAAGAACGGAGCGATTTGCGTACCCAAGGTTAACAAGGTGCTCGTCAACGGAGGGTTTGCATACGTTGAGGTATTCTGTCAATTCTGGGCTGTATAACGTGGGTTATTCTCAGTTAATGACTTGATTTGGTTGTCTTCTGTAAAGAATATTATGCCTCATCGCTCTTTATCAATATGGCTACGATCTCCAGCTAGGAACAACGCGAACCACTTCTGTAGCTAAAGTCGTTCGGATAAAGAATCATCACCGTAAACAGGGCATGCTTCTTTGGTTGTTTATGAGGTATTTTTTTTTTTCCTTTATGGAAATAGAAAAGCATTAAGGGCCGATAACTAACTTTTTATCTCCCATTTTAAACTGTTACGAAATTAACACAGGTTATAGTATCTCGTCTATTCCGTTCTAAAATAGTGCCGATAGATGAACTGCTTATAATCGGCACGCAACTTTCCGGACAAGTCTATATTTACAAAAAGGGTTTTTCTACGATAAAAGATGTATCAGCAAAACGAGAAAACGAACAAACAAAAATACCAAATAATCTCATAATATGTATTGATCTCTATACTCGCTCCTAGGTGAATCGATGAACCTGCTGGTGAGCATTTTGCATTTTATTTAAAATATTATCAATGCACAATTACACATTTCTTCTACAACAATCGAACACCGACAATTGTTTCTGTACTTTTCTATATTGGGTTTCTGCTTACTAAAGCCGAGTTGCATTGATCGGTACCCTGTACGTTGAATGAAGTTCTGGTTTAGTTTTTTTATTATTATATGGTAACTATAGAGAAAGTTCTGCGATAGCGTATGTGAGCGGCACGCCTCACCCAGGTGCTCCGGCACGCCTCACCCAGGTGCTCCATGAGAATCGATGTAGGTGCCGTGTAGCCGTCGCTCACTTAGGTGCGAGGTGCTCCGGCTCACGCTCACAGCAGAGCGCCTGAGAATGACGCGATGGCTACACACGTAACTGCTCATTGTATTGGAGCATCGATTGACGCAGCAGCTGCTGTACAGCACTGCTGCCTTGCCATCCGTGCTGCATGTTTTTCTGGCTCGTAGGCACCTTGGACTGCCTTACTTCCGCTTATTTGCCATTCGTACAGCATGTTTCTCTGGCTCGCAGTCACCTTGGACTGCCTTACTTCCGCTTACTTGCCATTCGTACAGCATGTTTCTCTGGCTCGCAGTCAACTTGGACTGCCTTACTTCCGCTTACTTGCCATCCGTGCTGCATGTTTCTCTGGCTCGCAGTCACCTTGGACAGCCTTACTTCCGCTTACTTGCCATCCGTGCAGCATGTTTCACTGGCTCGCAGTCACCTTGGACAGCCTTACTTCCGCTTACTTGCCATTCGTACAGCATGTTTCTCTGGCTCGCAGTCACCTTGGACAGCCTTACTTCCGCTTACTTGCCATCCGTGCTGCATGTTTCTCTGGCTCGCAGTCACCTTGGACAGCCTTACTTCCGCTTACTTGCCATCCGTGCAGCATGTTTCACTGGCTCGCAGTCGCTTTGGACATCCTTACTTCCGCTTACTTGCCATTCGTACAGCATGTTTCTCTGGCTCGCAGTCACCTTGGACTGCCTTACTTCCGCCTACTTGCCATCCGTGCTGCATATTTCTCTGGCTCGCAGTCACCTTGGACTGCCTTACTTCCGCTTACGTGCCATTCATGCTGCATGTTTCTCTGGCTCGCAGTCACCTTGGACTGCCTTACTTC